>CM043113.1:38301700-38773433 GCA_023701765.1 Hylyphantes graminicola | reverse complement strand
CACGGCGCATTGTGAATGCCCATTTAAGTGACAAAGATCTTTTTTTTACATTCATGATTCAGATCAAATTGCAGCTTTATTACGCGTTTGGTGTTCGCATTGGGTACATTAGCATCGATCATTGTGTTTGACACAGAAATTAGCGCCATTAATTATCCAGATGACGTGTCGGATTATGTTAGAAATGAACAGTGGAATTTCATTGAATAAAAATAGTTGAAACAAACCTTATTCCTATTGTTTTTCCTTACAAATTTCTTGTTTTTATTAACAAAATTGATACACAGCTATAGGATAATAAAGATCCAATGTATTAAAGTTATACTCAACTCTAACTCCAGATTATAAGAATATTAAAGACTATTTAGTTATATTTAATGTAATTATAGACATTACTACACAATTAAAGAACCATGCATTATCATAAAACTTAAGTTTCTTGGATTGCTACACTCTAAAAAATGAATGCTCTAAAACGACGATATTTTCCTTAATTTTGACGATTCCGTTACTGGCAATTGCTCCGAGTTTTCGTTTCCTCAAAAATGAGGAATTTTTTGAAATCGTCATTTTTATGAGAGATTTGAATGTCATCTAAATTAAAGAAATTTTTCGTTATTTTTGAGCATTGTGAGTACTACATGAGATTAGTTTTCTCAAAATCAAGATACAGAATCGTCAAATCCGATGTAAAGTGAGGTATACGGTTTACTCAAAAGTCAAGTGAAGTTGACGAAAACATCTCAAAATTAACGAAATGGCTTGAGGATTCATGAATCGTCAAAAATGAAAAAGCGTTTTTTCTAAAAGCGTAACATAATACGGGATTTTCACTGCGGGAGGTGACTCGAATGCCCAGTATCTCCAATGTAGCAAGAGTATTGGCATTGTTAATATGAATAATTCATAAGGTTTTGGAAATATCTTTAATATAGTCAAATGACCACAATCAATCTGCATAACATTAAATTATAAAATTGAAGAGAATCTTTTTGCAAAGTGTTCTCTGGTTGGAGATTAGGCATGAATAATATGTGCCCTGTTCATTCTCCACCAGTGTTTAATCCCTAACTTAAAGTTAGAATGATGGATATAGATCAGATTAGATGAAATCTTTGCTATTGAATAAGTACTTTGGTTAACACATTTTACTTTTATTTCGGGAAAAATAAGAAAAATTTTGATTCGTAATTTGTCAACCACCACACAATAACACAAACAAAATAATCCTAGCACAATTTTTGCTCACTTGTGTATTCTGTAACTTCATTATTCCAGGTATTTTATTCATTCTAGCAAGTACAATAATCTTATAATGAGGAGCGGATGGCCGAGTGGTCTGGATGGCAGACCATTACGATAGCAGTCTGCGCGCTGTAACGGGTCCGGGTTCGATTTCTGCTTTCGCCCTGGGTGCACTTCCTTTTCAGTGACAGTAAAATTTCTTTCCGTGCCTGTCTTACTTGAAGAAAGCATATAAGCGGATCTCTGATCCAACACCCAAAACAAATATATACATGAACCTATCCTATCCTTATTGTTGCACAAGATCATATTTGTTAACAGCTACTTAACAATCCTCTACTTTATCTACAAATACTTCAACAATTAAAATCGAATTTGAAGGATTTTAAATATGCCATCAAATATGCTTGGTTTATAAGTTAGCAAAATAAATTAAGAAGCCATTTTTACATGGCAATGCATGATTATCAAACATTTACCCATAAATATCTTATAAAAAGCCCATTTGCAACTATTTTTTAGAAATGTGTTCATCTTTAATTTATCAGTAGAAATAAACTTCAGCAACATAGTTATTTTTTATTAAATGGATATTTTAACTGTAAAAATATTTTCTCACATCAAAGTACCAAAGTATAAGATGAAACGCACTACTTTTCGATATACTTTCGACGATTTTAATATTCATACTAATAAATTTTTCATTTATAATACGAATATCTCAATAAATAAACAAGACAAATCAAAAACGATTTCAATGGGTAGATATTAAAGGTCCTTAGAACTACCTTTTAATTTTGATTAATTTATATTGGAGCACCAGGACTAATTCCGTAACTACAATCTTTAGAAGAATTAAAGTACACGTAACTTCAAAGAAATATAATCATTTTAATCCCTTTAATTGCTGAGTTTTTCATAATTACTTTGCTCAAGTCAGGGACAAATGAGATTCTTCCAATTTGGCTAATTATATATTTTGTTTATAAAGTAATTATAGCACAATTAAAAAAATTCAGAGAACTACATTCAAATTATTCCTAATGATTTTTTTATGAAGGGCACCACGCAGCAATTAAGACACTAGTTCTTATAATGAGGTCTTCCCTTCTAACGCAAATATTTAAGCCGATTTTGTTGTTTTTGAGAGAATTATTTATAAGAAAAAATAGTTTTCTATGTGTCTCCTAATTGCTCATAAAAAATATCTTTGTAACAATGGTTTTAACGTAATTATTTAATCTTTTCTGAACATACAGTTAACAATAAACGGTTAAGTAATTCCAATTAAAATTATATGTTATAAACACATTCTAAAAAAGTGTCTAAATAATGTTTTTAGAGCACACAAAAAAATACATTTCAGTAAAGCAATAAAATTAAAAATCAAATCATTGAAATTAATACAGTACGTCAAAAGCTAAAAAAAATTACTATTAAAATCAGTATATTCAACATTAAGTATAAAAGTATAACATCATATATAAAATCAGCATTATGTATAAAAAGTATACATAAAGCTTTCGATCAATAAAAATAAATATACTTCATTACAGAAATAAGATTCAAATACATTTCGTCAAAGAGCAAATTACTTTTAAAATTAATACCGAATCTAAAATACAAAATTAATACAAAAATACTTCATATTTAGGAAGTTTGTTATCACCATAAATGGAAATTTATATACACATTGTTCATACTTTTTTTCCATCTGTCTGTACATCCGAACGGACATCTGTCTACAGTCTGTTACAGCATGACACATTGAACTAACATCGAAATTTAATTTTAAGTCATTTAATGCGCTGTTGCAGCATCAGTCATGACATGAGAAACTTTATTCATTTGAAAATAATATTTGAATGTATATATTTGTTTTTGTGATGAATCAGTTTGAAATGACGTCATAAAATATAACACAATGTGATATTTTGATTGTTCATTATTCGTTTTCAAGGAGTTGGCAACAGTTTCTCAAGTCCCAAATGTAGATAGAATGGATGCTTGGCTTTGACTAAAGAAATTTTACATAGTAATTCTGCAAATAAATTAAGCAGAATATATACAGATAATATTAATAATCTATTATAATCTATTTTGATAAATAAAATTTATGAAATATTTTTTATTCTGGCTCTTAAAGTTTAAATTAAAGGTGAATTGTTTGGCAATTTTATTTTTATTAATGTACATAAAAATGTTGTGTTGGAATGGTTGTAGATGATAGTTATTGTTACAAACCTACTTGTTTTCCGATAAGAATTTCAGTAATTCTAAATCTAATAAAGCAGCACGAATGTAGTCTATTTTAGGTATTTTTTTAACTTCTGTTTCTACTAATCATGTGAAGGGTGTCCCAAAATGGACTACCTGTTTTTAAAAGTTAATAAAAAAATAAATGGATCGAGATATTAACATAATTCTTGCAGTAAACGAATGAGTCATGTCTGGAATTTGATATGGAACACTTTGTTATGTTAGTTATGTTTTATGTTATCACACTTTATTAAGTTCAATTTAACCCACAGATGGCACTTGAATACTGTTTGGTGGCTGTTTGAAAGAACTAGGCATGCGTATACACCGAAACGAAGGACACGTGGTCAGATATGTTCAGTTCTGACCACGTGTTCTTCTTTTTGGTGTATACGCTTTCCTAGTTCTTTCATACAGCCAACACATGGTATTAAAGCGCCATCTGTCTGTTAAATTGAACTTAATAAAGTGTAATAACGTAACAAACACAACTGAGATAATAAAGTGTTCCATATCGCATTCCAGACATGACTCACTCATTTTCTGCAAGAATTGTGTTAATATCTCCTTCCATTTCTTTTATATTAACTTTTTAAAAAAAGGTAGTCCATTTAGGGACACCTTGTAAATAGTGGGATTGCGGTGTACGCGGTCCCATGTTTCCTACAGTGGAAAAGCGAGCTGATCATCCGATAAGACAATCATTTCCTTTTCCACAGAGAACTTCTAAGAAGCTTACTGTCCCTGAATATTTCAGACCTTGCTCGCGGCAAGACCGATTCGGCTAATAATAGAGGAGAATAGGAACACGTTTTCATCTCAGTGGGGAAGAAAATTTTCTCGGGGAAGATTTAGAAGCTGTTGTAATCGGGAATAGCATGTCCGATAGAAGGAATTTGTTCCAGTTGTTCGTTCCAAAAAGATAAATGAGATTTAATTACCGATTTGATAGTAGGGATTGTTTTTCGCTGTTCAAGCTCAACGGGATTAATTAAATACCTGCGAAAGGTTCAAACGGAGGATGTCAGGAAGAAAGATTTTTAAACGAAATAAATGGTTGTTACAAATGGCAGTGCTTAGTGTTTTTCATTTATCTTTCCTTTCTTCAATCTTAAATTTAACATAGAAAGCGAATGAGCGATTTTGTTCATCTATAAAGTTGTTTAATCGTTAGTTAGTGTCATGTGTTCACTTGTCTATGTAAATGAATAGACAAGCATGGCATGCATTTATACAAGACTCATTTACAATATATACAAGGCACACTACAGAATGTATTTAGGGGTGCTCTGCATCGAGACTGGGCTCCATTTCTGGCGAAAGTTCGAAATCGATCTCTAGAGATACATCCACGCCTTTTTCGGTATTCGAACCCGGAAACACTAGCTTGATAATCGAGTGTAATAACCCCTAAACTGGCTGGGAGGCAAATCTGTTGTACATAAGGTTAAATTTATACAAATTCTAGGTGGTGGATCTTTTGTTCTAAAAAAATGGTCTAAGATAGTGCTTGAATCAAATACTTCAGTCAGTCACTTACATTTAGTTGGAACATTTTCGATTTAGTTTAAATATACTTTCAGCTTTAAAAATGTTATTTAGTCTACTGAAAATATTGTTCTATATTTACTTTATTATTAGTTTTCTCTTACATTTTATAAGAGTTTGATTTTAAAGTAAAAGATAAGTATTCTCCTATTCTCCTAACAGAAAGAGAAATCACTCATATAATAGTTTAATTTTTTGCCAAGTTTTTTTATAGTTTGATTTAAATTAACTAGCGAGACTCTTTAATTTCAAGTCGTGTTGAGATAAAAAGAAAATAATAATATATTGCGTGCATAAAAGAAATTTTTAATGAAGCATTAAAGTGCTTCTTGGCGGAATTTCAGTTAAATATTTTTTTACTTTTCAATGTTCAAAAACCTTATAAACTTTCACTGGATAAAATTTGTGCCTTTCATTATCAAAGTTTGATTTATTTAACACACGAACCTAAATATTTGAGATACTAAAATTTTAACTTTCTCACTGAAAAACAAACTTTTTTGACAAATAAAGATTATTTACTGCGAATTTTACCATCTTACCCACATAAACATTTGCCGTACAAAAACACGTTATATTATACCTAAACATAAAATTTCTTTCGAATTTCTAACTATTCAATATATAAACTAGGGATACACTAAATACCAGAAATAGTTTACGCAACAGGTATTTTTTGTGCTTGTCATGCTAGAACTATGCCTTTTAGTAAAATACACAGATACAAAACATACCCAATGTGTATACTTGTAGATCAACTTCTATATTCCATATTTTCTCTGACAATAAATATATAAATACTAGACAATAAATTTGAATCGAAATCTGACATATTTCATGGCTGCAAACTAGAAAGTTTATATTTTCGATTTTGAAAAATATTTGAAGCAAACGATTTTTCCCCCTTTAAAAAAAATATCATCGTATGAATTGAAGTTTTGTCAAGTTTTGGATGTTCATATACCTTTTATTCGATAAACAATTGCTTATAAATGGAGGTGAGTTTTATATATTTAATATAATCCCATACTTTAATTTCTTATAATAAATATTTATTTTGATCTACTTTCATTAACTTCAAATAACAACTATATCAATACCTGGTTAAACTTGTCAAATAAATAACTTGGTGCTTAAGGCAACGTAATGGATACCCTGTTAAATATTTTACATCGGGAAAACTCAAGATCGTATCATTCACTGTAACATAAATTTTAATCTTGCTATATAGATCATACTAATCTATAAAAATTTACCGAAAATTGAAGCATAAATTCAAAACTTTATTAAAAAGAAAATAAAAAGCCAATTAGTACTGTAATATCTGAAAAAAAATTGACTTACCGAAAATTGAAGTATACCTTCAAAACTTAATTTAAAGAAAATAAAAAGCCAATAAGTACTGTAATATCTGAAAAGTTTTTTAATAAACAGTCTATATTTGAAAGTGATTATTTTTTTGACTTTCGATAACAGAGCACGAAATAGAAAAGTAAAAAAAAATTTATTGTAATCAGCCATTATTCATTGGATGTATATATCGTGTGTACAATGAGAAAATAAAAAGTAATTATATAACTGATTAACTACTGATTCAAATGAGTTTTAAAATATTTGGTGCAACTACGTTATAATGGCTGTTTGTTCACTGGCGACTTTTGGCGAGCTTGAAATTTTACGTAGGATTGTGATATACTGCACGTTGTAAGAAGTATAAAGTTTAGACTTTGGGAGCACATTTTTGCATTTTCATAACGAAGTACATCTTTTTATTCATGAGCCTTTCTTTGATAATGATATTTGAAACTTTTTAAAATTCTTAAAGGGTGTGACATGGCACTTATTGTTTGCCATTGCAGCAGGGACATTTGGTTCAGCTTTCCAGCATGGTTACAACACAGGTGTCGTAAACGTACCCCAAAGGGTAAGCAATGATAAATTTAATAAGATGATTTGGACTCCTATAACTATACATACATTCCTTCTTTGTACATATAAAAAGCTTAACATCTCGATATTTTAAGCCCAAATAAAATGTAAACATAAAATGACTTATGTGTGAAATTTTTGTGGCTTATTTTGGCAATAAAACTATAAATCTATAATAATAAAAGAAAGAGTCTGTCTGTGTGTCCGTCTGTGTGTATGTCTGTGGATCGCAAAAGACCTACTTGGAATGCTCTAAAAAATTCGAAATTTTTAATATAGATTCCTTTTAATACCTACGTGTGCACCTGAGGCTTAGTTTTTCCATATTTGATTGTGATTTTTAATTAATATAATTATTTTTTAAAAAAACGTCATCCACGTGGGATTGCGGGACCATAACAGGGCTTGAAAATACATGGACCGGGCCGAAACGGGGGCTTGACGCCATCCTCTATTAGTTTGATTGATTGAGTTTGGTTGAGATATGCGCTCGCCCTAAGGCTGCTTCATCCTCGATTAGTGTTTGCTTTTTTAAGTCCTCATGCGCCAATACGACTTTAATTTTGTTTTGATTTTGAGTGTATTTTCACAAGTAAGCATGCCTCTAAAAGGTCGCAATGCGAAGTTAACGGGTTCCCAGTAAGGCGGGACCATACTGCTAGTAACTAATAATTTTCAGCAGGTAGCTTTTTTTAGAGAGCCTAGCGTTAAATAGCTTTAGATATAGCAAGTTACTTAGAATTTAGAAATCAACTTTAATAACAACTCTTACAGGTGATCGAAAAGTTCATAAACAGCACCTACAAAAACAAAGCAGCCTCGAAATCTGCATTGGAGTTTCAGTTTTCTTTCATGGTATCAGTATTCTGTATCGGAGGCATGGTTGGACCTTTGTTCACCTCGTTCCTCAGCGAGAATTTAGGAAGAAAAGGAGCTCTGATGTTCAACTCCCTTTTCGTATTTGTCGCGGCAGCTTTGATGGGATTCTCCAAGATGGCCGGCACATACCATTTATTGGTTTTCGGAAGATTCGTTATAGGAATTAATGCAGGTATGTTCCGGGTTATGTTTGACCTTGTGATAAAAAGCTCATGTGACTGGCAAAAATTACATGTATAATTAAAACTAGAAGGCAGGGCCCGATTTAGAAAATTTGGTACAGTAGGCCCAACACCGAAGAAGAGGCCTTCTCTTTATAAATCGTTGTATGCTATAAATATCAACGAGTTTTAATGTTTGTATAAAAAGTACTAATTATTCTATAATTTACTGTACGTCTGTAGATTGATTAAAATGCTTATTTGATTGCAAGTTTTAAATTATGCTTCATTCATAATTGAAAAATTGTATGCATTGAATACACTCTTTAAAAACATGCTTGTCATTATTCAATTGGTAGTAACTCTGCCTAGACCTATAAGTTTCCAGCAGAAAGTCAGTTATAGGGTTTTATGCTTGAGCCAATGTTACCCCATTCAACAGTACTAAAAAAAGTAAAATGAGGTCTATAGATTGGTGTGGTTTTTAAAATGATCAGTGTGTGTAACCACTGAACTTTTATCAGAAAATCTGTTCTACTTTTTGAAATCAACAGCATTTCTAAACGGTTACTATCAGTTACTAATTTTCACAAGATAACTTATTGCACATCTACTGATTTTAAATATATTTTTAGGTTTAAATTCAAGCTTGGTGCCGATGTATTTGTCAGAAATATGTCCAATTCGCATGAGAGGAGCTGTTGGATCAGTGTATCAGTTAGTTCTTGTCACTTCCATTCTGCTATCTCAAATTCTCGGTTTACCAGAGATCCTTGGAAACGATAAACTTTGGCCAATTCTATATGGTAAAATTGTTTTTCATTGCTAATGAGTTCTGAGGATCAATCAAACGAAATATTATAACATTTAACAACGCACATCATACTTATTATTATAGTTATCAAAATTAATATTTTCCTCGTAGACTCCTTTGTATCACCAGTGATACATTTTGTATTCCGTTTTGGAATAACGAAAGATTCTCTTAAATACTTTGACGCGTTGATTTGACGGAGATGTTGTTCTCTGATCCTGTTAGTTGACATTTTGTTGTTCTCAAACTGATTAACAACCTTGATTTAAGTAAAACTTTTCTATAGGTGTTGGTTTTTTTTACCAATTTCTTTTTTTTTCTTCAAATTTTTAGGGGGCATAAAAGGAATACATCGCAATTTAAACTATATTTCGCGTTAATGAACATTTGGTTGGCTTTGTGGTAAATAATGTACTTAACATGCGTTCTAAAAATTATGAGAATAATTTTTAGGGGAATTTTTTAGAAATTGTCAGCATTATTATTCTGTTTAAAACTAAAATCAGTTTAAATCATAAATATTTATGATAATTAAATTTCTTACTGTCAATAGGATTAATCATATTACCGGCAGTATTCATGGTACTCACCTTACCGTTTTGTCCGGAATCGCCTAGATTCCTTTTGATAGTGATAGAAGACCCAGTTTCAGCAAAGAAAGGTGAGTGAATGGGCTATTTAAAATCATTACAATTTGTTAAGTACGTAATTTTAGTCCATTAAAAATAATGTTATTTTGTTTAAAATTGGTTTACACTCGTAAAAAATCGCAAAAAATTTACTATACTTAACTGTACATGAATATTGCATATTCCCATTAGCACTTGAATGGTTACGAGGTACCAGTGATGTATCAAATGAAATAATAAGTATGACACTTGAACATGAGCAAATTCAGCAAATGCCAAAGGTAAAACGAACTTGATTACTTGAATATGAGATGATTTTTTTTATCAAATAAGAAAATTATTTTGCAACTCTATTTTTAGGTGGAATTCGCTCATTTTAGAAAAGATCCTGTTTTGAAAAAATCCCTCACAATGGCCATAATTGTTATGTTGGCCCAGCAATTTTCTGGAATAAATGCTGTGAGTAATAAGAAATTATTTAATATTTATGTTTTACTTTATTGTTAAAATCATTAGCGTCAAATGAAGATAAACTATTTTATCTCTGTATCGTGGTGGGTCACAACTTCCTTATTCTCTGAATATGAAAACTAATTTTTCCCTCGATTTGATATTCGACTCAAACGATATCAGCCTAACTTCAGAGAATTCTTTTATTATTTTTTGCTTTTAAATTTTTTATAATGAGTATACAGATGTAAAATTTGACTTTAAAGATGTCCTACTCTCTCTTAAAGGTCAACTTACCGGACAAGGCTGCAAACACTTTAAAATCTTGTTTCCAAATACATATCTGAAGATATTGATAATCGACAGATACCCAGTGGCAGCGCTCTGCAATGCCATGTCGCAAGTCCAGGGTTTAAATTTAGAATTAGGCAAAAGGTTTACTCAGCCTCTCCTTCATTAAATAGGGCATTAACTTATGGGCCAAGCATACTTGGGAACTAAACTCTAATGATTCTGCTTGAGGTTGACTGAAAATCTGAGAAATAATCTTCTTGCCCTAGAGCCCTTTGTCAAGCGAGCTGAAATGTTCACGGCATAAGTCGGCCCACTATTTCATGTTGTAGCAACATAAAGTGTAATTCTCATAAAGAGAAGCCAAAATAATACATTTCATCGCCGCAATGAAATATTTTAAATATTATTTCATTTCTTTTTTCAAAAAGGTAGTTAACTACTCAACAAAAACACTCACAAAAACTGGTGCCGTCTCAGAAGACAAGGCTGTGTACTCAACGCTGACTATGGGAATCATCCTGGTCCTGTTCACTGTCGTGTCACTGTATCTGGTCGACACTGCTGGAAGAAAATCTCTTCTAATAATCGGGATGGCCGGCACACTGCTCACTCATATCATTCTGACCGTTTCAATGGTGCTTACGGTAAGTACAATACTTATTATTAACAAGATGTCGAAGTGGTTGGTTAATAATGGTCAAAAATGAAGAGTACATTGGAAGAACCGATTGATTTCGGACAAGGCTTTCCTTAATAGCCTCTTTGCGGATAATAGCGAGAAATCGCCTAAACTGGTGTAAAGAAGCCAGTTACTAGCTTTGTTTATCTTTCGAGGCAACCCTAATTCACGCCAGAGTTGAGTGGAACGAGTCGCACGTTTGTACCGGAAATGAAGAACCATTAGAAAAACCTGTTTCTGGTCGCCAATGTCCGCCAAGCAGAGACAATTACGGAAAGACTCTAATGAAATCAATCGGTTCTTCCCGTGTACTTTTCAAATGGTTATACTTGTTTAAACATCAAGTGGTAGTTCTTTTACTTTTATTAAACTATTTTAACAATGAAAATAATGTTTTCTTCATAGGCTCGTTTCTTTTGGATGGCTTACATAAGTATGATCGGCATAGCTGCATTTGTAGTTTTCTTTGCTGCAGGAATAGGTAAAATATTTCTTTAAATTTTAATTGTTGCAAGTTCTAGCAAAGAGATATTTACACAAAAATATCTAATTTTAAGTCTGTTTTGTATATCAGTCACATGAGATATTAATATCGCTCTGATGAAATCACTCGTTTATCTTCTGACTGTACCAAAGATAGTCATTAATTGTTCATCTCACAACTCCAATTAATCAAAAAATAATCTTCATTTCCGACGTTAATTTTTTCGGGAAATATAAGAAACAATCCATGTGACATTTAAATATATAAAATGTAGGTATTTAGGCACAAAAACAACAATTTTTATCAGATAAATCACTATTTTATTTTTTCTTCATTTAAATTTATAAGTTTATAAGGGTGATGTCTATACACACTGGTTCTTCGGGTAATGGACAGATAACAGTTAGTAATAAGTACTTTTGATAAACTAAAATCAGTAATAAATCTTTAAAATAGTTCTTCCATAAAACCGTAATCCTCTTTGGTGCTCAAAAAACAAAACAGTGAATGTACCCTTTCAAAAATATTTTTATAACATTTAAAAAATCTTTAGATTGATCAATCCTTAGAAAAGAAGATAATTTTCATATAGTTTTGCGCATTGTCAATATTAAGCAACCAACAACATAATTTAAGTGCTGATTTGTAATAAAAAGTTTTTAAAAAATTTATTATGAATCGAAGTAATTTTAACCCCTGATCTAAAATGATACATTTTCACTTTTGTCTACACATTACCCATTGAAACCATAAGTAATTATGATTACAGACACAAACAAATCATTTCATCATATAGCTGTGGATATTAAAACTTGTATGTTAAAGATTCAAAGATCTTTCAACAAATCTTTTTACATCATTTTAAAATTAACCTTCCATTTACAGGTTCTATTCCTTGGTTCTTATGTGCAGAACTTTTCGAACAAGCTCCTCGACCTTTAGCGATGACTATTGCTGCATCTGTAAACTGGTTTGCTAATTTTATCGTTAGTGTAGGATTTTTACCTGTTGCAGTATGTATTTTTTCCTTGCACTAATTTTTAGATTAACTTCAGAGCCAATCCGTTACAATTCACCCAGAACTGTTGCTTAACATTTTTAATTTTCCTAATTTTTTGCCATAGTCATTCAATTTTTAAGTAACACAATAAGAAACATTAACATTATTCAAATGTTAGATAATTTTTTAAGAAATCGGATTTGCCTACATTCTTTATAGTAGTAATATTATTACACTTTGAATATTGCCAAAGACGTACACTCTTAAAACAAACACTCCTAATTTAACTCAGTCTTAGTGGATTTCACTCCTCCAGACTGGAAAATGCACTTCTCCTTTTGGAGTGGATCCTTTGTGTGTAAAACCTCCGACAGGATCATTCCAAACGAGTGATTTTAACTCATTTTGAGTAAATATGCATGCCTTTACGGTGTCGAAAATGCACTTCTCCAACTGGAGTGGATTTCCCTCTTTTGTTTTAAGAGTGTAATTTCACAACAGTTAATACCTTCACTCTTTAATTTTGAATGCACTTCTACTACTGTCATCTATGAGGGTTATTAGTAACTAAAACTTCAAAATGGAATGTAATAGATGAAAAAACACAGATTTGTCAAGAGGGAGCTCTACTTTAATAGAATAAAGTAGATTATGTCACTTGTTGCCATATGGCAACAGTATGCATTAGAGGGTTAAGATCGCCGGACTTGCGTGTTTATAGAGTCACCGGAGCTTTATGGAATCACGAGTTTCGCTATTTTACGATAACTGGAGTTCCAAATTTTTAGAAATCACAATTTACTACAGCTATTTTATTATTTATCGTCGCACTAAAGCTATACGAGAGCTATTGGAGAAGGGCGTCGTATTTTAGAACCACAGTTAAGTGACGAACCGACACCTGAGTAGGCGCCCATCGCAACCGCTAAGGACGACATCGTTCGCAGCATTAGGACTTTTAAGATTATTTATTATGTGCACTCCCTCTACACGGATATCATTCGTCGGATATTCTTGGCTACACGGGCCGTTTATAGGTCGGCAGTTATATTTGCTATGATCGAACCCGAACCTGGAACCTTTCGCATGCTAGGCGAATGCCTAACCTACTGGGCTCCCCAACCCAATTACGGTCGTCGGAGTTTTTTTTTTTTTAATTCAGCGTTTCTATATATTTGACAATAACTACAATTTGGAGAATTTACAGTAGCCCCAAATTGGAGAATTTAAAAAGTTCGTAAAAGTTTCGAAATTTGTAGATCGATGTAGAGCGATTTTAGGACAGCCGAATGTTTTATATATATGATCACTGCAATATGGTTCTTTAAAAAATTAGGATCGGTTAATATTTCTGATCTTAAGATAACTATTTTTTTTTTTTTGAGATTCTTAGAAGCCACAATATAAAAAGGTAGTATTGAAGATTGTTTGAAAAAATTGGCGCTACTCGGGATTACTGAGATTAAATTTTTCTCGTTGTAGCAAAATAGAAAAAAAGGTCGCATTTTGCTACCACTGGGAATTTCAAGCCCTCCATAAAAAATAGTTTCAATATCTTTTCATTATGTATATTAATTTGAAGCCTTTTTTGAATAAAATTCATTCTAAAAAATTATATAATTTTTCAGGATCTAATTGGACCATATGTCTTCCTCGGCTTCGCAGTTGCCATGGCATTGTGCCTCATATACACATACCATGAAATACCAGAAACCAAAAATCGCACTATACTAGAGATTCAAGATGCCATAAATGATAAGTGTTCTTGAAATAATTTCAAGTCAAGAAAACCTACATCATTTCAAGAATAACAGCAATTCAAAAATGTTTACCTCAGGCAGTATTTGTGCTAATAACAAAAATTACTGTGTTTGTAACTATAATTAATAAAAATAAACTAGTAAATACTGTATTCCTGCTCATATTTTCAAAACACATTCAATTCTTTTTCTTGTTCGTTGGAAGCTGTGTTTTTGGTTTAAAGTTACCGTGCTTTAAATAGCAGCTTCATTCTACGAGCTATTACTTGACAACCAAAATATTTCTACTTAAAATTAGATATCTTAATACTATCTTCTAAATTATGCATTAAAGTGCTTCGTGGTAGAATTTCATATAAATATTTTTTTTTACTTTTCAATGTAAAAAAGATCAATTGAGTGCCCATTTGCCTCGGGTTTTCTTGGCAAAATTAAACCTCGGTATAGGGGTAAGTGGTGTACCTTGGACGTATGTGTACCTCGAACCTATGCTGATTCTAGCTCGATTAGCTGAGATATTGAAACAACACCACATGCAGTTAAAGTATTTGCTACCAGGGATCTCAGTGAAGTTCTATCTGTTTGTTTAAAAGGTCAATTTATTAAAGAGGTTTCGAAAAACTAAATTCACAGTTCAAAAGTAAATTTTTGTCAGATTCTTTAGTGTAATTTTTTACTCAAATATGTAGTGTTTATTCAGAAAACGATGGTTATGCAATATAAAGCAAAGTTTTAGCTATAAAACAGTGTGCTTGAAATTAAGTTAAGTCTAACCTTAACTTGGGTGATTAACTATTTTGTTTTTAATATCCAAGTGGTGTACCTCGAACCTAATACAAGTGGTGTACCTTGGACTGGTCCAAGGTACACTACTATAGGTCTTATGTGCTTCAGATTGTTGAAAACCCTTTTTAAAATTCAAGTAAATTCTTTCCTTTGAAAAATTAAGTATTTTAAGCTATTAATATGCAACCCAGATTTGTAAAATCTAGAAAAATGGAAATTTGTAAGAAATTTTGATATGATGTGATAAAGATTTTTTTTGTAGTTAATTATTTAGATTTATGGAAGCCTATAAAAGTTTAACCATATTGATATAATATAGAAAATAATTATTGCATGCTCATCTAAAAAGATATTTTTTATAATAAATATCTAAGCAGAACATCCTTTGTTGAATAAACAAAGGGGGAAATATTTAAGTTGTTTTTTTCACATTTAAGACAGAAAGATAGCCAAATGTTTTTCTATGGCATGAAATAACAGTTTAATTTTATGCTGCATTTTAACGAATACACCCGAGAAAGATTGCATTGCAGCTGAAAAAGCCAAAAGGGCACTAAAAAAACTAAGGCAATAAAACCCCTTACTGAGCCAATTGACCTAACATAACCAATTACTACAATCTTGGCTAGAAATAAGAGTAGGTTGTAAAACGTATTTTTGAATTTTATGTGGCTAATAAATATTGGTTTTCGGACTGTAAATCGAGTCTCTCTACCTGTTAATAATTGGTCCAAGGTACACTACCGGTTGGACCAAGGTACACCGCCGGTGGTGTACCTTGGTCCTAATTACAATTTTCTGTATTTATTTTTTTAATAGTTGAAATCCTTTAAATAACATGTTAAAACAAATATATGTTGTATATAACAACATCAAGTATTCAGTAAAAATATTTTTATTCACTTTTTGCAAGTAATTAAGAAAATAAAAATTGAAAAGTCAAAATAGGTCCGAGGCAACCCACCTTCCCCTACCTTAACATCCAAAGAGAGCTCCAGATTCATTGTAATCTGAGCGTCAAAATTGGTAGCCGGAGCCGCCAGAGGGTGCCACATACAAATTTCTGGCAGTTCCGGGGAATGTGTGGAGCCTTCAAAGGCTTGACCGCCAATACAGCAGCCCCGTTGGGGGGGGGTTCAATGTTCAAAAATCTTATCAAAACTTTCACTGCATAAAATTTATGCATTCAGTATAAAAAAAATCATTAATTTAACTCACGAACCGAAATATTTGAGTAACAAAAATTTCAACTTTTCTCACTGAAGCATACATTTGTCACTTTGAATATAGCGCTACAAACATTTTTGACAAATAAAGAACATTTACTACGAATTTTACCATCTTTCCAACATAAAAAAAATTTACCGAACAAAAACACGTTACATTATACCTACACATAACATTTCTTTCGCATTTCTAACTATTCAATATACATAAGAGGGATACAATAAATACCAGAAATAGCTTACACAACAGGTATTTCTTGTAATAAAACCATGCCTTTTAGCACATTACATCGATACAAAACATACAAAATGTTATTGCATGTATACTTGTAGAGCAACATTTATATCATCTTTTCTCTGGCAATACTACTCAACGTCAGAATATTAGAATATTCCAAATATTTGAGTTTTTCTCATCAAAAAGACACCATTTCTTACCGAATATGCAAAGTAGACGCCTCCAGGAAGTTAGCATATATTTTAAAGATATCTATCAACCATATATTGTTTACACAAAACATAAAAATAAATACAAATTTATAAAATCAAATTTTAAAAAGATCATATTATTAGAATAATGATAAAAGGCGTTCCAAAAAATTAGAATATTTGTCCATTTACGTGATTGGTCCACGTGGTGATGATATTTCATATAACTAGCGACGTATTAGAAGTAGTGACAGTACTGTTCCATGATTGAAAACAAAATTTCCGTTGTTGTTGCTTAGAATGGGCCGAAAAAAAGATATCCCTATTCTTACTAAGAATATAATTTTAACGTTACGGAATGAGGGGCTGACTCAACAGAAAATAGCCAGAGGAAGGTGAATTGCTCTCAAGGAACTGTGAGTAAAATTCTTCAGGACTACTATAGGAACAATAAATTTAAATATACTCGCGAAAAATGTGATGCCAAACGAATAACAACCAAGAGGCAAGAGAGATGTCTGAAAAGGATTACTGAAAAACATCGATTCAGGTCAGTGAATTTTATAAATAGGAAGTGGCGAGAATCAGGAGTTGATACCTCAGTCAGCACTACACGACGTCGAATACTTGAAATCGGCTTTCGATCTCGTGTACCAAAGAAAAAGCCATTCCTTAGTGCCAGACAAAAAAGGGCACGTTTGTTGTGGTGCCGAAAAAGGCTGCTTTGGGGCACCCAAGATTGGGGCAAAGTACTTTTCAGTGATGAATCAGTATTTTGCGTGTCTGTCGGTCCACAAGGTCACCGTGTTTGGCGTTTTTCTCGAGAGGCTTTTCAGCAACAGTGCTTAAAACGCACAGTTAAGTTCAGCACATCAATAATGGTTTGGGGGTGTTTCAGTGCCAATGGCTTAGGAAAGCTTTGTGTATTGAAAGGCACTGTTAATTCCGAAGTGTACAAATCCGTTCTTGACAAATATATGATCCCTGCCTCTGAAGATCTATTTGAAGGGGAATTTGTCTTCCAACAAGACAGCGCATCATGTCACGCATCGAAAGCCACCTTGTCTTGGCTGAAGGATAATGAAGTACAACTACTTCCTTGGCCCGTGAATTCACCTGATTTAAATCCCATAGAAAATATATGGGGCTTAATGAAGAAAAAACTGAAAATATTGGCTCCAAAGGACCAGAACGAACTCACAAAATTCGTTAACCGTGCTTGGTATGATATCAGCCAAGATCATTGTAAAAAATTAGTTGAAAGTATGCCGGATCGACTGCGAGATGTGATAAAAGCTAAGGGCGATGCAACCAAATACTGATTAGTTGCAAATAAAACTTGTAAGAGCAATTTATTTTATTTGTTTACGCATTATTCTAATTTTGTGAACTACCATTAGGATGTATTCTATTTTTGTGATTTTTTTATATTTTGATTTTAAAAGTAAATTTGCAAAATCAAGCCAATTGTTTTATGTTATTTTCATTAACAAATCTTATAAAATGTAATAAAACAAAAAGAATTTGTGAAACTTTAGTTGTGTATAAAAATAAATGCAACTTTCAAAGTTTTGAAATGTTTTATTCTCATTATTCTAATATTCTGACGTTGGGTAGTAAATATATAAATGCTAGACAATAAATTTAAATCAAAATCTGACATAGTTCATGGCTGCAAACTAGAAAGTTTATATTTTCAATTTAAAAAATATGGAAGACAACTGACATTTTGTCAAGTTTTAGCTGCTTCATATACTTTATATTTGATATACATTTGCTTATAAATGGAAGTGAGAGTTTTATGTATTCAATATAATCCCATACTTTTATGTCTTATATATTTAATTCGTTAATTAAAGTATAAGTTAAAAATTTTATTTAAAAGAAAAGAAGCCAATTAGTTATGTTATATCTGAATATGTTTTTAAAATAATATGATATAAATAAACCATCTGTATTTGAAAGTATTTATTTTTAAAAAATTCGATTAATCAGCACGAAATAGAAAAATCAAATTGTATTGTAATCAGCCATTATTCATTGATTGTATCTATCGTGTGTACAATGAGAAATAAAATAAAAAATAATTATATAACTGATTAATAACTACTTATTCAAATAAATTTTAAATTATTAGGTGCAACTACGATATAATGGCTGTCTGTTAATTGGCGACTTTTGGCGAGTGTGAAATTTAACGTAGGATTTTTGTATCTATCCAGTTGTTTGAAATATGAAGTGAAATCTTTTGAAGCACATATTTGCATTTTATATATCAAATTATTAATTTTCATAAATTAACCTGCACTAATTTTCCAAAAAGCATGCAGTTCAAATTTGCAAATATGTAATTTAGCTACAATTATCAACTTCAACCTATGTGAGTGACACATACACATTCTCGCATAAAGAAGTAAATCTTCTTATTCAAGAAACTTTCTTTGATTTTAACCTTTTTATACTTTTAAAGGGTGTGACATGGCACTTATTGTTTGCCATTGCAGCAGCAGCATTTGGTTCAGCTTTCCAGCATGGTTACAACACAGGTGTCGTAAACGTACCCCAAAGGGTAAGCACTGATGAATTTAATAAGATGAATTAGACTCCTATAACTATAAATCGTCGACCCGGTGGCGCAATGGTTAGGGTGCTAGCCTTTGGAGCCTCTGGGACCGGGTTCGAATCTCGATAAGGCATAGATGTTTGTGTTTGTCGAGTATATGCGGAGTACGTGCTCGTTGAATCTGTTGGGTCCGAAAGTCTTATGGGCGGTCATTGTGCTTTTTCCCACGGGTACAGGCCCCTGGAGATTATTTCCCTCCCCTTCAGGGACATGTCTAAAATGTGGGGGGTGGCGCGTGATAGATGGCAGCATCAGTCGCGTATGTTTGTGTGCGTGTTGTGTCTGTCTTACTTGACGAAGGTTTATAAGCGGGTCTCTGACCAAGCCTGAAAATATATGTCAACCAACCATAAATTTCTTCATTGTACTTGTAGAACGCTAAAGATCTCTATATTTTAAGCCAAAATAAAATTTAAATATATTTTAAAGGACTCGTATGTGCCATTTTGTTCTTTGATAATGCTTATTTTGACACAATAAAGCCATGATAATTCATAATTTACAGCAGATAGCTTTTATTACAATAGGTAGCTTTAGGTTTAGCAGGTAGCCTTAGGTTTAGCAGTTAGCTTTAGGTTTAGCAGGTAGCTTTAGATTTAGCAAGTAACTTAACATTTAAAAGGTAACTTAAATAACAACACTTGCAGGTGATAGAAAAGTTCATAAACAGCACCTACAAAAACAAAGCACCATCAAAATCTGCAGTGGAGTTTCAGTATTCCCTCATGGTCTCCGTATTCTGTCTCGGTGGAATGGTTGGACCTTTGTTCACCTCGTTCCTTTGTGAGAATTTAGGAAGGAAAGGAGCTCTCCTCTTCAACTGCCTGTTCGTATTTGTCGCGGCAGGTTTGATGGGATTCGCCAAGATGGCCGGCACATACCATTTATTGGTTTTCGGAAGATTCGTTATAGGAATTAATTCAGGTATGTTCGGGGTAATGTTTGACTTTGGGATTAAAAAAAAGGTCATGTAACTGACAAAAATAGCATGTATAACTAAAATTAGTAGGGTCGAATGGGGTAACTTTGGCCCTGGAGGGTAACTTTGGCCCTGGAGGGTAACTTTGGCCCTAACTTTTGAAGCCAATATATTCGCATTAAATTCACTCTTCTCTTCTATTGAAACTATTTAACTCTTCTATCTCACCTGCCTCTAATTATTATAGTCTTTCTTTTTATTATTTTTTATTGCACTGGTCACACGACAACATCAACAACACACGCAAATACACTCTTTAAAAATAAGCTTGTCATTTTCAATTGGCTTATCATCGGATGGGGAGCCCAGTTAAGGCGTTCGCCTTGTGGTAGGTCCCAGGTACGGGTCCGGGCATCGCCAAAATAACAGCCCTCATATAAACGGCTTGGACAGCCAAAAATGTCAAACGAATATTACCCCGTGTAGAGGAACTGCTTGTTAAATATGCTCCAAAGCCCCGACGCTGCGTACTGTGTTTCCCATAACGGTTGCGTTGGATGCCTACTCAGGTGTCTGCTCTTCGCTTGACTAGGGTTCTGAATTATGACGCCCGTTGCCAATAGCTCTCGTGTAGATATGGTGTCATGATAATTCAAGCTAAACTAAACAGTGGCAGCTCTGCCTAGACCTATAAGTTTTAAAATATTCAAGTACAAAGTAAGTAATAGGCTTTTGCGCTTGGGCCAAAATTACCCCATTTGACGGTACTTTAATATGTAAAGTGAGGTCTATACAGATTAACTTTAATAAGAAATATGTTCTGCTTTTCGAAATCAACAGCAACTCTAAACTTCAAGTATTCTCTTAAAATTACGACTAATTACACACTTTGTGATTTATAATGCAGCAACCAATTTCAAATATTTTTTAGGTTTAAATTCAAGCTTGGTGCCCATGTATTTGTCAGAAATATGCCCGATTTATATGAGAGGAGCTGTAGGAACAGTGTATCAGTTAGTACTGGTCATTTGCATTCTGCTGTCTCAAATTCTCGGTTTACCAGAGATCCTTGGAAACGATGAACATTGGCCAATTCTATATGGTAAATTTGTATTTCATTGTTAATGTGTTCTGAGGGTCAATCAAACTATTATTACATTTACACAACATTATACTTATTGTTCTGTTACCAAAAGTAATATTATCCTCTTAAACTCTTGTATATCATCGGTAATACATTTTGTAGTTCCTTTTGGAATTACGAAAATGTCTCTTAAATTCCTTGACAAGTAGGTTTGCGGAAGATACTGTTCTCTGCTGCTGTCGTTTGAGATGTTGTTCTCAAACTGATTAACATATTAATTTAATTAAGAGAGACTCCAGTCCCATAGAGCTAATGCATCAGTTTTAAAAACACAACTTTTGCAAAAGAATTGCTATGCCAAGTTATCCCATTTTCACCAGGTATGGGAATCATCATAACATCAATTTAAAACAAAATTGAAAAGAAAATAAAAAAAAACTATTTACGTATTCATTAATAAAGTTTTAAAATAATGTCGCCATATTCTGTATTTTTGGCACTTAAAACTTCAAAATATTTTTTAAAACCTAGATAACATTTTCATTTCAAATTTGTTTCATTTCGATGTTATGGTGACTCCCATAGAAGCGCTGGATTCCCATATCTGGGAGAAAAGGACTAACATGGCAAAGCAATACTTCTGAGGAAATGTGAATCCAAAACTAATGAATTAGCTCTATGGGATTGACAACCCCCCTTAAAACTGTTCTATAAGTGTTAATTGTTCTGTCAATCTAGTTTTTTTTTCAAATTTTCAGTAGGAATAAAAACAATGCATCGAAACTTTAACCACATTTTGCATTAATGAATTTTCAGTTGAGAGATTTTTTACCACTTTTTTTATAAATTTAAATTTTTTTATTAATTACGTTTTAAGACACACAAAAAAAATCTAATTTTTAATATTTACAATCCTTATTTTTAATGCCAATAGGATTAATCATATTGCCGGCATTGTTCATGGTAATCACTCTACCGTTTTGTCCAGAATCGCCTAGATTCCTTTTGATAATGATAGAAGACCCAGTCTCAGCAAAGAAAGGTTAGTAAATAAACTTTTTTAAACTATCAAAAAATTTTAATTAACTGTAGTCGATAAAAATGAACAAAAGTAAAAAAAAGACATATTTTTTACACACTTTTTTTGCTATGCTCTGATAATCTTAAGAAAATTTAGCTATTCTTAAACATAAATAAATATTGTACATCCCATTAGCGCTTGAATGGTTACAAGGTACCAGTGATGTATCAAATGAAATAATAAGTATGACACTTGAACATGAGCAAATTCAGCAAAAGCCAAAGGTAAAACGAACCTTTGAATATTTTAATATTATACGAATTTGATAGGGATTTTTTGTCATAACATAGGCAAATTATTTTGCAACTCTATTTTTAGGTGGAATTCGTTAATTTTAGAAACGATCCTGTTTTGAACAAATGTCTCGCAATGGCAATAATTATTATGTTGGCCCAGCAATTTTCTGGAATAAATGCTGTGAGTAATGCAAATTTAAATAATATTTTCTATCTAACTTTATTGGTAAAATAATAAGTCGCATGAATATGAACCATTTTATTTATGTATTATGGCGAATCATAAAATTTATTTTCTTTTGAGTATTAAAACTTTTTATTTGATTTGAAATTCATCTGAAATTATATAAAAGCCTCAACTTCTAACTATTTTTTTACATATTTTTATTTTATTTTCACCATTTATAAGGTATTATAAATACTGAAAGATTGACTTTAAACGGGGCATACTCAACTTTAAAACCAGAGAAGATCTTGTGACGTCTAACTTTCCGACCGATACTGAACAACGGGACCAGAAGTTGAACGAAACCAGAAACGAAGCCTTGCAATACATAAGTTTTTTAAAACTATTTATTTTTTTAAAGGTAATATACTACTCAACAAAAACACTCACAAAAACTGGTGCCATCTCAGAAGACAAGGCTGTGTTCGCTACGCTAACTGGAAGGTGAAAGAAACCAGAAATGTAGCCTTGCAATACATAAGTTTTTAAAAAACTATTTAATTTTTTAAAGGTAATATACTACTCAACAAAAACGCTCACAAAAACTGGTGCCGTCTCAGAAGACAAGGCTGTGTTCGCTACGCTGACAATGGGAATCGTGAACGTCCTGATGACTGTCGTGTCACTGTATCTGGTCGACACTGCCGGAAGAAAAACTCTCCTAATAGTCGGGATGGCCGGCATATTGCTCTCCAATATTATTCTAACCGTATCTATGGTGCTGACGGTCAGTACAACTTATTTGTTCTCAGTCTTATCTTATTACAGTACAATCTTATTTGTGTTTAAAAAATATCTAATAAGGTGTACTAATTTGCGTTAAAGAAACTGCTCTTATTACGAGACATTTTTTTTATTACGGACAACCGAGAAGTACAAGACATAACGGTAGAAATTCTGCATGGTTAGGACAAACGATGTTAAGCAATCTCAATCTTAGCTAGTTCTGACAAAAAACTCTCGCCAAGGCGAACACGAATTTTTAAACATTCCTTTTAAATCACTTCAGTTTAAAAAAATGCAGTAATTACGAAAATAATTATTTTCAAGAAAGTCGTATCATTACAAAGGCTTTTATGAAGTACAACAATTGTAAAAATTCAGCAATAATTGTAAAATATGTTTTTCTAACCCGAAATTCAAACCGGAATCTTTGCCTCGACACGTATTTGAAAATTACAGCATCCGTGTATTCGTTTACCAGCACGTATGCTGTACAACTTACAAATTGTGTACAATATACCTCCTACAGCTGAAAAAAGCCTACGCACAATTTACAACATACTCTTACTTTGAGGAATAGGTAGGCAAATAGGGGTGCCCAACATCAATTCCGCATTAATTTAGACTAATCAAATTGCTTTATTTGAAAAGACTTGGCGAAAGAGTAGATAGTATTGTTCTCACATCCACCTATCTATCTATTACCTCGTTCTTCATCCTATTCCTACCTATCCATCTACTACGCAAACTTCCATAGTTAGGCCCTTTTTCTAGGATGATTAATGGTTTTATGCATTTAATTTGAGATCGACCAGAAAGCATCGTAAATAGTAATATGCTCGTTTTAAACATCAACTGGTAGTTTTTTGATTTTATGAAACTATTTTAACAATGAAAATAATGTTTTCATCATAGGCTCGTTTCTTTTGGATGGCTTACATAAGTATGATTGGCATAGCTGCATTTGTAATTTTCTTTGCTACAGGACTAGGTAAAATACTTATTTTAATTATAGTTGCTATGCGTTCTAGCAAGGGACATTTAAACACAAAATATATAATTTTATGTAATTTTTTACACCAATTACCTGATATATTAATGTTTTATATGATGAATCGCTTGCATATCTCCTGACTGTACCAAAGATGTTCAGTAATTATTCATCTCAAAATACAACTCCAATTAATAATTAAAAAATTACTTCTGAAGTAATTTTTTGGCAAATACAAGCACAAACTATTAAAATTTATGAAATTTGGGTATGTAGGTGCAATAACAACATTTTACATCGGATAAACCATTGTTTTATTTTTCTTCACTTAAATTTACAAGTTTGCGAAGTATAATGTCCGTTGACATTCTTGGGATAATGAAAAAATAGTTCTTACACTCTTAAAACGAAAGAGCGATTTTAACTCAGTCTAATTGATTTTCACTCCTCCAGTCTGGAAAATGCACTTCTCCTTTTATAGTGGATCCTTTGTGTGTTAACCCTCCGACAGGATCACTCCAAACGAGTGATTTTAACTCAGTCTGAGATAATATTCACTCCTTTCCAGTGTCGAAAATGCACTTCTCCTACTGTAGTGGATTACCCTCTTTTGTTTTAAGAGTGTAGTAATAAATACTTTTGATAACACTTAAATCAACAATAAATCTTTGAAATAATTCTTCCATAAAACCATAATTTGCTTGAGCGTTCAAAAAATAAATTAGCAAATATATCCTTTTAAAAATAGTGAAAAGTTCTAAAAAGTTTTAAAAAAATCTTAAATTGATGGTCAATTTGAAAAAATGGTAATTTTCAGACAGCACTTTGTGCACTTGTAATATTAACCAACCAACAACGTAATTAAAGAGCTAATTTATGATAAAAAGTGGAAAATACTTTATGAATCTAGTAACTAATTTTTATTACAAAAACTCGCTGTTAATCTAAGCAAATTGAGGAATTTGGATAGCCTGGAAAATGGATGTCCTAGAAATCCATTGGATGCAAGAAAAACAATTAATAACTAAGTCAAAAAAAAAAAAATTATGATGTCGAGAAAATCGATTGAACTGATTTATTTATACTTAATTAATGGCAAACTCAATATTAGAATTTAAAAATTGAATTTACTGGAAAACAATTTTTTTTAACTATTCATAATATATATGTAGTTAATCAAACTTAGTTAATATTGATCTTATGCTACTTAATTATTACAATAGCGAGGATTTCTGAAAACAATAACACATTTCAGCCAACCATTGATTCAAAATACATGAATGTTCACTTTTTTTTCTAGACATTACCCATTTAAACCGTAAGTAAATATGATAAAAGCCGCAAACAAATCCTTTCATCATATAGCTGTGGATATTAAAACTTGTATGTTCAGGATTTATATAGCATTCGACAAATCGTTTTACATCATTTTAAAATTAACCTTCCATTTTCAGGTTCTATTCCTTGGTTCTTATGTGCAGAACTTTTCGAACAAGCTCCTAGACCATTAGCGATGACTATTGCTGCATTTGCAAACTGGTTTGCTAATTTTATCATTAGTGTAGGATTTTTAACTGTTTCAGTATGTATTTTTCTTATACTTACTTATTAAGGTAGGCGAATACCCAAAATTCCCCCAAATTCTAAATTTTTAAATATTACTTTAATCTTTTCCAAATTTGGTATAGTGATTTCAAATATAATGAATTATACTATTCAGGCATATTTTTTTATTTAAATGTAATTTATTTGTTTTAAACGGTGTTTTTCTACTAAAAAAAATAGGTTTACGCCAACAAGTCTACCACATTGAATTTTCATCTTATAAACATTAATTATGTGTTAAATTCTTCGTTTTGAACTGATGCATGCAATGACCCTCTAGAGTTACATACAAATTACAAGAAAAGAAGTTATTAAGAAAAATGTCATAAATTAGCCACAAAAAAAGGATTTTTTTCGATTAACTTACGCTTGGACATTTTTTTAAAAAAAAACTTATGTATTTACATCAGATGTTAGAGGTTCATGGCACAGATATATATTGAAATAGCATCTGTAAAAATTTTCAGGCAAATTAATGTAAAACTTTTTATACTAGAACTGTTGGCGTAAACCCCTTTTTTTAGGTGAAAAACACCGTTTAAAATAAATCAATTTTATTTAAATAAAAAAATTGCCTGAAAAGCATTGTTCACTATATTTGAAATCACTATGCCAAATTTGGAAAAGATTAGAGTAATAGTAAAAATTTTAAAATTTTGGGTATTCGCCTACCTTAAGTTGTATAAGGACAAAAAATTAATTTAAAAAAAGAAATAATATTTTAAGTATTTTAGCTAATTGTTAACGAGAGTATACTTTGAATTAAAAATAGCTAGAAAATTTAATAATGTATTTAAATTCTGTAAATTTTAAAGTAAAAATAATTGTGTTAGGTCATTAACCTCTTTTAGCTTAAAATTTACATACGGGTATTTTTTTTACATATATATTCCGACTTGTGTGCTTGCTCAGTGAGCCGTATTTACATACTCCATTGGCAAAGTCAAAAAATCGAGTTCAGCCGATAAATATTTGCTGTATTTCAATTTCAAATGCGCACAAAATCAAATGTTTACAGGATATGACTTTGACCATATATTTTTAAATCAAAACTTTTTCTAACAAGAAAATAATTTTTTCCGGTGTGATAACTCATGTAGAAAATTAACTAATGCACTTTGTAATCTGAAAAACTTCAAACCATTTTTTCCCTACAAAAAAACCTTTATATATTTTTTTAATATTTTCCAATATTTTGTAATAATATATACATATGAATCTAAAATATTTTTAAAAAATAAAATTCATTCTAAAAAATATATTTTTCAGGATCTACTCGGACCATATGTCTTCCTCTGTTTCGCAGTTGTCATGGCATTGTGTCTCATATACACATACCGCGAAATACCAGAAACCAAAAATCGCACTATACTAGAGATTAAAGATGCTATTAGTGATAAGTGTTCTTAAAATAATTTCAAGTCTAAGAAAATCTACACTATTTCAAGAACACCAAAATTTCAAAACTGTTCACTTCTGGTAATATTTGTACTTATAGGAGAATTACTGTGTGTATTTAAAGTTAATAAAAATAAACTAGCAAATACAGTATTCTTGCTCATATTCTCAAAATACCTCCAATTCTTTTTCTTGTTGCACTGGAAGCTGTGCTTTTGGTTCAAAGTTACCCTGCTTTAAATAGCAGCTATCCTGCGAACTATCACTTGACAGCCAAAAGTTTCCAACTTAAAATAAGCCATATTAATATTATCGGGATTGTTTGAGAAAATTTACATCTGACCTCCATTTCAATTGAATTTTATTTTTTATTCCTATATATTATCTATGACAAAAAATTAACACATAATGTGATGCTTTTTGATTTCACTACAGAAACTAAAAATATAAAAGGCTGTCACTGTGTAAAAGTTTCCGTCTGGGTCTGAAGTCGACTACTTTTCCATGAATGTAGAGCTGATTTCCTCGACTGTTCTTCCCTTAATTTTGGTCAATTTATTGTAAGTGAAAAGCCAAAACATAGCAAGAAGTTCAGTTAATATGAGGAAGGTACATTCCCAAATATATTCCTAAATGATAAAATTAAAGTTATAAACATATTTTGAATGTAATACATAAATAAAACTACATGAGCATGCAAAAATGATAGAAAAAAATAGTTTTCAAATACAACTAACATATGGACAACTCTAATTTATATTAATGAAGAGTATCTTAAATTTATATCTTAGATGGGTTATGTACAAGAACCAGAGCAAAGGGCAGACCTAAATTAAGATGCGACACCCAATTAAAATGCTTTTTCAAATGTTGAAGATAAAGAACTGGCAAACCATCGCTAAGAAGAGAGCTGAATGGAAGCGAGTTCTTGAGAATTATCTGGCCTTCACTGGGCTGTCGTGCCAATAGACGAAGAAAGGTTGTATAATAGGATTCACCACTTCTCAAAATATGCAATGAAATTTAAACTAAACTTTGGAGGAATCCTGAAAAATCTTGTTTTTGCCGGTGCACACTGTATTGCGTGCAAAGTAAAAATAAGAACCAAAAATAAGACATTGGTCAGAATTGCAAAAATGGACATTAAGAGTAAAATGTATATTGTGACTTGATAACCTACAGTTTCAATTACTTTATTTTACCAAATACCAGCTGCTAGTAGTTTAGAGTTGTATTAACACTTACAAATAAGTACAGTAAATTGTTAATTTTACTTTATGCCAAAAAAAAAAACATTTGAAACAATTAAAATCTCGTGCTCAATATTTTTTACCTAGCCAAAAAAGAAACTCAAGTTACTCCAAAATCCTTGATACAGAATACAACCTTATGTTTTTTTTAAAGGAACTTAACAAACTAACTTATACAAAAACAATCCATTACATAATTGTCTGAACAAAATGAATAAAATATTAATCACTAATAAATAGTGTATTTAATAAGTAATTCAATAATAAAAGGCTATATAAAATATACATACTGCAATCAGTATAAATCCTAAGCTGTCAAAAAAATTAGCCAACCAGTTGACAGATACAGCTATGATTGTATTAAGTCATGCTACTTATCCGAATAGCTCTGACTAAAAACCATGGAATAGAGCCTAAAAGAAAACAAAAGGTCATTTTACTAAACCCCCAAACATTACAAACTATTTAGAAATAAAAAAAACTAATATGAATGTGTTCAGAAAAGTTTGATTTCAGAAACAAGTTATATTTCATGTATTTTCTTCATTTGGTTTGGTAAGTAAAATTTAATAGTAGGAGTCATGGTTCTTAAGATAAATGATAGCATCTAACTCAAATAGTTATGTAAACAACAAATAATATCCACTCGTTTTAAAAAGTATTACTTTTCACAAGCAACATTTCTTACACAACATAGTCCGGTCAAAATAGACAAAAAATTAGGGGTAGGTTTGCATAAATTCGCACCCAGCTAAATTTTGGTATACATCTTTGGTACACTATTATAAGTAAAATATCAAAAGTCCCCATCGATCCCACGTCTGCGTTTTCCGCCATCTTGAAAAAACGTTCGAAATTGCGCCCATTTTCCAGTTTTTGGCCTATAACTTTTTTCCTAAGCATTTTTGAATATAACTTTTTGACACAAAGTTGTAGAAAACAAAATTTTCTTCAAAATAGGAATGAAAAGTTTTTATGTACGACAATTAGTTAAGGAGCTACGAAGCAGCAAAAAGGGTGTAAAATCGAGTGTTTCGAAAAAATATTACGTTCTAACGACTTTCTATAGCCGTAACTCACATAAAACTTCATTTGATCAATAAACAATGATTTTACAAGTTGTAGAAAATTTAATTTCCTATAAAATACACTTATCAAAAATAAGTTTTTTACATATTCCAAGAGGATAGGTTAAATTTACACAAACCCAAAAAAGGTTCTATTTTCAACCGACGATACACTGTTTCATTTTTTTGAAGGTAGCTCTTTCCCATTCTATTTTTTACTATTTTTGTGAATGCAAAACTTGTGAAAAATAATTTTTTCTATAAAATGGTTCTGTTTTGTGTTCCATGCGATAAAATGTAACGGAGCTATGGTGTTCGAAAAAGGGCGTAAAATCTTGAATTTCGCCAAAAGAGTTTTTTACCACTTCAATTCCCAATAACTAAAACAAAAAACTTCATTTTGGTGGAACATAATTATTGTGGAACTTGAAGACATCATCATTTATTATATTGGTACGGTCTTAAAAGTTATTTTAGATTCAATACCTAAGAATTTTGGTATATTTAAAAAAAAAACGAAGATGTTTATTTATTCAAATGAAAAATACATGTGATTTTGATAAAAGATTACAATATCATTTCAACAAATAGTTTGAATAAAAATACTTTTAGTTTAAGGAACATCTACTAATTGAACTATGAAAAAAATATGGGAAAGTGTATAATAGAAAATGATTAATTTTCTATTGTACACTGCATTACGTTACGTTCATTACGTTTTTCAACCAATTTAAATACTGATGTTTTACCCCTTCTGAACATTGCTGAATGCTGACGTAGTATCGCAGCCAGTTATTGCACATCCAGAAAAAAAAGATATGATTTTGACATTTTGGATAAGCAGATAAATTCTTCGATGATTATACTTTTGATTATTCATGAGTATTACTAGGTTTCAAAAAATAAACAGTCTTATCAAGTGGAATTCGTGCATTCAGTAGTATTTTCTATTAGTTTTATTAGATAATTATTTAATAAAAATGGTACAATTAGTCATGAATAAAATAAAAAGAATTATTTTTTTAATTTTGGGAAGATTTTAATCTGATAGATAATCTTCAAATCCTTCTTCAACGCAAATGTCAACAAAAATGTCTTCGCTTTCTTCTTCATCTTCTTCCTCTTGCTGAAGATCTAGGAATTGTTCACGTAAAGATGCATCGGTTATCTCCCATATAAGAATCCTCATATGTTGCATTTGAATCAACATTTAAACAAGATTGGTCATGGCAATTGGTACATACTAAAGAACTATATAATCCGACTTTCTTACAGCCGCAGTTTGCACTACAACCCTTTTTACAATTACAAAATATTGTATGTTAAGCAGTTTTTCTGGAGCAGCTGGGAGTAAAGTTTGAATTGGCCCCATAATATCATTTACTAATTTCCAACCCCAGTCTTCTGGGTTCAAATTATTGCAGATGATTCAGTTGATATATTCCTGCTGGGTAAGTCATTTTGGCTGTATTCTAATGAATGGTTCCTTCTCGACCGGTTGATGTTCACTTCGAGTTATCGAGACAGTTTTTTAAAGAAAAGTATAGAAATGATCCGAGACTCGACTAAAAGTTCGAGTTAAGATATCCGATTACCTTTTTTCAGCAAAAATCGACTAAATATCAAAAATTTGGGTTTTTTTTGCATTTTAATATAAAATAAACGTTTAGCATTCTTAATCTGTTTCATTTTAGTTTCTAGTTTTTAATAGAACCGAAGTTATAGCACTTTAAAGCTTTTGTTTGTTTTTGCATTTTTTTTTCAAAACGCATTACGCAAAACATAAAAACTGAAGTTCTTTATTATCAATTGCTTCCAAATTTTTAGAGTAGTTTTGTAACAGTATGAAGAAGGTTTTGAACTAGAATCGTGTAAAATTAAGAATTGGATATTTTAAAACTATTTATATGCTTGTTACTCTCTTGTTCCTATGTGTTTTCGATGTAATGCTTCAAACTTTCGCCTATAAAAAAATTTGGGAGCTGATATCTTAATGATTTTAGTTCATGACCTATATTAATGTTTGTTGTGCATATTTAAATTTAAACGATGAAAATTTTTTTTAAGATATAATGTTTTGCGTAAGCGTAATTTTTGAAGCAAATTTTACTATAATTTTCCACAAATACAAAAAGAATCCAAAGAAATTCTAATCCAACGATATGGTTGGAATAGAATTTTCAGAAACTTGCTGTCAAAGCTGATTGGCCACCTTAATGGATTTTTCGACTTATAGGAAGTCGAGTTATCGAGGTTGGACTGTATTTGTGAACATTGAATTACAATAAATTTTTTAGCAGACATGGGATAGGTGAGGACTTTTTTCTACGCTATAATAGTGTACCAATCACCTATACCAAAATTTAGCTGTATGCGATTTTTTTTTAATTAAAATGTCTATTTTGACCGGACGTGATAGCCATCAAATGCAACAATTACCGTAGGGCCATAATGCTTGAGAATGTACTTCCGATAATCAGTGTAAATTTCAGAAAACGTCAAGTTTCGATTCCACACCATTTTGTGGAGTAGATATCCATAATCAATAGCAACGATATCTAAAATATATTTTTTATAAAAAGCATAGATATCGTAAGATCTTTGGGGCTAAAATTATTTCCCTTCCTTTCTGTCTTTGACAAAACATATAACGGCTCCTACTCATGTTTTTCGAAAAATATATCAAAATTCTTTGGTATTGAATCTAAAATAACTTTTAAGACCGTACCAATATAATAAAAGATGATGCCTTCAAGTTCCACAATAATTATGTTCCACTAAAATGAAGTTTTTTGTTTTAGTTATTGGGATTTGAAGTGGTAAAAAACTCTTTTGGCGAAATTCAAGATTTTATGCCATTTTTCGAACACCATAGCTCCGTTACATTTTATCGCATGGAAAACAAAACAGAACCATTTTATAGAAAAAATTATTTTCCACAAGTTTTGCATTCACAAAAATAGTAAAAAATGGAATGGGAAAGAGCTACCTTCAAAAAAATAAAACAGTGTATCGTCGGGTGAAAATAGAACCTTTTTTGGATTTGTGTAAATTTAACCTATCCTCTTGGAATATGTAAAAAACTTATTTTTGATAAGTGTATTTTATAGGAAATTAAATTTTCTACAACTTGTAAAATCATTGTTTATTGATCAAATGAAGTTTTATGTGAGTTACGGCTATAGAAAGTCGTTAGAACGTAATATTTTTTCGAAACACTCGATTTTACACCCTTTTTGCTGCTTCGTAGCTCCTCAACTAATTGTCGTACATAAAAACTTTTCATACCTATTTTGAAGAAAATTTTGTTTTCTACAACTTTGTGTCAAACAGTTGTATTCAAAAATGCTTAGGAAAAAAGTTATAGGCCAAAAACTGGAAAATGGGCGAAATTTCGAACGTTTTTTCAAGATGGCGGAAAACGCAGACGTGGGATCGGTGGGGACTTTTGATATTTTACTAATAATAGTGTACCAAAGATATATACCAAAATTTAGCTGGGTGCGAATTTTTGTTAATTGAAATGTCTATTTTGACTGGACTAACAGGTATTTCTTGTAGAGCAACATCTATTTCATCTTTTCTCTGAGAATAAATATATAAATACTAGACAATAAATTTGAATCGAAATCTGACATATTTCATGGCTGCAAACTAGAAAGTTTATATATTACAAAAAAATATAGAAAACAAATGATTTTCCTCTTTCTAAAAAAATAATAACATCGTACGAATTGAAGTATTGTCAAGTTTTAGATGCTTCATATACTTTTTATTTGATATACATACAATTGCTTTTAATGGAAGTGAGAGTTTTAAGTATTCAAAATAATTCCATACTTTTATTTCTTATATATATTTAATTTGATCTACTTTCATTGCCTTCCAATAACAATTAAATCAATACCTGGTTAAAATCAAAAATTAAATCTATCAAATAACTTGGTGATTAAGACAATATAATAGATATCCTGTTAAAAATTTCAAATCCGGGAAAATTCAAGATCGCAACATTCACTGTAACAAAAATTTGAATCTTGATATGCAGATCATAGGTACTAAACAATAAAAATTCACCGAGAATTAAAGTATACATTTAGAATTTTACTTAAAAGAAAAGAAGCTAATTAGTACTGCAATATCTGTATATGTTTTTAAAATAATACAATTTAAATAAACCATCTGTATTTGAAAGTGTTTATTTTTAAAAATTTCGTTAACACAGCACAAAATAGAAAAATCAAATAGATTGTATTATAATCACAGTCATTATTCATTGAATGTATCGATTGTGTGTACAAAGAGAAAGGACGAAATACTTATAAAACTGATTACTAACTACTGATTCATATGAATTTTAAAATATTAGGTGCAACTACGATATAATGGCTGTCTGTTCATTGACGACTTTTGGCGAGCTTGAAATTTAACGTAGGATTGTTATATATATCAGATGTTTGAAATATGAAGTGGAGTCTTTTGAAGCACATTTTTGATTTTCGTTGCTTTGCAACGTAATGCAAAACTCCAAATCAAGACCAGCCACTACATCATTGCTGTTCCAAATATTAGTTTACATATCAAATTATTAATTTTCATAAATTAACCTGCACAAATTTTAAGAAAACTATATTGTTCTAATTAGCAAAAAAGTAATTTTGCTATAATTATCAACTTCAATTTATGAGTAACACATACACATTCTTGCATAACTAAGTAAATATTCTTATTCATGAACCTTTTTTTGATTATGGTACATAAATCCTTTTTTATATTTTTAAAGGGTGTAACAGGGCATTTATTGTTTGCCATTGCAGCAGCGGCATTTGGTTCAGGTTTCCAGAATGGTTACAATACAGGAGTCGTAAACGTACCCCAAATGGTAAGCATTGATAAAATTAATAAGATGAATTGGACTCCTATGACTAAACATTCCGATTAACCTAAAAGAATCGCGGAAGGCAATTTATATGCTGTTCCCACCTCAGCCACCACCTCGGTCGTGCCGGAGTTAGTTATCATTTCGACTGGGCGACACTTTTGAAAAGTCGCCATATTCGGACACCATTCTTAGGTTAACCTACATTCCTTCATTGTACTTATAGAACGCTGAAGTTCTCGATATTTTACACCCAAATAAAATTTAAATATATTTTAAATTTCTCTTATGTACCATTTTGTTCCTTGACAATGCTAATTTTATCGATAAAACCCTAAATAATTAAGAATTTACAGCAGCAGGTCTATTTTATTAGGTAGCCTAGCATTAGGTAGCTTTAGGTTTAACAGGTAGCTTTAGGTTTAGCAGGTAGCTTTAGGTTTAACAAGTAACTTAAAATTTAGAAGGTAACTTTAATTACAACACTTATAGGTGATAGAAAAGTTCATAAACAGCACCTACAAAAATAAAGCAGCATCGAAATCTGCAGTGGAGTTTCAGTTTTCTTTTATGGTCTCCGTATTCTGTCTCGGGGGCATGGTTGGACCCTTATTTACATCGTTCCTCAGCGAGAATCTGGGAAGGAAAAGAGCTCTCCTCTTCAATTGCCTGTTTGTATTTGTTGCGGCAGCTTTGATGGGATTCGCCAAGATGGCCGGCACATACTATTTATTGGTTTTAGGAAGATTTGTTATAGGAATTAATGCAGGTATGTTCGGTAATTTTTGACTATGAGGAAGAAAATTCATGTAACTGACAAAAATGACATATATAATTAAAATTAGTATCATCGTAAGGGGTAACTTCAGCCCTGGAGAGAAACGTTGGCCCGAGCTTTTTAATCCAATAATTTCACATTAAATATACTATTTAAACATGTGCTTGGCCATTTTCAATTGGTGGCAACTCTGCCTTGACCTAAAAGTTTCAAATATTCAAGAAGAAAGTCAAATAGAGTTTATGCTCAGACCAAAGTTACCTCATTTGACGGTACTAAAATATGCAAAATAAGATCAATAGATATTAGTGCTGCTTTTAAAATGATCAATGTAATCGCTGAACTTTAATAAGAAAATCTGTTTTATTTTATGAAATCAACAGCAACTCTTAGCTTCAAGTATTCTCTTAAAATATCCACTTTTTGCGTATTTGGTAATTAATTAATTTGTTTTATTAATTAACTGATACAAAATTATCCATTGCATGTTTTCTTATCTTAAATATTTTTTAGGTTTAAATTCAAGCTTGGTACCCATGTATTTGTCAGAAATATCTCCAATTTACATGAGAGGAGCTGTTGGAACAGTGTACCAATTAGTTCTTGTCATTTGCATTCTGCTGTCTCAAATTCTCGGTTTACCAGAGATACTTGGAAATGATAAACATTGGCCGATTCTATATGGTAAAATTGCTGTTCATTATTAATAATCTCTGAGAATCCATCATGTGGAATATTATTATACTTACACAACATCTTAAAGCGCGTTCGCGATAAGAATGAGTAGGATTTTTTTTTAATTTTGAGGAGGCTAGAGAACGATGCATAGTAACTTTAACCGCATTTTACATTAATAAACTTTTACTTGACTAGGTAGTGATAAATAGTGCGAATACATAGGCCTTACTTTTACTGCATAACAGTCATTATTTTAAATATTGTAACCCAAAAGAAATCTTAAAAATATATTCTATCTCTTTGTTTCGCGTACAAAATAAGCCACTTGACAACAAAACGGGAGACAACCAAAAAAAATCCCACTGAGAGAGAGAGAGAGAGACAGTTCATAAACATCTAAGGAGGTTTAACAAAAATTCAATTTAAATTTCTTATACCTTTCCCTAAAGATTGTCCCCAGACTAATAAGCATACACACAATGTTATATAGCTAACGATATTACATAGCTAACGATTTCTCAAGCGCACGCAAAAAAATGGTGCTGGTCTTGCAACTCAACCAAGTTCGGTTGACGGGTGTTTAATTGGCACAGCCAAACTGGTGATTTCTTCCAAACCTACCAGTTTAGTTAACATAACTATACTCGTTCGATTGAACGAGTTTAGTCAACAGGAGCAGACTGCCTCAATGAGTTCAGTTGAGACAACTAAACTCTGTGCGAGAACTAAACTGCGCGGTGTCAGTGTAGTTCTCTCAACTGAACTAGTCGTTTGCGTCAGCTGAACGCTTCTAACCAAACGTGTTTGGTTCCTGCAACTAGACAGTCCTGTCAGTCCTATAGCAACCGAACAGCTTGGTTGGGAGAACTCAATTTTCGTTTGTACGTACCAGACAGTTTTTTGCGTGCGGTTAAACACCGGTAAATTGAAGTTTCGTTCCCCATTCAAATAGTATAGGTGAACGAAACACAATAGTCTTATTCATTCGCCTCTCGAGAAGTTTTAAGAATAAGTTCATGATGTTTTTCCCTTGGGACTGAGGAGGTGAAGAAAAGAATATTAAATAAGAATTTCTTACAGAAATTTTATCATAATGTTATCTCGGATTTCGTCTAACGTTTATCTTGTCCAATACTTTATAAAAAAAAATAATTAATAAATAATATTTCAATGATTGATAATGGCCAGAGAACATAATATAACTAAATAATTTTTTTAAAAAGCTAATACTACTTTATAGCTATTCTTCACAATATTTCATACTCAAAACTAACATAACAAAATTACTAACAATGCAGTCATATCTTATATATTGCACACCACATTAGTCTTAAAATGAGTTTTAAAAACTACGAGATATCTTTCATGACTTTTTTATTAATTGCACGTATTATTAATTTTACGTTTTAAAACACACACTCACACAATCCAACTTTTAATATTTACAATGCTTATTTTTTAATGCCAATAGGATTAATCATATTGCCGGCCTTATTCATGGTAATCACTCTACCGTTTTGTCCAGAATCGCCTAGATTCCTTTTGATAATGATAGAAGACCCAGTTTCAGCAAAGAAAGGTTAGTAAATAGACTATTTTAATACCTTTAAAATTTAATAAATAATTTTAGTCCAAAAAAAACCCAAAAGCATTGTCGTTTTGTTTTAAACACTGTTTTTCTCTGAATCTGAAGGAAATTAACTAATTGTATTCCCATTAGCACTTGAATGGCTACGAGGTACCAGTGATGTATCAAATGAAATAATAAGTATGACACTCGAACATGAGCACATTCAGCAAATGCCAAAGGTAAAACGTAAAAGTTTAGAATATTAAAATGTTACACGAGTGTTTAAATGCTTTTTGTGTTATAAAATAATCTAATTGTTTTGCCACTCTAATTTTAGATGGAATTCGCTAATTTTAGAAAAGATCCTGTTTTGAAAAAATGTCTCACGATGTCCATAATCATTATGTTGGCTCAGCAATTTTCTGGAATAAATGCTGTGAGTAAAGAAAACTGATACCTAATATTTCTAACTTACTTTATCGTTAAAATTATAGTCACATGAAGATGAATTATTTATTCATGTATTGTGGAGAATAATAATTTTTATACTTTCGGAATTCCATTGCTAAAAATATTATCTTACATTCAAATTTATTTTTTCTTGATTTGATATAATTATCTGGAATGATATAGAAGTTTAAATTTCTAAGCATTTTTTTTATTTCCTTTTAACCGTTTGTAAGGAGATAAATATAATAAGTTTGACTTTAAAAACTGCTTTTTTAATTAAAGAAAAGCGGCCATGGTGTCATCAAGGTTTCCGTCCGGTTCGGAAGAACGGCTGTTTCGACAAAGGAGAACGAAACCTTACATGCAGCGATACAATACATTAGTTAAAAGTTTCTAACAATATTTAATTTCTATTTTTTAAGGTAATTTACTACTCAACAGAAACGCTTACAAAAACTGGTGCAATCTCAGAAGACAAGGCTGTGTACGCAACGCTGGTTATGGGAATCTTCAACGTCCTGATGACTGTCGTGTCACTTTATCTGGTCGACACTGTCGGAAGAAAAATTCTTCTCTTAGTTGGGATGGCCGGAATATTGCTTACTAATATAGTTCTGACCATATCTCTGGTGCTAACGGTCAGTACAATCTTATTTGCCAAATGCAATTAAAAAAGTTTTTATAAAATACAAATATTGTAAAAATACGGCAATAATTGTTAAATATCAGCGTTTTCGTCTGTATTTGATTACAGCTGGTGCTCGCAAACACAATCTTACGGAACTTTTGAGAAATTTCTTAGCTTGCGCATTCTTTTCTCACCTGAAATTCAAACAGGATCGCGGCCAAGACACATGTGCTTGAAAATTACAGCATTCAATTTGATTTCTGTGTACTTGTACGGTTGGAGAAAAAGGGGGACGCTCCCCCCTTTCATACCCGCTTAGTTACTCGGCTAATATTGATCAGGAGATTTTGTGAAAGTTGCAATTTTTCAGGAAATAGCGTGAGAAGTTGATTACCGGCAATAAAAATTGTGGCCGTCTTTATTTTAAAATGAGGACTAAATTTGAAAATTCTAAAGGCAACGCAAATTTATTTTTACATAAAAAGATTCAGTATCTTCAAAATATACAACAGGCATAAAAATAAAGTTTTTGTTATACAATATTTGCTGAGATATCAAAACATTAATTTTTGAATGAGTTTAGGGGGAATCTCCAAATTGAAAAGGCAATATTTAGGATGTGTCTTTTCAAAACGACCGTCTAACAAAAGGGTTAGCATAATATCACCAACGGATGCTAGAATTAAAACTTCTTCACTAATATTGTAATTTTTTTAGTGTTTTTTTTTTTCAATTTTGGTTTTAAAAATACAGGGAAAAAATAAACGCTGGAAGAGGAAAAGTTTTTATTTTAAAACAAGTCAAATATACGATTATTTATAACGAACAGATTTTCAAATGCGACTAAGTTATAGTGAGATAGAGAAACTTGATTATTACATTTATGTTTCGCATGTTATGTAAATTTTTGTTTCATTTTATATTGCAACAAAATGTTTGTTTATAATTCGGCGCACCCTATCGGTAATATAAACCACATTACAAAACGAGGGTCCCTTAGCGCGATATTTGAGGGAAGCAAAATAAAATTACGCAGAATGATTTGACAATGATTTTTAACCAATTCAGTGGGCAATAATCATTTAAAATAATCAATGAGTGAAGCACTAGTGCGAACTAGAAATGAACTAGAAATTAATTGTAATTGCTAATATGCTAGTTTTAAACATCAAATGTAATAGGTTTTCAATAGGTAGGCTAGGAAACTATTTTAACAATGACATGTTGCTTTCTTATTATTTATAGGCTCGTTTCTTTTGGATGGCTTATATAAGCATGATTGGCATAGCTGCATTTGTATTTTTTTTTGCTTTAGGACTAGGTAAAATATTTATTTAAATTATTGTTATACGCTCCAGCAAAGGACATTTAAACAAAACATATGAAATTTTCCTTCTTTTTTCAATATCAGTTTTGAGAAATGTTTTATATGATGAAACACTCGCACATCCCATGACTGTATCAAAGATGTTCATGTTCATCTAAAAATACAACACAAAATCATAAAAAAAATACATATATATTCATTTCTGAAGTAATTTCGACTTCATTTTGATGTAATAGACTATTTATACTAATTAACGGTGAAGTCAATCTTGAGATTCAAAAATTGAAATTACTGTAAAACCTACTTGTATGGTAATAATAAGGCCTTTTTTTAACTGTTCACAGTCTGTAATTAATCCAAAACAATAATTATAGAACTCATGTTACTTAATTGCTACACTAGTGAGGTTCTCTGTAAAGTAAATTATCCATTTTAGTCCCTAGTTGATCTAAAATAAATAAATGTATTTATGACTAAAGACGCGACACATCCTTTCAATATATAGCTGTGGATATTAAAACGTATTTTCCAGATTGAAATAGCACTCAACAAATCATTTTAAAATTAACCTTTCATTTATACTTTACAGGTTCTATTCCTTGGTTCTTAGTGGCAGAACTTTTCGAACAAGCTTCTCGACCTTTAGCGATGACTATTGCTGCAACTGTAGTCTGGTTTGCTAGTTTCATCATCAGTATAGGAGTTTTACCTGTTGCGGTATGTATTTTTCGTAGACTTTTTTTATTTACCATTACTAAAAAAAGAAGCATTAGCATTACTCACAAAATATTTCCTAGCATGACAAGAAACTTGGTTCGGTCAATTAACTCATAGTAGTAAATTACACTAATTAATTTTGTAGATATATGTACACTTCAGACAATTTTTCTATAAAAAAACCTAAAAAAATTTAAATACATTTCAATATTTTTTTCTTTATACATATTAATCTGAAATCTTTCTTAAAAAATTTAATTAAATTTTTTCAGGGTTTGATCGGACCATATGTCTTCCTCGGTTTCGCAGTTGCCATGGCCTTGTGTCTCATATACACATACCGTGAAATACCAGAAACCAAAAATCGCACTATACTAGAGATTAAAGATGCTATAAATGATAAGTGTTCTTAAAATAATTTCAAGTCTAAGAAAACCTTCAACATTTCAAGAATACCAAAATTTGAACGATGTTTACTTCAGGTAGTATTTGTACTGATAAAGAAAATTACTGTATGTATTTAAGGTTAATGAAAATTAACTAGTAAAGACTCTTACTGCTTACATTTTCAGAGTACATCCAATCCTTTTTCTTGTTACATTGGAAATCTCTATTCTTGGTTCAAAAATACCCTGCTTTAAATAGCAGCTCTATCCTGCGAACTATCATTTGGCATCTAAGTTTGCATCCTAGTTTGTTTGAGAAAATTTACCTCTGGAGAACTGACATCCATTTCAATCGAGTTTTGTTTTATATTTCTGTTGGTACACAATTTAAACTTCAAGAACTGAAATAGTTAACGGAAGATCCTAAAGCCTTTGCTATTGTGGGCATCACCCGTATATTTGTAACATGTAGCGCGATAATCGACACGATTTCGGAGCGTATAGTCTTCAGAAGTATGTTATTAAAGACATTTTGCATAAAAAATAGTTCAATGGACTCTTTATTACAAAAAAAGTGAAATAGATTACTTGTTAATTCATTAAGCAAAAAAAATATTTAAGGAAATAAAAAGCAGAAAGTTTTTTAAAAAGACATCAAATTACATTAATTTTAAGTGCCCTTCAGCAAATATTAAATATTTTTTTTAATTACTTGCAAAACACAAGTTTTAATAAACGTTAGAAAAATATGTTTATATAACCTTCTGAGACCTGATATCCATTTAAATGGATGTTTGGCTTAACATTCCTATATATAACTACACAATTGACTAGGGTAGACTAACCAGTGAATGAACGCTTAAGCACAATTTGTTTCAAGAAAATTCATACATTTTAAGAACATATAACTTCTGATTTATGCCAATGTGAACACATCTGTCATTGCACGTAAATTCTACAAAAAAAAAGGCGACTTTATATTGCATTGCTTTGGGTCTTTTGGGGGTCCAAATAAAAAGTGGAACAAAAGCCAAGTGAATGAACAGTTGTTTTACCAGTGAATGAACACAAAAATTTCCAGTCAATAAACATGTTGGATTTTAATTAATGACCAGTACAACCAATCAGATGTCAAATAGCTTCCTACAAGATGGTAGGAAGTAAGTGTAGCCAATCCATCCAGTGAAATGATTTTTAATCCTTATTTCTTAAATGTATTTACCAACTGTTCATTCACTGGGGCCTGTTCACTCACTGGTCAGTCTACCCTATATTGAACTTTAACCCTCTGAGGGATAAGCAAATTGGCTGAAGTGTAAACTGGATTTTACTGTGCAAGAGTTAAATTAAAATTTTTAACTTAACATTAATTTTCTTTTTTTAATATATATTTCTTTAGAAGATAGTCTTTTAGCCGTTCCTCCTTACATCAATATTTTAAAATTATGTGTATTGCTGGAAAACTTTAGTCAAGGCGACAGGTTTATACGTCTGTATTCCTCATAGGGTTAAGAACTGAAATGGATTGGTGGCAAAGGATCTGAAAATCACTCTTCAATCTTTGAGTATTGGTACTATCAGTCATTCATTTGTATGAAAAACATAGAAGGGTCAATATTATTTTGAAGTTCTTTAATATAAAAAAACTAGCATTTTTCTGGAACTCTTTTCAGCAGTAAATTCAATAAGCATTTTGCATTTAAAAATGTTAAAATGGACTAAATTACAAAAACTGATAAAGCTTGTCTACACATTTATAGCACAAAAAAATGAGCTTTTAAGGGCTTTTAACCCTAAATTATAGAGAATTGATGAGCAAACATTAAACATTAAATTTTTAAAAAGTAATTGCAAAATATTCTTGAAAATACATTTGTTTAAAAAAAATATTTCAATGAACTTATTAAAGCAATGCATATTTTATTCATTTATATTTTTTGTTATTTCATTGAATTTAAAAATATAAATATTAAGATGGTTTTCAAAATTATTAACTAGATACTTATATTTTTAAAATATCTAAAATTTAATTAAATCTAATCTAATGCATTGAAAACAAATTTACTCTTAGCCTGTAAAGAGCTTATTCCTCAAAAGTTCAAACTAAATGTCTACATTATGCTAATAGTTATTTAATATTACAGCTAAAACACGTTTCCATTAAAGTAAAAATTAAAAATCAAAATTATTTATAGATATGTATTATTATTTAACCATATATTGGATTTTTCTGGTTCTTAAATACTGACATGAATATACTAAACAAAAAACAATCAGATTTATAGAAAAAAAAATTTAATCCAATGCATATTTAAACATGAAAACTATATACAACATAATATGAATGAATATGGGATAAACATAAGTAAAATACAAATGGCCTAAATATCTTTTTTAAAACAATTATATATAAAGACAGTATCTGATATCTATAAAATATATATACTAAATAAATTGATCAAGTAATACTTTCCATATCTGAATGTACTACAAATGGTATATAAAACTTTTCTTGAATTAACAAATATTTCAGTGATGCATTTTGATTTCACCACAGAAACTAAAAAAATATAAAAGGCTGTCACTGTTTAAAAGTTTCCGTCTGGGTCTTATGTCGAAGACTTTTCCCTGAATATAGCGGTGATCTCCTCGACTGTTCTTCCCTTAGTTTCGGGCACTTTATTGTAAGTGAAAAGCCAAAACATTGCAAGAAGTGCAGTGAATATGAGGAAGGTATATTCCCCAATAGATTCCTAAAAGAGAAAAGGAAATGTAAGCACATTTTAAATTCATAAATAAAAGTATATGAGCATGAAAATAAGATTAAACAAGCTACTTTTGAAATTAATACAGCTAAGATATGGATAATTTTAATTGATGAATGGTTTCCTAAATAAGTTGATATCGTAGATGGGTTATATAATATCCTTAAATTTAGAAGACTCTTGAAAAATCTTGTTTTTGCCATTGCACAGTGAAATGTGAGAATAAGAAACAAAAATATTACTTTAATCCAAATTGGAATATTGGCCATAAAGAGTAAAATATAAATTTTGACCTCATTGCCTACAGTTGGCTTTGTATTTTCTACTCAATATATTGCTTGCTCATGTTAATAGTAGTTTAGATAGTTGGACCAGTTGTACTGCATTTCACAGTAATTACTGTTTAGTGTATTAATCAAACTGTCAAGCAATAAAAATTATGCCAAAGAGTCAGTTTTATTTATTTTTTTTTAGTTTTTAAAAACAAAAATATAAGTTTAAAATTATTTATGAAAAATTATCAGTTGAAAAATTAATCACTGGAACAAATGTGATCAGGCAAAGTTTATTGTTGTTGGTTGCATTGAAGACTAACAAATATGTACAGTAATTTGTCAATTTTACTTTGTCATGCCTAAAGATATTTAAAACGCTTAAAAATCCTGCACTCATTTTTTACTTATCCACAAGAATATTTTAGGTTAGGTTTGAATTTCGAGTCTCACTAGAGCTACACGAGGGCTATTGGTGACTGGCGTCGTATTTTAGAACCACAGTCAGGTGACGAGCCAACACCTGAATGGGCACCCAAGGCAACCGTTAAGGGCGACATCGTACGCAGCGTTAGGACTTTGGAGGATATTTATCACGCACTCCCACAAGAAAAGCTTTTATAAAGTTACTCTTACAAAATACAGTAAACTCCCGATTATCCGCAGAATTGGGTGGCACGGCATCCGCGGATAAGGGAATTCGCGGATAATCCCCAAAAGTAAAAAAATATCCACAAAATTGCTTCTGGTTTTATAAAAGTAAAGTACGGTGATCTTAGTACTATAAGATAAAAAACATAACAGGTATGAAATATGAAAATTTACAACTTTACAAAAATTCAGTCAATTGTTTTCGTTTTTTAGCCTTGTAACTTCTCATTCTTATTTGTAATTGAAGTTTATTTTGAACTGTCAAAACAACTTTTTCTCGCTTCTCATTCATTTTGCTATCTGCTGACGATGTGCACCTGGCCGAACACATTTTGGCGCACACCAGGTTTCCTATAGTCATTCTTATTTTAAAGTCATTGGTATTCTTAGTTTTTTTAATATATGTGCTGTTCTTTGAATGTGTTTGTCGTTCTAAGGAATTCGCTGTTCCTGGAATGCATTTTTCCAACAATTATTAAAAAAAACTAAATTTCATTCCTCTGTGCTTTGTTAAATTATTATTTCAGTGGGGAAAAGAGGGGGGGGGGAATCATCGCCCGCGGATAATCAGCAAAGGGTATAATCCACCAGCGATAATCGGGAGTTTACTGTAGTTACTTCAAAGTTCCTGATATAGCATCCAATCCTTATGACTTTTTAAGTAAACCTCACATTATGTATTAATATATTTAATAAGATAACTTAAACAAATATCAATCCATAAATATTTTGCCTTAACAAAATTAATTAAATATTGACCATTAAAAAAACATGTTAAATAAGTAATTCACAATAATAAAAGGCTATAAAATAGACATACTTTAATAGGTAGAAATCCTAAGCTGACAACAAAATTAGCAAACCAGTTGACAGATACAGCTATACTTGTTGCTATAGGTCGTGCTCCTTGTCCGAATAGCTCTGCTACTAAAAACCATGGAATAGAGCCTAAAATAAAACAATCATTTTACTTAACTCCCAAATATTATAAACAACTACACTCCGTGCCAACCTAACTTGGGAAATAATTAAGAGTAAAAAGGAAGGGGTAAAAGCGTGGTTGGTGTGTTAGTTGGAAACTCTTGTTTGGCAATATTTAAATACAAAATTATCTGAATACAATTTAGCCAAAATGCACTTTTCATTCTGATAAAATTGCAAAATTTTCTCAAAAATATTCAAATCTGTTAGACTTTAAATGAAATTAGTGTTTTAAACAAGTTTTCTGGATGGATTCACAAATAATTTATGGAACTGTTTACATCCAAGAAAGGATAGCATATTTCTATTTACCCAACTAAGGTTGGCAAGGAGTGTATTTGGAAATCAGAAAAAAATGTTAAGGATGCATTGAGAAAAATGTGATTTATGAATGTCTAGAAAGTTATATTTAATATCTTTTTCTTCATTTAGTTCGGCAAGAAAAATCTTGCACAAGATTTGAAGATAGCCTTGTAATTCTGATTCAAAGTCATGTAGAGAGTCTAACACCACAACGTTTTTTATCATATAAAGAATAATTTGTATTAAACTAATGGCAAAAACGTTCATCCAACTCAAATAATTACTTGAACATGAAGGTTTGTATTTTTAAACTTTCAGGGTATAAAAATCACTATAAACTGAATCATTATAAATGTACTTTCTACTTTCTAAAAGCGAAAACACTTGTAAATATAGTATTGAAAGCAAGTTCTTCAAAAAAAATAACAAAAATTACCTGGACCACTAGCAAACATAATTATAAATCCTATGACACATATCACACTAATGTAAGATAACCAGGGTGCACTTGGCTGCAAAAGCAAAATGTATATAAACATTTATATTTTTAGGGCTAAGCACATGTAAAGAATCTACATTCTAAAAACTATTTTTGATTGATAGATTAATATGTTATCTCAACTATATTTACGATTTAGACAAGTTCCCTGTAGTCATTTAACACTCATTGAAAAGATTCAATTAAGCCTACTTTATATTCATAATAAAATTTAAACTAACATAAATAATTTATTATAATTTTTTTTAGAATAGTCTATAAAATTCACTTTCTACCAATCTTGTTCTTAAAATTAGTTTCAATAGAGTTTAATTTCATAACTTTAAAATTTATTTACAAAAGCAAAAACAATATAAAAGGGATGTTTCTTGTATTGCCTAAAAGGGTCAGTTCAAAGAAGTCAGATAGAACCAAAAGTATTTAAAACTGTCCAAATAATAAAACAGCAAACTACATATGCTTCAACAAGAAACATATCGTCATTTAAGTTAACACAAGTGCTATCTCACTTTACACAACGGATCAGATTTACTGTATGGTAACCCTTGGTGCATTTGTTTTTATTTGGGGATAAATAATTTTTGCGGCAACCTGCCCAGTTTGACTGATCATTCGAATTCTTTGACTTCTCAACGATGATGTTTTCCGGCAACCCTATCTTACCAGCGCAGTATAGAGAGCATGACCTCAAAAGTTTGCCAAGATTCACCGTACAGTAAATCTGATCCATTGCGCTAACTGAGATAGCACATGTGGGAACTTAAGTAAAGATATAAATTTTGTAGGTACCTATAGAAATTTTAACAAAAAATCTACTTACTGTCAATGCCAAAGAAATGGTGAGTATCAAAGTGAGTACCATCATGCCAGCCAAACCAACCAAGTGTAAAGTCTTGCGTCCGGCTTTGTCAACCAGGACCATAGACACAACGGTCATCAAGACGTTGACTGATCCCATTCCTAATGTGGCATAGATAGCAACTTGATTTGTCAAACCAGCACTTATAAAGATCTCAGTTGAATAAAAAATTACCTGAAATTAATATATAGAGATTAATACATTCCAGAATGCAATAGATTTTTTAATACTGTTAACACTCAAAATGAAGAATTCAAAAATAAAAACCCATATTAGGATACACAGTATTTTTCAACGGTTGTTATTTGGGGGACTCATCCCTTTGAAGACTAGGGCATTTGCATATTCCCCAGAACTGAGAGCCATTTTTTGTGGCACTATCTGTAGCTCTCTACCAATTATGACGCTCAGTTTACAATGAAACCGAGCTTTTTGTGAATGATAAAGTATGGCAAGACTTAATTTTGTAGAGAGCACCCAAGTCAAATGGGTACTCGAGGGATCTCTTAATGCCATAATGTCATGCATGCCAACAATGTCTCCTGTGAACTTGGTCATATAAGACGGCATGTAATACCTTACAGCCACTGAAAGGACTAAAACAGAAGCAAATTGAGTCAACATCTTGCTCAGCACGAAAGCAAATATATAATTTTAATTCTTTCGTCAAATAAGAATATTTTTGCTGTGTTTGAATAAATCCCCATGGGGTGATTTTATGGAACTATTTGTATGTTGACATAAAAAGATTAATAACTTTATAAAAAATGTAATGGGGTGAAATTTTTTTTGGTCCCTATATCTTGAAATTATAACTTTTTATATAATTATCAATGAAACTCCCCATTTAGTATTATCCTAATGGAAATAAATCTGAAAAGCATATTGAGGAAACTTATATTGAAGTTCTTTAAAAACAAAATGTTATAACTACAAATATTTTAATATTTTTTATTTATTAAATGGGACACGTTATATTTCTGCAAAAAAAAATCATTTAAAATAGTATTGCAGTCCTTTATAACTTCTTTAGCAAACTAGTGTTAAGTTTTTCCTAACTAGGATTGTTAATTATTTTAATATTTTGATTAAAATAAATCAATCTCGCTCACTTACAGTTGATAAATATTTTTTAAATGCTATGCTGGAATAATAGATTAGGAATACAAGTTAAAAATATTTTTAAATATTAGCAAGAAAACTGTCTTATACTTACAGCATTAATACCAGAAAACTGTTGTGATAACATAATTACTACTGCTATAATAAGTGGTTTACGCAATATCATATTGCTCCAGATCTCTTTCAAAGTTACCTGAAATTCAAAGAATTGTTAATAATTATTGTTAACAATTAATCATTGACAACTACAAAAACTTATTTTTCAAAAATCATAAAACTTCTGCCGCAAACACTGCTGTTAAATTACCTTTGGAACACTTTTCATTTCTTCAAACTCGGCTCTCATATCTTCCATTTCATAATGAACATCATTGGTTCCTCTTAACCATGTGAGTGCTAATAAAAATAAACATAATATAAATGATTGTGCGAGTTTTTAAATACAAACAAATCTTTTTAAACATTAAAATTCTAAATATTAAACTTCCTTATGAATATTATACAAAATAGATCATTCATGAATTTAATTTCAATCCCTTACAAGCAATGTATTTATAGTACAATCATTAAATATTTATTACTTAAGAGATTCTTTAAAATATTTTAACTTTCATTCCAGGTTTAAGCTAACTATTTTAAGAAAATTTTAAACTATATCACATAGAACATTTTTAATGCATATTTCCTTTTAAAAAAACTTAATATTTAAAAGTATCAAATTAATTTTTAATATTTAAAAGTAAAAAATTATTTTTTATTATTACTTTCATTAATAAGGGGTTTATTAAAATTTAAGTGCCCTTTAAAAATGCATTAACGTGAAAAAAGTAAAAACCTTTTTGAGCAGCAACATCTTTTCCTTTATTAATAAGAATATACTTTGGGGACTCGGGACACAATGGTAAAGTTACCAGCATAAACACTGAAGGTACAATAATCAAACCTATTTAAAATAAAACTATTTAATTTTATTTATTCAGAAATCATACATACTAACAGAAATATTTTCTTTTTAACTCATTAACGATCCAATTGAATACAATTGATATTTTCCTTACGAATAAAAACATCAACTTTGGGTTTCTAAAATTGGTTTCTCTTGTCACTGAATTTATCCTATGTTAATTATCAGTACCAAAATTCTTAATGCATCTGTTTTGTTTGATAAACTTAAGCAGAAAGGTTATTTTCACAAGGCAAATTTTGTTGTTGATCATCTTTAATGATTTAAGTAAGAGTGCATCATAGTTAGGGTGACCAGGCATACTATATATTGCAGTACAGTACAACTTAATATGTTTTTGTCCTGTCAATTTTAAAGAGTTCTAAAATATACAAAATGCCATGTTTTCTGGCATTTATACTGTAAAATGTCATGCATTTTGCATGATGGCTAAAATTAAATTAGAACCAAATGCAGGAAATTATCCTGTTTGAAAACTCAACCAAAGCTTAATAAAGCAAGAGAACTATGATGTTTTAGATTTTTTAATCAATCAGTAATCTGTTACAAATAAGCAGGCAAGAGCTTTATTACATTATAACCTAAAAAGTTATTCAATAATTTGCTATAATTGTTATTTGTTCAAAAAAATTTTAAGTTGCTTGCATCATATTTACAAGACTGAAATTACAATAATACTATAAAATGAATAAGTTTTTTCTTTAACAGCAATCATTGATATTAAAATCATCTGGTCACCCTAATCATAGTACAATATGTTAACACAACAGTTTACCAACAATAATTTTCTAGCAAAACTAAAATGTATATTAAGAGAAAACAAAATGCAAGATTTAAATGTTGGATTAATAAAAATAAATTTTTCATCATCCGAAAAAAACAAATCCATCGCGTGTATAAAGATGTAATCTAATTAAAAAACATTTCGTACAATGAAAATCAATTGCAAGTGAAAAATATATTTAATGAAAAAGCTTTAGAAGCAAGTCCCACTTGTGTTAACTTTGTCTTACCAAATAATATCGGCCATCCGTGTTCAGTTCCAAAGATGGCAGGCAACCCCAAAATTTGAGAAATGAGAATCGAAAGTGCAATAATCAATTGGTAGATTGTTCCAACAGCACCTCGCAAATGAACAGGAGAAATTTCTGTTAAGTACATTGGAGCCAAACCAGCATTTAAACCTAAAATAATAATTTAGTTATACATAGTTACATTACAATAAAAACAATATGTTTCCTACTAAAACAAATTTATACCAATTATGGAATTTTGCATTACAACTACTAAAGTGCAGTTCTGAAATCTAAATTAATTAAAGAAGTCACCAAAAGTCAAATCCAAAAGTGATAAATATAGTTAATTATAGCTTTAAACTGCACAAGACATTAAAAATATAATCAATTGGTCAGTTAAAAAAAAAACAGTGACTTACGTATGCATATTTTTTTCTTTAGTAAGATATTAGAAATCTTTTTAGAATTATACCAAAATGAGAAAACAAGGAGTTTAAACTTATATAATAATAATATGCCATGGATAAAATTAGAAGAAATTGTTCTAAACTAATCTAAAAAAAACTGATATACTTGGTTATATTATTGCATAATTACAGGGAGGGAAGTATTAAGTTCTCAAGCAGTCATTTTTCTATTGGTATATTTGTCACGAGTTAGCATTTAAAACTATATTGTAAAAACATGAGCACTTTCTACAAGAATTAAAAATATGAGTACTTTTCTATTTTGCGGGTGCAAATTTCACCAAACATCGTTCCACACATCGTTGTCCACAAATTTCTAACAATAAAAGTTAAAACACGACAGTATACACTTTTAAAAGACCACATTATACACAGTTAAAAAACCAAAGAATATACAGTAAAAAAAATTATTACAGTTTAAAAAAACCACAGTAGGCACAGTTAAAGGTTACCATTTAAAATATTCTTTAAGGCGGCAGTTGAACAATTTGGGCGACTTTATACCAATATAAATGGAATACTATCTAAATAAAAGAGTCTCACCAGAATTAAGACCAATAACAAATCTTCCAACAATAAGCATTTCATAGGAGTGGGCCATTTTCCCAAATCCAACCAAAGCTGCAGCAACAAAGACGAATATGTTGTTCAAGAGTAAACCGCCTTTTCTGCCAAATTTCTCAGCGAAAAAGGCAGTCCCCAAAGCGCCTATCATTCCGCCAAGACAAAACACAGAAACCATCAGAGAAAATATTAATGTTATGGTGGAATCACTAGGTGTTTCTTCATATTTTTCAAAATAGGTTTCATTGATGAATTTTTGTACCAACTGAAAAGAAAATTAGATCTAGAATAAATAGTATATTATATTTTGAGCAAGTTAGACATTTGCTGAGAAAAGCATAAATATATGTATGATTAAGAACAATGTTAGAAATAAAGTGCTACGACTGGAGCTTATAAATAAGCATTGAAATCATAGCTTATGTCACGCTCCATGCTTTTAATAATTTCCGTAAAACTACATACTAGGTATTATTACATACCCAACTATTTAAAATACTTAAATCAATAAAAAAATCTATTTTAATTCTACCGGTAATGATTAACAACAGGTTAGCTTGTAGATAAATCAAAACATCCATTGATTTTTTGAAAACCACTACATCAAATAAATACCTCTCTTTAAAACATTAAGTTAAGCTGTGAGCTGACTTATGAATACGTATGGATTATGCTTGAAATAAAGAAAAATGTGGTAAACTTAAATTTGGTGTAAGAAGTTTAATTATGCGTTAGTTCGATACCATAAAAAATTTACCAGTTGTTTAGTGCAAGAAATTGTCCAATCAATTTCTTTCCCAAGTGTTCACAAAACACAAAACTACCACCCATTTCTATGAAACAACGATCAAAAGCTATAATATAATACATATTTAATAGTCTAATTTTACACTTTTATAAGTTTTAAATTAAACAAGAACTGTTTATATTTCAAATTCAAAACAATAACACCGCAATGATGTTGCCAATTTCTTGAAAGTGTCTTCAAAATATTCAGCTTGGATGTGACGTATTTTACACTATGATCTTTTTGCAACGGCTCCAACGTCATACCTAGGAAAATATTCTCCAGAAATTCATGTTCTCATTTTTATGTTCACTGTACTGTCGTTTATTTTATAAATATCAAAGACTGTCCTTATTTTCATTCCTGTATCCATACATAGTCTTCCCTGAGGACATTGTAATAGAATGCTTTGGAATAGGTGCACTTTCTTTATAGTCTGCATCTGCAGACCTTAGATTTACGTTTAAAGTTGCGGCTAATTTACATGATTACGCAATACTTATTTCGCAACAAACCTGAAAAAATGCTAAATTTTTTATACCAAATTTTTTGTCCACACTCTTGTCCGACCGCCGCTCTGGCATTACGTTCTATTCACCGGCGAAGGCCTTGGCTGGTATTTGTTTTTAGAACTAGAACGTCTGTACTCTATAACGTCTCGTGTAACCATAGAGTTAGGAAATAGAAGTCGAGAGATCTATCAGATCAAATTGTTTGAAGAAGGGCTATCATGTTTTCAAGCTACTACTCAAAACAAACTGGCACTAACGTAACCCAAGATGCACCGCTTTAGAAGTTTTTTTGAGCTACTGCGCATAACATAGTAGCCGAAACTATGGAAACTGGCACTGAGGTAGTCCGATATGCACCGCTCTAGCCTGCTTCTTTTGTGCGTTTCTGCGCACATACATGGACCGCTCTATTCTCTTTTCTAACTCTATGGGTGTAACTAATGTGAATGGTGATTAGGTTATGGTTTCAAGCCAACGAATAACTAATGTAATGTGATTATGGTTTCAAGCTATTTTCGAGGAAAGGACCTGTGATTCGAGAAGTGTCAAAAAAAAAACTTTGTAAAAGGTCTATAACAAACACCCTCCACGAAAGTTTACGAACCATCATCAATATTTATATTAAATTTTTTAAAAAATTAAATTAGCCTGCTTTTAACGCAATAAGCATAAATTATTAAAATCTTGAACATTTTATTTAATTATCTTTAATCAAGTTCATTGTTTTTCATTCAAATTAATTACTCAATTTTAATAATGAGTAAAAAGACAAACCTTTTGGGGAGCATTGACAACTCCCGTGTTGTAACCATGCTGAAATGACGACCCGAGAGCAGCAGCAGCTATAGCAAACACCAAATGACCAGTTAGGCCCTATAAATAAAAGTTCTCAATTTTAAGAAAACACTCATGAATAACATAGATTAGATTTGAATTATCGTCGCACTAGAGTTACACGAGGGCTATTGGTGATGGGCGTCGCATTTTAGAACCACGGTCAAGTGACGAGCCGGCACCTGAATGCATGAATACATTATTCGATAGAAAATTCAAATACGTAGATATAAAATTGATCTTTTGGATCACAAATTTATTTAATCAATATTTTTTTTTTACATTCACTCTATAGCAATGTGATGGACCAAGTATGTATAAAGTAACCAGAAAAAGTATTAATCAGCAACCAGTCCCAATTAGTCATTTTATTGTATTTATTTAACAGTTTCTTTGCGTGGGAGAAATGTTATCGAGGAATTAAGGGGTCACAGGAGTCTTAAAAATGTGCAAAGAAGATACTACATAGCATAGTTTGATCTCTCTTGTAATTTTTTAACTACTCAATAAATGAGTATAATTTTTTTATATGTAATTCTACAAGATTTATTTATTATAAAACAAGTTTTAAAATTTATGAAACTTTAGCCAAAACTAAAATAAATGATATTAAACATGAAGGTACTTGAACACACTGTGATTAGGCTTGCGCGGCAAATTGTGAGGTCAAAATTGAACACATGACCAAGAAAATGACTTTATATTGTACAAATATGTACAAACTAGGACTTATACCTAAATTCTCAGCTCAATTTTAATTAGAAATTATTTTAAGAACTTTTTTCTAAAAAAATTAATAAAAATTTAAAAATTTTGATTTTAAATTTTTTAAATAATAATTTCTAATTAAAATTGAGCTGAGAATTTAGGTATAAGTCTTTGTTTGTACATATTTGTACAATATAAAGTCATTTTCTTATTCATTTTTTCAATTTTGACCTCACAATTTGCCGCGCAAGCCTAATCACAGTGTGTTCAAGTACCTTCATGTATAATATCATTTATTTTAGTATTTGCTAAAGTTTCATAAATTTTAAAACTTGTTTTAAAAAAATAAATCTTGTAGAATTACGTATAAAAAAAATTATACTTATACATTGAGTAGTTCAAAAATGACATGAAAGATCAGACTAGGCTTTGTAGTATCTTCTTTGCACATTTTTAAGACTCCTTAGACCCCTTAAGAAACACGGGAATAGTTTCTATTTCCAAGTGCAATTTTTGAGTAAAAAAGGGGCATTTCAAACTTTAAAAACGTTAAATTCAGTGTTTCAACATTTTTTTTATTTTTTGCAGTAATTAGAGTGAAATATGGATTACTTATTTTCAGTTACCTATGTAAAATGTAAGGTAATAAAAGCATTGTGATGGGGTTGATAATCCAAAATGGAAATTTTGTGTTGTCTTTATGTTTTGGATCATATGCAGACTTCCTTTTTTTTTAATGGGTTTTGAATATCGGTCCATCTGTCTAAAGCCACTCGACAGGTAGAACTACAAGAGCTAAGAACTTCAATTTCGGTACAAGAGTTCCCAGTACCTGTCGGACGTTATAACGTTTTCGAAAAGGTCGAGCCTGCGCAAAGAGTAGCTTCCAAAGCTGTTTTTAGGTTTAAAAATTATTGATATTACTTTATAGAGGTATACATAATTGCCTTCAAAGTATTAATATAGTCTGGGGGGAAATTGAAGGTATTGTAGTGTTATACGCACATAGCTTTATTCTTTCAATTCTAACATATAAGGGTGCGCGAATATCAAAGGAGTGTCAAAAAAGAACCGATCATAAACAAAATTTTCAATAAGGTTTGGATACATTGACATGGACCGCGATTCTACGCAGCCGGAATTCGAAATCATTTTCTTTTATTTAATTGCGTTTGTAAATATTGTATATTTTAATACTTTTGGTTACATTGGGTGGCGACGCAGGTGTCGGGCCTCGTCACTGACTATGGTATTTAAAATTACGAGGTCAGTCACCAGTTTAGCTCTAGTGCTAAGTTAATTTTCCCACACCAAATGTTATGGATATCAAAATCAGTTGTTAAAATAAGCTTTTCGAAGCAACTTACTTTAGACTGTACGCATATTTTGATTTTTTTTTACAAATTTTAAAGTTTAATAATTTTAAAAATGCAAAATTAAGTGGAATATAAATAAGTTTTCTAATTTTTGAGGTAAATGAAATTTTGGGGGGAAAATCAATATAACTTTCACTGTTAACGCAAGAAAAAAATATACGAGTTGACACTTTTATTTCCTTCCGTCAGCTGTAAACCAACTGCAGGAAATGTAACGTTTTAGTACAGTTAAACTTTGCATGGGGTATTTACTTGTCAGTTGGGCTACACAGGCCGCTTATGGGTCGGAAGTTATTTTGGCAATGTCCGGAGCTGGGACCTTTCGCATGCGAGGCAAGCACCTTACCGACTGGGTACTCCAGCCCTTTAAAAGCCATACTGCATACATTAAGTTGAAATTTTATGAATTAGAATGGTTGCTTCACTCTGAACTCATTGTGATTTACTCAAGTTTTAAACAAATCAGAAAATGACATTTTTGAAACAATAAAGTTTTCAATTTTAAATTAAATACCTTAAATTGATTTTTTTGCGAATTTAACTAGTTTTTATTTTAAAATAGTAATGACGAAATTGCTATTAAACTGTTAAATATATGTCACGCACAATTCCGTTTTATATACAGCTGTTTTTTAAATTTCATTCTTAATGTAAACTTTAAAAAAAAATGTGTAAAAACTAGAATAAAGCTTTTTTTTAATAAGCATAAACAAATGAAAAAACATTCATTGTTGAACGCAAACCTAGATTTGTCATTGCCCTAGATTTCCCGCCGTCGTCTTCTGAAGTGTGTCGGTGAAACCGAGAATCTTAGCAAAATAACAAAAACTTCTAAAATGAGGGCGAATCGATATCTGAACTACTTGCCCCCAGCAGCGGCATTGAGTTTGTTCTTAGCATTAACGTCGACCAAAAAGCAACAAGCATTCATTTGAAAAGTCAGTTGCAATGGCTCTTAGCCAAAACCATTCACTAATTATTTAAGTACAATTTACCGTGAATATTGTAGCAGGAAAAACAGTGATATAGGGCGAAAATAAATATCAATCACCTTATATCATGTATCAGTAGATGACTTGAAACTTGCTAGACATATTTAAATTTAATGCCAGTCCCCTTTTTCTTAATCACAACTATTATCTTAGCAGAAATAATTTCTAATTAAGGCTTCGACCAGAACAAGCCGGTTTCCGTGCGAATCGGGCTTGTGTCGACCACATTGCAACCCTAAGGATTATAATCGAGCAATCCATTGAATGGCAATCGACTGTTTATTTGAATTTTATAGATTTCGAAAAGGCATTTGACAGTATACATAGAGATACACTTTGGAAGCTGCTAAAATATTACGGAATACCAGAGTGTTTTGTGAAAATCATTAAAAACATATACAAGAACTACTATATCAGAGTAGTTCATAATGGAATACAATCAGAATCCTTTGAGGTAAACTCGGGAGTCAGACAGGGATGTATCCTTTCTCCAACAATTTTTCTGATTACTGTGGACTGGATTATGCAGAAAGTGACAGAAAACAAGAGGGGTATTAGATGGACACTTACTGAGTTTCTTTGTGACCTTGATTTTGCTGACGACCTATGCCTGCTAACTAATACCCTTAAAGATATGCAGGAAAATACAGGTAGACTGAATACTGAAGCAAAGAAAATAGGGCTTAATATCAATCAAAAGAAAACAAAAATTTTAAAAATCAACCCTAAACAAGCAAATGACATCCTCCTTGAGAATCAAAAACTAGAAGAAGTGACCAGCTTTACACATATCTTGGTAGCACCATCAACAATAAAGGTGGAACGGACGAGGATATCACTATCAGACTAAATAAGGCACGAGGTAGCTTTGCAATGTTAATCAAGTTTTTTAAAAACAGGGCCATCTCTATCGCAACTAAGATCAGAGTTTTTAACACTAATGTGAAGTCTGTCCTTCTCTATGGATCTGAAACATGGCACTGCAATAAAACTAATGTGAGAAAGCTTCAGGTTTTCATTAACAAGTGCCTTAGAAGGATTCTTGGCATTAAGTGGTACCATAAAATTAATAACGAAGAAGTTCTAAGGAGAGCAAATCAGATACCAATTGAATTTGAAATTAAGAAACGAAAGTGGCAGTGGATTGGTCACGTATTGCGAAAAAATGAAAAATTCAAGATAAGACAGGCGTTTGACTGGAATCCCCAGGGGCACCGAAAGAGGGGAAGACCAAGAAACACTTGGAGACGGACGATCGAGAAAGAACTGAAGGACGTGGGGACAACATGGCGGGAGGCGAAACATCTGGCCACCAACAGAGTGAGATGGAGGAAATTGACGGAGGCCCTATGCTCCAGTGATGGAGTGACAGAGGGCTAAGTAAGTAAGTAAGTATTTTAAAATAGTAATGACGAAATTGCTATTAAACTGTTAAATATATGTCACGCACAATTCCGTTTTATATACAGCTGTTTTTTAAATTTCATTCTTAATGTAAACTTTAAAAAAAAATGTGTAAAAACTAGAATAAAGCTTTTTTTTAATAAGCATAAACAAATGAAAAAACATTCATTGTTGAACGCAAACCTAGATTTGTCATTGCCCTAGATTTCCCGCCGTCGTCTTCTGAAGTGTGTCGGTGAAACCGAGAATCTTAGCAAAATAACAAAAACTTCTAAAATGAGGGCGAACCGATATCTGAACTACTTGCCCCCAGCAGCGGCATTGAGTTTGTTCTTAGCATTAACGTCGACCAAAAAGCAACAAGCATTCATTTGAAAAGTCAGTTGCAATGGCTCTTAGCCAAAACCATTCACTAATTATTTAAGTACAATTTACCGTGAATATTGTAGCAGGAAAAACAGTGATATAGGGCGAAAATAAATATCAATCACCTTATATCATGTATCAGTAGATGACTTGAAACTTGCTAGACATATTTAAATTTAATGCCAGTCCCCTTTTTCTTAATCACAACTATTATCTTAGCAGAAATAATTTCTAATTAAAAAAAGCTTTAAATTTTAGCTTTTTTAGTTTGCTTATAAAATACGAAAATTTTCTTGTACTTTAAAAAATAGCACTTTTTTTTTACAATATGAAAAAAATCAATTCGACCACCCACACTCTTTAATATGACGGATTTTCGCCACCGAACTCCTCCGGATAAGAGAGTCGACTGCATACACGACGATAAACAGAAGAAATCAGTACACATACTTATTTAAAAATATATATGTGGTGATGATATCTGTATGATACATCTGCATCGAGTGAAAACAATTGAACAAAAAATGCCCATTTCTTTTATTTTGTTGGCTTTCCTGTCTGAAGAATCTTAAAGTAGTGAAACTAGTTTTACAGATTTAATTACATAGATTCCAAAGCACTTTTACTTCAGTAAAAATTGATGTTGCTTCAATAAATGTTGAATAATTTAAAATACATTTACAAAAATAGTGTTCTATCTTGACTTTTAGCAAAAAAATAATCCTCAGTGTTTTTTTATCGTTTATTTGGAATGTGAAAAAAAAAGTCAAGCACAAGTAAGAATAGTTCAAAATGTTTGTTAATAGATGTTTTATTTGCAGATGTAAAATTCTGGTTTGGATACAACACAAGTTAAGGATTATTATGAATAAATTATAGACTTTTCCACATAGATCACTTGCTTTGATTCTGCGTTCTACGATTAAGTGATCTGATGGTTGGTTCTATGATCAGCAATCATAGAACTGACAGACTGGAAGCGGAAAAAAAAACCTTTTTTGTAAAACACCGATTAGTGAGTATAACATTTATACATAATTTTTTTTTTACAATACCAGGTAAGTCCTAAAGAGGAACTCCAGAAGTAAACTTATTTAAAAATGCAAATATGATATTATTAAGATATTAAATTGAGTTTTAAAACAATACAGATGATCCTAAGAATGCGTACCAAAATTGCTGTCCTGTAGCTATTTTGCGGATTTCATTTTCTAGTGAAACCTAAAAGTCGCATTTCATGAAGCGAACATTTTCAAAGTTATCAATATAATCACCAATCATTAATATTTCTGGACATTAAATCTTTATTCTTTGGCATCCAGCATAAAAATAAGTTATACTTTGTTAAGTTATGGTTTTTAAAAGAAAGCAACAATAGTATTTTTGCCCAGTAAAATTCATATTGAACTTAGCATTTACATTTTAAACACATTTTAAGAATGTAAGGGTGAAAAAAATAGCTCGATGTTTAATTTTTTTTATTGTTAATATGCTGTAATTTTTTTACAAGGAGTAAATTGTGACCAGCGTTTTTAAAGAAATAAATCATGCAGTTTTTGAAAAATTGTAAATATCGTGTTTTTTGCGTTACCAACCTTTGCATCAGAAACTATTAACTTTATTCGAATACCAAATTATTTAATAAATGAAGCGTACACGGGAAAAACCTATTGATTTTTCAGAGAAGTGTCCTTAGCAGGCCACTTTGGCGATGATAGCGAGTGATCGCCTGAACTTGTGTAAGGAAACCAGTTCCTACCATAGGTATCATAGTTAAACCAATATAGTGGCAGATCACGTGAACTCCAATGCTAACGACGGGACGCGCAAGGAGCTCCCAGAAGAGCCTCAATGCAGTCAGTGTTGTAGGTCACGTGATAAGCCACTGTAGTACTTTAACTATCTCTGTGTACCAAGTTCAGACGATTGGCTATCCCGACGCTTGGACTAAGCGAAGAAGAAAGAGAGAAACCGGTTTTATGTCGCCAAGCATACAATTGCGGATGTCCGCCCGATAAATCAATCGCTTCTTCCCGTGTACTCTTCAAATAGCATTGATCAGTAATCACCCAAACTAGTCGTCAATTTACCAAAACCTCTTACTGCTTCCAGACATCGTCGCGGTCGTATGGTTGCAGTATCACATTTACTCTAAGGGGGTGTTGTATTTTTTTTTATGTTGGTCTAAATTTAGACGAAAGATGGGAAGGTTAATTTAGCATGCATGAAATAGTGTGTGGTAAGTATGTGACAAATCTAGAAGGAGATTCATGCAAGACTACAAACAAGAATTCTTTAAGACTTCTTCATACAAGAATTCATGTCGTGATCACACTTTCACTTGTAAAACGTTTACACTTAAAAATATATATATTGCTACCAAGTGATAAATAGTTTCTTAACCTCTGGTACACTTTAGTTCAAATTGATACAATTATTTGTTATATATGCATAGCAATCTATCTTAAAAGCTTGAATTACATAATTTGCATGAACAAATTAACCTTGATATCTTTCATATTGCAATTACACTGCTGTTAAGATAATTTTAGTAGATTCACAATACTATAGGTTTTCAGGGTTGACAGCACTAAATATACCAAAGTAGCAATAAAAAAACGTAAACACTTAATACCATGCATTTTAATGCCTATCACTAAATAGACTATTTTTGCAAAATTCAGTTATACATCATCATAAAAAAATAGAGAAACTGTAGATCAAATATATTACTTACCTCAGACCGGAAATGAGGCATAAATTGACTTTTAAAAAAAAAAAACTTTAAAACAAAATAATAGTAAAAAAAAAGAAATGTTCCGAATTTGTTAATTTATAATTACGTCGAATGCAAATAAAATATAACTTAATTACATCAAAATGAGCTAAAATCGTTTAATTTATTGAGAGACCTGTCTTTTAGCCTTGCAAGTACTGCCGGGAGTTGTAAACCATAGCATTGTAATCCTACGATGCCATGCTGTGGCTCAGAATACAACGAATGCCCCTCCTTCAAATCGTCCAATAGGAGGCGAGAACGTTACACACCCCCTATGACGAAACAGACAGTTGAGATTCGATGACTACTAAGCATGCGTTGGCAGAGTCGGCGTCAGTTTCAAACGTGCATTCTTGTTTATTCTATTTATTTTTCAAATATTTTCTTTTAATAATGACGCGCAAAACTTTTTATTACAATAAATTTATTAATCATTGAATTTCAGGTTCGTTCCGAAAAAATTCGAGTTATCTATCAGGATTATGATTATTATTATTGATAAATACTGATCAGTACTATTATAAATAACTGACAGGACTTAATAAAAAAATCTCTAACTCCTCGGTGTAACAGTTCTTTAGTTGGTCAATTCCTGCCGTGCCCAGTTCATATTACGTGACCAAAGCTCTAAGAAATATGTCTGGGTTAGGTGGTCAACCTCACGCACAGTGTTTAGTTCCCTAGCATGCTGGATCTTCATTTGCTCAGAAAAATCTCAGCTAGAAAAAAATCTGTTATTATCTACTACATTTTGACACTCTGAGAGATGCATACGTAAAATCCCTTACCTCATTGTCAAATTTTAAAAGTTTATAAATATTAAAATTTTAAGGAATTTTTAAATTTAAAATATAAGGGAGTCATTAATAATCATCTGCTTCATAAACATATTTTTTTTAATTAAGAAATTAAATTTTCAGTTAAACATTTTATTTTCTAATATTTTTTTATAGTTAAAACAAGTTTACTCTTCAGCTAATATGCTTATACCTTAGAGGGTTTTAATATAAATTTCCACTTGTTTAGAAATATGCTAAAAGTTTAAGTTCTAATATTTTTTTTAGTTAAAACAAGTTTACTCTTAAGCTAATTTTCTTATACCTCAGAGGGTTTTAAGATAAATTTCCACTTGTTTCAAATATGATGAAAACTAAAACATAGTTTAAAAAAAATTGACGGTATTTTCATATGAATTGAAATAATTACTTTGTTAATCGGAGTACTTCTTGAAGAGATATTTAGATAATTTTTTGAAAAGTGTACATTTGGCAGATACAGCATCGAGAATAAATATTGAAATATTATCTTAGCCAAAACAAATATGTTCAGATATTAACTTTTCAGCAATGAAATTATCATTAAATGTTCATAAATCATATTTATTTAAGTTGTTTTTCTTTTTAAAAAAGTGGAACATTAAAAATGGACTACTTAGCGAAAGATTTATAACTCGATAGTTGAATATCAAACTACATTGTGTATTGCGAAATGCAGTTCACCTGGTTACGCTAATTATTCAGAGCAATGGCTTCAACTCGAATTTCAAGTTGAAATAGCTTAATATAGTCTAGATCCATTTTCAACCTTGACTGGATTAGAATGGTTGATTTAGTGAAATTCGACTGCATAAAATTTGATTCATCCTGAATTCTTTAAAGTTTTAAATAAGTTAACTTTAATCATTAGTAAACTATTTCATATGCATAATATAATCCTTGGTTTGTTGAAAAAAAAAGTAGCTACATCAATAAGAGGATAAGTATTAAAGGTATTCACTTCATTTTTGTGGATAAATAACAGCGTAATAATCTATCACAAAACTTTGAACTATTTTTGCTCGTAAATTAAAAACGAAAAGTGACTACAATAATTAATAATCAGCAAAAAAATAATTTAATATCTGTTATAATTCTCTTGCTATTATGACCTTGAACATGCCTATTCGATAGGTCTTGACATTTTGTGCACTGTAGTAGATTTAAATCAAGACTTAATATAATAAGTTACGGCACTTTTCTTCTTAAAGAGCAATGTACTTTGAAAACTGCTTGTATATTGAGGTAAGGGCACAATTCCAACTCTTCATCGACCCTTGTGATGACTGTCTGTTGTAGCTATCCTTGCAGCGTGTTGCTCACTTGGCTTGCATTAATGGATCAAGGACAAACGCGCCTTGATCTAATCAGGTGTCTTTAACTCCAGACACTAACTTTGTCTTTATATTTAATACATTGTTTAGTAAAGGATTCAAGTTTTTTTGCTTAAATCTAACGCCTCGGATAATTAACCCTAGATCTACCAACCGGGGCAGATATTCACCCTATTTCTAGGGTAGAAAGAAAACTCTCTCACAATGACCAAGAAATCGTTCCCGTGGAATCATCAATAAATATATCAAATTGCACTGAAAATGAAAAATAAGTTTAATAAGTTTTTAATTTTTTTAATTCCAGGTTTTCGCAAGATAACGACTCAATAGGGTAGACTAACCAGTGAATGAACATTTAAGACGTCATGTTCGCCAGTGAATGAACACCAGGTTATAATGACCAGGACAACCAACCATTGTCAGATAGCTTCCTACTACATGGGAGGAAGTCAGTGTTGCCTATCCATATAGTGATATAGTGGAATGATTTTCAATCCATATTTTTAAAATTATATTTACCAAATGTTCATTCACTGGGGCCTGTTCACTCACTGGTCAGTCTAAATAATTAGTGACTACTGTGCAGATGATTGTTGTAATTCCAACAGGTAAAACAGTAGCCCCATAAATCATAACTTTATGTCAATACAATTATTTTGATATTGTGGTAGTGATTTGGTATCTAGGAGATAATCGCTTAATATCGTGTGCTTGTAACGAAGTGATACGTTGAGTAAAATAAGTATGTTTAGGCTCTCAAGATTCATACTTCGCGATCAAAAAGGTCTGGGGTTAGATTGAATTGTTGTCGTTTTAGAGCTACTTAAGGGCTATTAAATTTTTTAAAAAAAGGTATTGGATGGACGACGCGCCCATATCAAATTTTTTATGTTTTTTGTTGTAATTTCAATATTTTTTAAAACCATTTAGCAGTTTTATTGTGATATTTCAATCAAAAAGTCGAATTGAAACCTTGTTTCGTGAATTTCTCATAAACTCTGATAGATTTGTTTAATAATTAAAAAATACTAAATAATAATTCCTCGTAGTTTAGAATCCTTCCTGAAATCCTTTACGAAATTAAAACACCTTAAAAATACCAACCCACTTTTCTTACCATTCAACTACAAGCCGGGGTAAATATTAACCCGTAGTAGAATTTGCTTTTGAAATCGTTCTGAAAGTAGAAAAACAGAATAAAAGTCTTTTGTTTTTCATTCCGAGGAGAATTTTGGGGAGAAAATTAATTTCTAATGATGTTTAGTTTGTGAAACATCGATTAAAATAGTCAATGATGTCACTGGCCAGCTTTAGCTGCATATGATGGTCTCACAATAACGTGTTAGATATCTTTACTTAAGTGATAACTTTTGCAAAGTTACTTTAGCACTCTGGCTTTCAACATTTTTGCATACGCAGTTTGTGTCTTTGATTAAGTGAATAGGAAGGAAGAGAAAAAAAAAGAGATGTCTTATTACTATTTATAGACGCTTCCTGTCTGCTATCAACTAAGGTTCATTTTCCGGAATACGTTCTTGCTGAAAAAGTACATGATTATCTACTGTAGGAGTCTCTATTTTAAGATAAAAATTGATAGGTATAGACAAGGGGATGCTAGTTGTATAAATTCAGCCCAAACTTTCGAACTAAACTAGAAAAGTTCAGTTTTAAAAGTACAGTTTAAAATTGTAGGTTCTTGTAAGACATTCTAAGTTCTGCTTGAAACTAAATTAAGAGCTTGAAGTATAATTACTGCTTAAGAATCACGTAAAAGTAAATTTTAAGGAGGTGGGATGGGTGTTTGGATTAAAACGTCGATTTTCTGTTTTTCCTTTTTTTTTATTCTGCTTATTTTTAGCTTTAATTTAAGACTAAGATTATCAATTTCTGTTTAGCGGTTTTCTTTATAAGTATTTTTGAGAAACGCTTAATATCATTTCTTACCTAAACCTTACTTTTCTTTTTCGTTTCCTGAAATATAAGGTTTTTCAAAAGTTGGGAACATTTATCTCAGGAACTATGAAAGATATTAACATATTTTGTTTTGTTATTTCTTCCCCATTAATAGCTCTTTGATTTCAACTGAAGAATTTTAAATATCTTTGCTTAAAAAAATACATAACTTTGAATCCGATTTTTTTGTGTGTTTTTCAATACATATTTTTTTAAAACATAAATGTAAAAGTATTTTTTAATAATTTGAAATATCCTCAGTTTAAACTAAAGAGCTTTATGAACAAAATAAAAAAGTTTTTAATAATATCATATTTAATAATAGCTAGTTCCTGAAAAAAAATTCCTAAAGTTAGGTAAATTAACATGGGCGAAATGGAACCATCCGACTTCCCTTAAAAGTAACCTTTTTTATATAGGTGAGGTAAATTTCCCCCCCCCCCAAAAAAAATGACGTAAATTTCACCTTAAGTAGCCAAACGTGCAAAATGCGTCTTTTCGAATTTCGATATTAATTGATTATTTGGCAGCCATTGTGCTAGACTGTTGTATTATGCTAAATTACCACAATAAAAATTCTCAATTTTGTACAACATAATTGAGATTTTGACTTGAAGCAATATAATTTTAAAATTAGTGTTCAACTGGGGGGTATGATGGAAATTACGATGACAATACCAAGTTTCATATTAAAGAAAAAGTTTGCTTTGTAATAGTAATAGCAGCAGTATGGTCCCGTCTTACTGGGAACCCGTTAACTTCGCATTGCTTCTTTTTAGAGGCATGCTTACTTGTGAAAATGGTTGACATTCACGGCCATAATCATCTGAGATTCAATTCCAAATCACTGTTGTAAAAAAAGCGGTTAGACAGTTTAGAGCAGTAGGAAAACATTAGCACGTGTTTCGAGAGGTGTAGGATAACAAACCGCGTGACATCACGTGAATGTTCCCCATACACTCAATGTCTAAACTAAATTCAATTCGTGTTGGCGCATGCGCAAGAAAAAAGCAAATTATAACAGAGAATGGCGTCAAGCCCCTGTTACAGCCCGGTCGTTGGGTTTTGATCAAGCACTGGTATGGTCTGCTTCTTATTAAAATACACTCAAAATCAAAACAAAATTAAATTCGTGTTGGCGCATGCGCACTTAAAAAGCAAACACCAATAGAGGATGGTGTCAAGCCCCGTTTCGGCCCGGTCCATGTATTTTCAAGCCCTGTTATGGTCTTGCACTCCCACGTGGATGACGTTTTTTTCTTAAACTAATTATATTAATTAAAAATCACAATCAAATATGAAAAAACTAATCCTCAGGTGCACACGTAGGTATTAAAAGGAATCTATATTAAAAATTTCGTTTAGAGCAGTCTAAGTATGTCTTTTGCGATCCACATACATACACACAAACTCTTTCTTTTATTATTATAGATTCACCGGGTTTTCTATGAATTAATATGAACCAAGGAAAGAAATAGATTGTGGAACTATAATTAAGTACAACTTTGTCGATTTAAAATTATGGTTTAATTGGGTTTTATGGGGCAATTGTGGAAATTTTACAGTGTTAATGACGACGCGAACAATAGCAAATGCGTTACTCTATGGAAGACTAAATGGTATATAGTGCTTGAATGCATTTTGGTTATATTTTTAAGTTTGTACGAAGAGTACTAATCAGTAGAGTAGTCAGTAGAGTAGTATCAGTAATCAGTACGAAGAGTACGAAGTCATTTGCTAGTAGTAACTGAAGCATTAATACCATCAGATGTTTGTAAGGGAAAAATAACGTTCACTGTTTTCAAATGAATGAAATAAAAACGAAAAGTTTAAATCATCGCATCAAATTTTTCTGAAAATGAAATCTTTTATCATCAGTTCTGATTTAATCATTAGAAGATTGAATTGAAATATCTCAGATAATGTACTGATCTGTCATGTATCCGTGTTCTACGATTTCTTTGGTTGTTTCGGTTTTACTTTCAAGATGATCTATAGATTAAAATAAAAGTTTCTTTCTATGGAAGTTTTCTTTAAAAAATTATTTGAACAGCCAACAGCAGAAATTGGATTTAAAAAATTTAATAAGTAAAATATTCTTCGAAAACTTCTTTTCGAATACCAAAACAAAAAATAATTCCAGATAATAAATGAAAAAATACCCCTTTAGCTGTTCACAGTGTGAAACAACCCCATCGGAGACATGAAATATTTTATTTAGGTTTTTTTTAATGTTTAAATTCAATTAAATAAGACCTAGTTTCACTCCATCTAATGTGTCACGAAATAGACACGTAATTGTAATAGTTTAACTTCTACATTTTCCAGGTAGTTGACCTGTTTACAAAACGAAGACTATGGTTTTTTCGATTGGATTTCGAAAAGGTTTATTAAATATTAAAGAATGTCTAATCGAAAAATAGGTGTAACTGTTGCCACGTTTACCAGAAATAGATTGTAAAGTAATCAAACAAGCAGTGTCCAAAAATGGATTTCGGATTATATTGATTTTACATATGTCCACTGGAAGAAAAAAGAATTATCTCTTTCCATATAAAGAGTTTGTTAGTTAGTTATCGTGCAATCGATTTTCGATATCAAACACAAATCATACTGAATACTTAAAATAATCCAAAAATGTGTACCTAAAGTTGGAATTATCCTCACTATTAAGTTATACATTTCTACTTTCATTTGAATTACTAACTTAAATAATACTCGCTTTTCGATATATCACAGAAAGCATGTGTAATTTTAAAACTTACATGACGCTTATATTAATTGCAATGACGCAATTTAAAAAAAAAATTAAGAAACTTTAATCCACAATTTAAAGATAAAGTGTTTTGTTTAAAAAAACAAGAAGTTCTTAAAGAACTAAAAAACCCTACTTTCCTGTTACTTAAATACTTACTAAAATTCTTATCTTGAAAAAAAACTAGGTTCGTAACAGTAAGTGACATCAACAACCGTTTTTCCACATTAAATTTAAAATAAATTTCACTAAACGCAGCATCTAACTAAACACAGCATCTTTCACTAAACGCATCTTTATTTGAAGTTATAAATAAATATTTAATTTTTCGTAGAACAAAAACCAAAAAACTACTCCTCAATAAACATTTACTTGCTAATTTCGCCTAGTTTCATTTATTTTATTTCGAAAATTAAATAATTATAACTTAAATCGTTTGCAAAAATTTGTATTTCAAAGAATAAATATGTAATATTCCTCGCTTTTAAAATAGAATGAAAACAATTTATATCAACATACAAAGATCTCGTAGTGAAATATATGTTTGACGTCATCTTAAATTGATCGATGTCTCAAAAATAAATTTATTGTCTAAAAGAATTAAAGTTTCTCAAGCAATTGTTGCGATGGCAATGGTGATTTAATTCTAATGAAAAATGGCTTCCTATGCTTTTTAAATGAGCATTAAATTTTGATGTTTTTTAAATAATTGAAGTACTTCGAATTCGAATTCTTTTCTGAAATTTTCAATGTATTCTAATTTCGATGCGCTGAATTTTTTGACGTATCTCACTTGTCCGTAGCATTTGTAGTTAAATTCAGCGATTTAAATGACTCGAAATTGAATTTCAATGCTAATTCAATGGGAAATTCGTCATCAAATAGTAGATTTATGTCCGTCCTATCGTACAGACAGACGGACAAAAATATGAAAGTTGGGTATCTGGGGTTATACCTTTCTAATAAAAAAAGAATTTTTAAGATCGGATTGCTAGAACTGATTTTGGAAGGGGGGACGGACGGACAGACGGACGGACGGACATCGACCGCATGTCAATACCTACTTTTTCATTTTTTTTTAATTCTTCGAATTAAAAAAAATAAAAGTAGGCTAATCACACTGTGAAATATAAAACTCTGAAACTTGAGCACTAAACGTTCACTAAACGTTCTCATTTCATGTGAGAACAATATTCTCGAAAACAATTATTTCGAAACTTCAAATTTTGGATTATGGATGTTCTTAAACCTCAAGTAATCTAAACAGCCACTCGCTACTGGGATGGAACAGTTGGAATACACTCTGTACTTGGCTTACAAACCTCAACGTTGGTCCTCGCATTCAAAGTTCGAGCCATCTTCATCATTCAAAGTTCGTTCCTCCATGGGAGGTATTTCGGGGCTGCCTACTAATGACCGAAAATCCTGCTGCAATGTGCTTTTTTTTTTCTAAATAATTCACGAAAAAATTAGAACATGATTATTCTCAATTTTGAGAACTATGTATTTAAAACTATTATGAACCAGCGATGTCTTCAACAACGAGAACATTATTCTAAAAATTTGGAATTGAATGTAACAATGCACCCATCAATAAAGTTCAAAAGAAAATAAAGAAGAATATGTGGTAGATTTTTAGCCCATTAACAACCATAACTATTGACACTATTGCCTTCTTTACTGAAAAAGAAAAACGTTTATTTTAAAAAAATATTTCTTTTTCGTTTCGCATAAATTTCCCCACATAAACTATCCAGTACTATGCTCTTCATTTGTCTTTTATTTTGTTTATTTCAATGAACTTTGTAAGAAAGTTCTTTTTTTTTTTTTGAAAATTTTCCTGCCAACCATTGTTAATGAGAAAATATAGGAAACTACTGACATTTCTAATTAATTTGTTTTTGTAATAAACAATATGCTTCCACCAATTCATATCATTACCTATATCTAAAAAGAAAAACTTTACAAAAAGTTTACTAAAATAAGAATTTTTTAGAATTTGAATTTGTCTTATCATATCCAAAGTTCTATTGCAGCACTGACTGAAATCGAGAATCAATGCAGTAATGGTAAATTTCTTCAAAAATAGCCGTTTTTAAGTGGGGACGTTTTTACCAGGGTCTTTATTGAAGAAATATTAAACAGCTAGCTTATAAGGCAATCAATGAACCATTGAAGTTCCAAGAGAACTGCTGATATAATGCTGCTTTTATAAATTTCCTGTTGTTGTTATTGTAAATTGAGTGTTTTTCGGTTAATTTTTTTGTAACATGAAGTGCAAAAACATTCGGAAAAGGCGCCGCCAATCTCAAATGCGCAGTTCAGTCAAGGATGCGGGTTGATCATATTGAAGGACAGGGACACTTAGTCCAGTTTTGAACGAGTAGAATGAAAAACACACGAAAAAACATACACATTAAAAAAATTGTTAAGGGGGTTCAGTATGTTGTACACCCTTAAAACAAACACTCCCAATTTACCTCAGTCTGAGTGGATTTCACTCCTCCAGACTGGAAAACGCACTTCTCCTTTTGGAGTGGATCCTTTGTGTGTTAAACCTCCGACAGGATCACTCCAAACGAGTGATTTTAACTCAGTCTGAGAAAATATGCATGCCTTTAGGGTGTCGAAAATGCACTTCTCCAACTGGAGTGGATTTCACTCTTTTGTTTTAAGAGTGTAGATCGGTAATGTTAAATTGGCCGATTGCAATGTACCTTTTCACAATAACTACTGTTCAGATAATCTTAAAATTTTCTGTGTGTTATACCAACCTTATATATTAATCTGAGGTTAAAAGTTTTTTGTAAATAACTGTTAGATTTTTTAAAATAAAATAAGTTTTAAAGTACCCAAAAAATCATGAAGTTTTTCACTTTTTAGCCGCATAATTTTTTTTTCACTTTAGTTTTATTAAAATTTATAACCTCAGATTAATCTATACTATGTATTACATCACATAAAAAGAATTTACGAGAAAACATAGCATAGTTTTTGAGAAAAGGTACATCGAAGTTCAAAAAATCAAGTTCTGAGAAAAACGCGTTTAAAGTTTTTATTGTTGACCCATTTCCTTACGAAGCCATGACATTAAAATGGCTTTTAATGTCAAAAATATTTTTCCAATCGTCTAGATACTTTGTGACATTATTAATAAAGGTTGTAATAGTATTTTAAGCCAATAATTTTTGTTTTGGTTTTTTCACCGATTTTAGGGTACTGAACCCTCTTAATCCCATTTTTAAATGAAAAATGTATTTAAGTTCCCAAAAACGCTTTATTGATGTCAATGTTTTTTTAAACCAAATCCATTGAAATTTTAAATTATGTTTTTGTACTACAAACTACTATAGTCATAAGAATATCAAATATAGACTGATTTCAAAAGCCATTTTTTTATTTTAAAACATTCTTTAAAGCAAATTCAATGTATACATGAGGCTATTTTTTTAAGTTTTATGTAAAGGTTACTAACGGATCAATAATAAAATCCTCACATTTTTTAGCTGGTAAATTGTCTATGATAAATCATACCAAAACATTTTTTAAAAGAAAAGCATTTTAAATTGAAAATTTTGCCTAAAATTTGATGTGGCAAATGAAAAATAGCGAGCAATTCGGTCTGATATGTTGGACAACGCCCCTAGGCGATTTATTTTTAATAAATTGTCCTAAATTTAGGATTAAAATTTTGATCAATTACTTTTGTACTGAATGCACATTAATTTACTTCCATACATAATTTTTGAAGTCTTTTAACTCTTTGAAATAAAGCATTTTATGTTGGTACAGCACAAATTTCCTTATGAGACTGAATAAACACTCGTTTAATTACATGATTGCAAACTACCTCTGTTCCTGTTAAGATTTTTTTTAATTTTAGGTTCATTACTCTCATAACTTTTAAAAGAAAACAATCGCGGCTAAATATATAATACAAAACAAAAAAAATTAATGATTGTAACTCAAGATATAATTTTTTTTTAAAACTGGGCATAAATAAAATGACCGAAACTAGCCCCAAACAATTTAGTAAAATAGTTCCAAGAAAATTAAGTAAACAAACCAGTTGAAAAGAGTACCAAAAGGGAAATATTTGGATATAATTACCGTTTCCTTTAAAATTCATTTTTAAAACCAGTTAAGGGATATAAAAACATAAATCTTATTTAAAGTAAGGAATGAAAAGAATGTTCATTTCTCTTTATTTTACTTTTAAATTATTCTTTATTCTAGAATGAGAACTGAAAATGAATAGAGAAGTAATAAATTATCGCATACCTATGTTAATGTTTTAGATCGTATGTGATGATAAAAGTGCCTTTCTTTCATAAAGATAGGCAATGTTCAGCGGCTAATAGCAGAAACGTTAATAAATCGGATTTTTGGAAAATAAAATATGTAGTAACGTAATTTATTGATAATTTATTTATATACTTATCCTTATTTAGAAAAAGAATTATAATTAATTAACACTCAATTTTCCTTTTTAAGGTCTTAATCTATATTGTAGGTGCTAGAATAAGGCCATTACATATTTGTTTGAAATTTAAAAATATATAATTAGGTTAATATATGTAAACTTCATATATATAACGCAAAATGGAAGCTATTCTGTTTTCTTACTCCATAAACTTAAATTAATAGTGAAATGGAATTTTTCTCAAAATTTCATTAGATATGCAATATAAAACTACACTATTAAAAATTTGGCTCATGATTTCACCCGAAATATGGTTTTTAGTAGCTACAACATCTGTGTGTTGAAATATTTTACCATATTTTAGGTATTCGTTCTCCATCATTTATAGGGGTTTTTGTTTCTAAAACGTGAAAAAAAGGTTCAAACGAATACCGAAAATATGGTGAAACATTTCACCACACAAACGTTGCAAGCTACCAAGAACCTTTTAAATAGAGAAACCAGGGAAAACAATTTTAACAGTGTAAATTGAAATGAGGCTCGGTTTTTGACCCGATGCACTTCGCGTATGTAAAGTTATAATTGTAAATAAGTATCGAAAAGTACAATTTCATCGCTTGAAAACTACAAAATAACACTGAAGTACGTATATGCATATAACATATATTATTAGTATTTACAACTGAGCACTGAAAAAAATGTATTACGGGCATTTTGACGTTTCTGAATCACTTTTGGTAAATTTTAAACGAACCTCTTATTTTGCGCAAAAAAAAATAATTAATAATTGTAACGTATACAATAAACTAACTCATGAGGTATGAACAGGTTTAAATTATATTTTAAACTAAAATAAACCAGTCGTGCTATAGAATATAGTGGGCAAAGTCCTGCTATGCCCATTTAAGCTTTTGCGACCAAGGATTCTGGGCTGCTAAGAATGTGGGTGCATTTAAAAAGTGGTACAACCACACAAGAAACCATCTGCAGTATCTACTTGTTTAGTTCTCAATCATGCTTGGTTCTCAGGCAGGTTCATCCTGGTTCACGTTAATAGCAGAGTAAAGCACTACTACTTTTTCAGATATATGGAAAAGAGCTACAAATTTCTTCCCTATTAAACAATTGGCTCTCAAGTTTGAGAAAAATTTCTCATTTTTCCAATTCTATCTCAGAACATCACATGTTCGTAAGAGCTTTGAATATATTTTTTCCAAATTTGAGAGCACACATTTTCTCATTTTTAAGAACAATTGCGAAAAATATGACGCATAGTAGCAGCAGTTAAGGGGAACAGTATGTTGGCAAGACTGTCGATTGGTTAAGAGCAAATTTTCTTCGCCACTCGGGCTCAACCACACATGAAGACCTACGTTAGGATAGTAAGGGGAGCAATCCTACTGCGCTAAAACTATCACCATTTGATAGGCCACCTATAGATATCGGCTGTTATCGGCCGATGTCGGTAAGTCCTGAAACTATGTTGAAAACCGAAAACCCTTGTGTGCAAATAAATCTTTAACCGAATTCTTCCGTATCAAATATCTGTTATTAAGTAGTAATTAAAAGCCATTAAAAAATTCTTCGTCAATTCTTTGCTGCCCAAAGTGCTGATTTATGTAATAAGCTTTAAACTTAAATTTCTCCAAAATGTAAAAATAATAATAATAATCACTAGATCTCCGATTGAACCAAACGAAATTTTTTATCATAAAATTTAAAAAATTTGCTGAAGAACCACTGATAAATAATAATAAATATCATAGTAAAAGTTCATAATAGTAATAAAAGTTTATAAGAAAAATGGCGAATCTATGAGCAAATTGCTTACCTTAGTATTATTTGGGTAGGTTTAATTATACTAAAATTTTTCAATCAATTCGTTACCTGTAGCACTCATTGACATTTCTAAATTGTACAAAATGTTTCATGAAAAGTAAACCTATTGTTTATGTCTAAAAGTAATTGATGCCACATATGCTACTTGGTGCATATCAGAAAGGGTTAAAAAGAATTATGTTTTTTAATTATATTTTTAACTTCCTACTTTTAATTCTCTCATTATACTTCAGGATTTCAAATTAAAGTAACCGTTAAAAACCGTCATTCAGTTTTTATTGCGGAAGTCACGATGTATCGTAATACGAAAATTCCGATATTTTTCAGAATCATCCTCAAATAGTTTTTTTATTAATGAAATATAAAAGGAATATAGTCCTATCAATTAAGTGAGTTTTTAAAGGTAATCATTAATCTTAAACCTTTAACTTATTCTCAAAAATATTTCTCTAATTTTTTTTAAGGATAAGAAAATAATTTGTTAATTTTTTTCCAAAGGTATGAAAGAATATCTTGAAGCCACAATCTAAAATTCCACAAAAGTTTTTCAATCTCACACCAGTTAAAGAGATCTATATATTTATTGAAAAAACATTAAAATTCGTTAAAGTTATATCTAAAATTGATTAAGATAAATATTTAAACATTATTCATACATTAAATATAAGAACAAATCACTTATGAAATCCTTCAACACTCTGTATATTTTAATGAAACATGAATATAAAAAGGCAATAATGATATTCAGAAATTTTATCCGTTAGATATTTGTTACTGTTAAAAAAATCTAATAAATGATGAAAACGTATTTCTTACTTGTTCTTTCCTATTTTTGACACCCATCTTTTCTTTTCAAATTTTCCCAATCAATCGTTACAGTCAAATTGATCTCCCTCAAACGACTCCTGCCCAATGGATGGAATACGAATGAGCCAAACACTTCCTAGCTCTTTATCTTGAACCTCTCTTGATGAAAGAAGTGGATTCCCTCTACGTGGTCATTTCTTGGGGCCACTTGTTTTTTCCCCCTCGCTCCCAATCTCTTCTTTATCATCGTTTATTTTGGCGAGGTTTTTTTTTATTAGTAATGTTATTCTTTTCAATCGCTACAACCTACTGATGGAACTGGTTCGTCGTCTTCCAAATTGCCCAGTTTCGGACGTCGCTTCATCAAAAAAAATTGGAGATTCCTCTTGTTGTATATCCGGGCTAACCCAAGGCCGATGCTGCATAATGTGATGATCTAGGGTTAGATAACAGATTTATTCTGATTGTTCCCTCCCGACCTCTGGGTTACTTACTTATTTTACACCAACGAGCTAAATTTGCCGTATTGGCAGAGAAGGACAATCGACTTCAAAGCGTCACAGACGAACGAAATCTTTCAAGTGGTCATTCAAAACTAATATAAATATATCTATCAAAAGTGGCAGGGTGCATAGTTGTAGATGTTTTAATCCAGTAGTCAGTAGTGTAAGAATGAATATGAACTACGGATAAAGGTTGACCCACTTTCTGAAAGTTTGTTATCTAGTACACAGACTCTCTAACTTTTCCAAATTATGACTCTTTATCCTATAAAAAGTTATTCTGTAAAAATCCTAATTTGGTAGTTATTGAAGGTAGATTTCCAGCTGTTTATTTCTAGTCTCTTACGAATTTTTAGTGTAATTACGATTCGTAATTTAAAACCTAGAAGTAATTAAACGTAATTGGTTTTGACACCGTCATTTATTTTACTTTTTAAAACATTAAAGAAACAATTTTAACGCCTATTACGATTTTCCAGCTAAAGTCTGTTTCCAAATTCCTTACAAATAAGAAATTTACGTAAGGGTAGGTTAAAGTTTAGAGTTTCTGTAAATTTATGTTAAGGTAAAAGTTAATCTTTCTAATTTTATCTCAACGCGTATACAAGAACTTTAACATTTTCCCCAATTGAAAAATCCCAATAAAGTAAATTTTTATATTTTTAACCTTAAAAAGGCAACTTTTTAGAATTTTTTTTATGCACATTGGAACACTAATATTTTAAAGTTTGTTCTTACATTACTGGATGCAGATCAAAGAAAAATGTAAGCCTCATGGGTACTAGTACTACTAAAGAATTAATCTTTGTTGAATCACGGTATACAAAGGTGGTTATAAAATAACGCTCGCTATTCGGAGAGGTCTGTAGCTTGAATAAATAATCCAAATGCAAAAAACTTTGAGACACTTACTAATCAAGAAGCTGGAAAAAGAATGGAATCATAAAAACAAACTCGTCTCTTGACCAGGGTTCTAAATTACGAGGCGTAATTGGATGTGTTGGCCGTAATTAGCCATAATTGGCTACGCATCGTAATTAGAACCTTGGTCAAGAGACGAGTTTCTGTTTTATGATTCCATTCTTTTTCGTAAAAAAGAAACTCGTCTCTTGACAATTGTTCTAAATTATGAAGCGTAATTAGCTGTGTTGGCCGTAATTGCCCGTAATTGACGACGCCTCGTTATTTAGATTCTGGTCAAGAGACGAGTTTTTTTATGATTATTCTTTTTTATGATTATTTTTTAGAATTCTGTCTTTTTTATGATTCCATTCTTTTTCCCCTTTCTGGATTAGTGTCTCAATTTTTGATGCATTTGGATTATTCATTCAAGCTACAGACCACTCCGAATAGCGAGCGTTATTTTATAACCACCCTGTACATCATGATTTTCACATTCCTTGAATTTCAAATACTGTCCCTGTGAGAAAGGTTGTAGAGATCAGCGATGACAACTTTGAGCTTTCAATCTTAGCCAATTCCTTTTCAGAAGGCTTTTTTTATTGAATTCACCTTGTTTCGTTCTATTAGTGGAGATAGTTCATTTTACGTAATTGCAACATAAAATTCCACTCCGTATCAAAATTCTACTATATTCAGAGAAAAGATTCAGTGCTGTGAAACGGAGTGAATATCCGATGGCCACATTTGGTTTCTTTCCTAATGCATCACCGTTAAAATTGCAAGGTAATGACAATTTAAATGCATAGAATCTGAACTGTCATTGTGTGCAAAGAGAGGCTATTGCTTCACTTTTAAATACGAGAGATAAATCTATTTGTAATGCTAGAATACGTTATAATGCACAGTATAATTACACTCCGTGCCACCCTAACTTGGGTAAGAAAAAAGAGTAAACAGGCAGAGGGAAAAGCGCGGTTGATCCGTTAGTTGGAAACTCTTCTAAGGTAATATTTACATACAAAATGATTTGAATATAATTTAACCAAAATACACTTCTCATTCTGATAAAATTGCCAAATTTTCTCAAATATTTTGAAATCTGTTAGACCTTAATCAAAATTAATGTTTTAAACATGTTTTCTGGAGGGATTCACAAATAATTTAAGGAACTCTTTACATGCGCGGAAGGATCTTCTCCATAGCATGTTTTTATTTACCCAGCATAAGTTGGTATGGAGGGTAGGTAGTATACAAGTAAAGAAATTTAATATTTCAAATCCATAATGCTTATTTGCATTAACCATACCCAATTTCACCACGCACCCAATGAATTGTATTTTCTTTCTAATTTTTATTTTAATTGAAAAAAATTTATACCAAAAAAGTACAGGTCTATATATTTGACTTGTTAAAAAAGATATTTTATTTTGCAGAATCTTTTAAATGAATGTCTTAAACCAAACTCTACCCAAAGGGTCCATTTGGGTTGTCTTTACTCAGGGTATCTTGCTCTGGCTACAATCTTTTATTCATTTTTCAGCTCACATATTTATTCGATAACATTATCCGTTGAAAGAGATCATATCATATTATTCGGAAAGTATCGAAGAAGATTATCCTGATGTAAACAGTAATTATCATATTAGTAAACAGCTACTTTATCTTTATAAATTTGCGTTGAGCCCCAAATAAGAATGTTACTTTAAATCACCTAATATGAAATATAAAATAGTGAAAGTATTACGATGGAGTCGAAAATCCGAAATGGAGATTTTGTGCTTTCTATACGTTTTGGAGGGTGCTGATTCTAAAAAAAGTGGTTTTGAACATAGATCTGTCTCTCTATCATTCTGTCTGAAACCATAAAACAGATCGAAATAATTAAGATACTAACTTTAAATTTGGTACGCGAGTTCCCAGAACTTATCGGATGTTATAATAAGGTTTTCAAGAAAATTCAAGCGTGCCACAGTGGAGTATTTGACCCTAAATCCTGGCCAAAATTATTTTTCAAGGTGATTTCAGTTTCAGTGGCTGTTTTTTTTATTTTTTACCTACTTTATATCAATAAAAACACTTAATTAGTTTAAAATTTAAAATTTTTGATAAAATATGGGCAGGGCCGTCACGTGGCTATAGTGCTGTATGAAATTAATGAAATAAAATACATTTTAAGACGCTTAAAGTTTTGAATTTTACAAGCAAAACTGTTTGTTTTAATGAGTAGAAATAATATTTGTATTTTCTCTCTTTTATGGATTAAAGCAGGGCCGTCAAGTGGGCAGGAGTTCGGGGCGGCGGCCCCTGTCTCTTGCCCCTTCAACCATACTTAACTGGAACGTGAATATCGATAACTAGAAACATGAAAATATCAGATAGAAAGTGCTTTAATAAGTTAGTAAACAAAGTGAACGGTTTTGTAACAGGAAAATGACATATGATAGTATAAAATTTTTCAAATATGTATTTTTAACACTAATTGTTTACACAAATTGCATTACAATGATATGCAATTTTTAAACAAAAGTTTAATCATGAAATGGTAACAAAATTTAAGATAAATAGCTTTATTATCAAATGAAATTGTGTGTATTGTTGAAGAAGAGCACTAGACATGGCCCAGGACAGAAGTAGATTCAGAGAAAATAGTTGGTATCTTTACATTCCAGCCACTTGCCCTTTTGTGAAAAACTTCTGCTCAGTCCTACCTACTGGCTTAAGACCATGATGTTACTGTTTCTTTTAAAATCAAATGTAAAATGCTTCCAGCTAATTTTTTGAGTAAACCTCCATACATCTATCAGCATCTAGAAATCAATGGTGATTTCAGCCATTCAAGTTTTTCATCAAATTATATTTAAGGAGAACCCATAAACAGTTTATTTGATTCCATTCTACTGAAATCTGTTTCAATTATAAAATCTTAATGAGTTTTATTAATGCTATGTTTCATATTGTAAGAAAAATACAGAAAAGTCGTTGATTAATGTTACTAAGAGCTTGGCAGGCTTGCTCTCCTTTAATGACTGTTAGATAATAACAAAATACCAAGCAATTGTTCGTTGAATCGATAACATCACCTTTCCTGTTGTCACAAAATTTTCGCCGATCACCAAGAACTTTTTTAAAGCTGTTTCCAGATGTTTTTCGACCCCCCCCCTCCCCTTTTAGGGGGATGGTGGTTTATGTGTTAGTGACCCCACCCCCTCAGTGTCTCGGAGATTACCTCTTTATGCGCTGTAATAAACAAACTAAATTACCTACTAGCTACCCCTACTCTTGAAGAGGTTCCCATTTCATATGTGCAAATTTTAGACCGCTTTAGTATTTTTTTTATTAAACATGACCTCATGGTAAGTACTCATGAACGCATTTCAAATTGTACCTTCTACAAGGTTTTATTTTGAATCTAAGGTGTCAAGTGAAAAATTATATACAAATATTATGTAATAACATTTCATTTAATTTCACAGTTTACGCTGAGCTCACAATTAATATATACATGCAAATCTTTTCGTTACATAGTTTTTCACTACCTATAGTCGCTTATAAATGACGCAAAACTTTCAAAATTATTGCATTGCAAAAAAATATTTTTCTGAAAAGGGGGCAAACATGGGCAAGATTTTTTTTCTGGAATTGTTTCTAGACATATTGATTTATAATATCCAGGTTCAAAATCCACCCGACCTTGCCCGACACATTTTCATAAAGCCTTGTAAACTTTTACTTTCATAATAAAACGAGTTCAAAAATATTTTTTTCATTTTTTAATTATTTATTTTTCGTACAAGAAAAAGGATATTCCAAATGTTTGACATTTCAAAATAAAGATATGATATTCCTTTATAATGTTTGCAAGAATTATTTTGAATTGATTCACTTATAAAGTCACAAAAAATTAACTACTACATCAAACAAAAAAGCGAAAACTCATGAAAAAATTGAGCTGCGCAACATAAAAAACTGACTTTGACTCAATTTTTGAAGAATATAAATATGATTTGAGTTTCGGAAATTTATGAATATGAATGCACTGGTTAATTATCTAATAAAAACCACTAATTTCATAGCTGTAGCCTAAAAATTTTTTTTGACCTTTTTGGCCAGGATTTGGACCCAAATACTCCACTGTGCGTGCATGCGCAAATGGTAGCTGCTATAGAGTTATGTATCTGCCAAAGAAATTGTAAGTTCTAAATTTATTGAAATTGCCTTATACAGTGTATAGTTATAACCCTTTCATTTCCAGTGATGCCATTTGGCATCATCATGTTTCTGATTATAATTTTTAAAAAATAATAGGGCTGACATCGATTGGGATTAATAAAAAATATTTTCTAATCGGAGAAAAGTTTGAAGAATCAAATGATCGAATGATTTGCTTTTTGATGTCATAATGGCTATAGACGATCAGGAAAAAATTTCTAAATTAATGATGCTAAATTGTCCTTAAGACAGAAAGGGTTAAATGTATTGAGATTTATTTAGTGGTAATTTAAAGTCGTAATCAAGCTCACGAAACCATATGTATAAAATCAAGCTCACGAAACCATATGTATATTTTTTTAATAAATTGTAGAGCTAAGTGGAAGAAAATGCTAAGTGACAAAAAAGTTAAAACGAGAAAATGAGGTTTAAAGTTTTTAGTTTGCAATGAGATCCGTTGAAAACGGTACTTGCAAACCTTAAAAAGTATACTAAACTCAAAATTTGTGTGGGGGGGGGGGGGGGAGGTAAACTTATTATCGGTAAAGAAGTTAGTAATATGTTTATATTGACAAAAAAATCTCACTTTTTTTTTTCAAAAATATCACCTAGCACATTCTTGCACTACGTTCTTTAATTGTGTTTAGATATTTGCATTTTTCTAAAATTGCTTTAGAGTTCTTTTTTGTTTTACATTTTTCTTCAGTTTACGATTCAATGAAATGAGTTGTCATTTGCTAAATGATTATAAAAGTAGAATAGTAAGGCTTGCATATTTGAGAGTTAAATAATTTCAGAGCATCAGTCATTCAAATGCTTCTTTTGAATGACATTAGGTCCTTTTCAGATATTAGCATTACTGTCACCATATTTTTTTAAACTTTAATTTGCACATTAATTGCTAATTGAATTTTAACGAATGAAGCAAATTTAAATCTAGTAAAAGTGCATAAATTTAGCAGTATGACTTAAAGGCTAATGCACTGAATATTTTTTTTTTATTTTTCAACATTGAACACTGATTTTGTTTTAATAACAATCGCGTAAAAGGTTAAGAATTTTTATATTGAGATTTATAAAAACATAAACTCTATTCCTAGCAGAATAATTTAATAAACGTTACATTTTAAGATGTGCAATTAAAGCGTTTTTCTTATTAGGCAATTAAAATTAAATATATATTTCAATGTTTGTACTTTACTTTTTTGATCGTATCCATGGACAAGTAAATGGTCAATTATTGGTTTGTATATTTAGAAGCATTAATTTAATCGCATTTAAAAACTGTGTTAGGGTATAATTTTAAGGATTTAAACTATAAACTAAAATTCTAACTAACACACGCTGAAACAACAAAATTGGCGGGTTTTTTTTTATCAACGGCAATCTAAATTAAACTCTTTCTTTTTAAACTATTTTCTAAACGGTCATTGAACTCTTTAGATTACATGTGTATTTTTAAATGGTATAGTTTCTGTTAATAATTTTTTTGCCATTGCTAAGAGGAAGTTTGAGTTTAGAATTTTCAATGTGTATTGTTTTGGAATAGAATTGTTTAAAAACAGATAAATTTTAATTATTATAATACATTTGAAGGCGTCCTAAAATAGTTAAAAATCAATCTGTTTTAATTTTTGTCTTGCAATATTGACAAATTGAGATGTTCACATTTACTCTGGGCAATTATATTCAAAAAATCGTATTTTTTTCTTATTATGATTTCTAAAAGTCACGATAGCAATAAGGGTCCAACTCGATTAAGTTTTTTTAATTGGTATGTGAAATATAGATTTTTTTTATATTGGTTCCTCATGTAATATATTAAAAACAAATTCATGGCATTTGCATTTAGCTTTTATGTAAAATAAAAAAAAACAGGCCTATTATAGGAAAATTTTGTAAATAATGATTTTGAAATTATGGAAACATTTTCATGAAGTATAAATAATTTGCGTAATCGCTTATTCAAAACAACTTATGTTTCTTATCATGCATTTAAAAAAAACGGAGATATTGCTAAATGCATTTATTGCTTAAAAGCGACGTATGGCGAACGATTTTTCAGAAGATGCATTAAGAAGCACGTACATTATACAAAAAAACATATTTATGGTAGTAAGAAATTGTCGAATTACAATAGCTGTTTCATTTTGTGTTGAAATGTAACCCAGTTTCTCCAAAGTATTTTAATCTTAATCTCTATTACTTTCACCACTAAAGAGTTCATATTAATGTCATCGAAACAAAATAAACTGCTATCACAATGTATTTATAGAAATACTTCCGATGTCTATTTTATCTTAGACAACACTGTAGTAACTTCAATGAAAAATACTAGGAAAAAATGCTTCAAATATAATTGTTCTACTTGAAGGAGAAAGTTCATAATAATGTAATTTGAGCAAAATAAACTACACTCACATTATATTTATAGAAATACTTCCTTTGTCTATTTCATCTTAGACAACGCTGTAGTAATTTCAATGAAAAATGCTACGAAAAAATGCTTCAAATATAATTGTTCTACTTGAAGGAGCGTTCATATTAATGTCATTTGAATAAAATATACTACTATCACAATTTATTTATAGAAATACTTCCGATGTATATTTTATCTAAGACAACACTGTTGTAACTTCAAAGAAAAATAATACAGAAAAAAACGTTTTAAATATATTTGTTCTACTTGAAGGAGAGTTCATATTAATGTCATTTGAACAAAATTAACTACTATCAATGTATTTATAGAAATACTACCTATGTCTATTTCATCTTAGACAACACTGTTGTAACTTCAATAAAAAATACTACAGAAAAAAAATGCTTCAAATATAATTGTTCTACTTAAAGGATCTGTGAAAAGATAAATATGTTTGCAGCAGGAAATGTCACTTAGAACTTCTTCTGCACAATATTCATGCGTCTACAAAAGCGCAAAGCACAGCATTTAGTTCTATATAAAACTTTTTTTAAATTTCAGAATTAAACAATTTTTCATCAAATATTCAAAGACTATTACTTATCATTCGCTGAATTTGTTTGCATTTCGAAAAATAAATATATGTGATATTTCTCACACATAAAAAAACAAGTTAAGCATTTCACATCAACTTACTGCATTAAAACTTTATATCACCTTCAAAACATAGCTTAAAAGAATATTTTTTTACTTACTAGCTTAAAAGCACAAGGCAGGAAAAAGGAATAATTAGTATTAAGACGTTGTTGTTCATTAATGCACGTTTAAATGTAAATAAAAACTATATATCAGCTCTATAATATAAAAATAAAAACTTAGTGCATCTTTTTAAACGAATACTAACTTCAAACTTTGTGACACTTCATATTACTACTTCAAATCATTGTGACATATTAGGAAGTCATTCAAAACTTATTTGTACATATTACAAAAATAAATTGTCTTTAATTTTTATTTAATAAATAAAGTGTATCATGTGATTGTTGTGAGTGGTAGGATGGTGATTTTAATTATATTATAAAATTGTGGCCTCCTTATTTTTTTTTAATGAGTACTAAATTTTGCAGGTTTTTTAATGATTGAAGTATGGGGTAGGGGACATATATATTTCGGCTTGTGCGATTGATCAGACCCGCTTACAAGCCTTCCGTCAAGTAAGACAGACACAGAAATTGTTTTTACTGTCACAGAGAAAGGAAGTACACCCAGGGCTAAGGCGAGAATCGAACCCGCTCCCGTTACAGCGCGCAGACTGCTGACCTGCGATGCTAACCACTCTGCCATCCGGGCCCATGATTGAAGTTCTTTGTATTCAATTATTTTTCTGTTATTTTCAATGATATCTATTTTTAATGCACTAAATTTGTCGCACTTGTCTGTGGCATTTGTAGTTGGTGTGTATGGGGGGGAGAGCTGTGAAAGTGGGCGATGGACAGTGCATTTATAAAAGTTTCTTCTTTTTAAGTTATAATCGTAGTGTGGAAGTTAATATGTTATGATGAATTAAAAGAATATTTCCTACACTATCCACACAATGTCAGTGAAACTATTGAAATTAGCAACAACAAAGATTCGCGTGCTTAGTAAACCAACACGTAAGTTAAAAATTAATTAAGAAAGTAAAATCTGGTTTGGGAAGCAAACTATTAATAGAATTTCCTATAATTTTTTTGTTAAAAAACGCATACACTGGTGGAAAAAAGTTTAAGGACACAGGGAAAAACGCTATTTCGGCGGAAATTCTGCGTAATTAATTATGTTAATCATATATACGTAAATGAAAACTAACTCAAATACAGTTTTAACGAGTTGAGATCAAAAAAGTTTTTAAAAAGATTAAAAATATTAAACTTGTAAAATTTGTATGACTAAAAGGTTGGAAAAAAGTATAAGGACACAGGTTTTTTGACTACTTAAACTATAATTTGCATAACTTTATGACGTTGTAAGACTGCTCCGCAGTTAAAGGAATCAGTTTAAGTATATAATCACTTTCCTTTGCCTTATTTGATTGACGTTTGTCAAGCTTTTGAAAATGCCAAAGTCTGATACCTTTCGGAGTCTGAGAAGGGTAAAATATTGGCTTTCAGAGAATGTGGTTTGAGTGGAAGTGAAATATCTGCTAGGATAAATAGGTCAAAGACCGTTGTCCACAACTTTTTGAAAAACCCGGAACAGTACGGCCAGAAGAAGCGTTCAGGTAGGCCACCATCTTTAACGTCTGGTCAAACGAGAGCTGTTGTAAGAAGAGCTTGTTTGAAAAAACAAACTTCCAATCGTATTAAGGAAGAATTGCAGTAGCCATGTACCAGTCGAACTGTTTGCAACGTTTTGAGCAACGATCCAAACGTGCAATTTTCCAAACTCAAATCAAGGCCTCCTCTCTCAGAGCAATATAAAATAAACAGAGTAGATTTTGCCAAAAAACATATTGCTTTTGGTTCTAAATGGCAATATGTTGTATTTTCGGATGAAAAGAGGTTCAATTTAGATGGGCCCAATGGTATGCGGTATTTTTGGAATGATCTTCGCCATGAGCCGCAAATTTTCTCGAAACGCCAATTTGGAGAAGTGGGAGTTATGGTATGGGCAGGATTTGCTGCTAACGGAGCAACTCCAATTGTGTTTTTGGACAAAAAGGTTAATTCGTCAGCTTATCAAGACGCGTTAGCCGAAAATTTACTGCCCGTTGCTCCCCTTATCACATCTGGAGACTATTTATTTCAACAAGACAATGCTACAATCCATGTGTCAAGTGCTTCAAAATCGTAGTTTGATGCCAATTTTGTTAAGTTATTTACTGTAAAAAAATTCAGGAACGTTACTGGGAAATAATGGGCAGCTGAGCTGCCCAATTTTAACCAGTAATGTTCCTGGATTATACCAGTATCCTTCCTCAAAAATATAGAAACAATCCCACTTCGAGCCAGTAACTTCTCTGGAAAATACCTGGAACCTTTCTGGAAAATAACTGGAACTTTTCTGGAAAATAATAGTAACCTTCCTAAAAAATACCTGGAGCTGTTCTGGAAACTGAGCGGTCACCCAACGGAACTTCGACGGAGCGACATCGTACGATGACGCCTTCGGGACTTGGACTCCACAGATTTAACAAGCACGTCTGTCCCCGTGTACTCGAGCCCATCCGTCACGAATTGGATTTTCTGCTCTTTCCCAGTTCAGATATCCGATTTATAGAATGACTGGCAGTAGGTGGGATTCGAACCCCCGAACTCTTGAGAAGGCTGAATCCTGAGGCGGATGCCTTAACCACTCGGCCACATGATAATGAACGTCGCTATACCAACAACGTTACATAACAACTGATTTTGAGCGAGTCGCCGCTAGCAATGGCGGCGGTTCATAGCAAACTTTGCCAGATTTGAAAAGGAAAACCTGAAAATCCCAGGAACTTATCACGAAGCGATGGATACTTGAAAAAGCCAGGAAAGTTCCTGGTATATATACGGAAAGTTAAGGAAATTTTTTACAGTGTTGGACTGGCCATCCAAAAGCCCTGGCCTTAACCCTATGGAAAATTTGTGGGGCATTTTGTGTCGTGAAATTTACAGAGATGGCAAACAATACGATTCCAAATCCGACTTGATTTCTACGATTAAATGCGCATGGGAAAACCTTCCAAAACAAACTTTTCAAACACTTTCTGAGTACCTGACAGCACGGCTGATCAAGATAATTGAAAATAAGGGCAACTTTCTTACTTATTAATTGTTGCATGTCTTTTTTTACCTTTGTCCTTATACTTTTTTCCACATAAGTCTGTACATATTTTTTTTAAATGTCATATTTTGAAATAATTTCCTTTTTTATTTATTATTTGCAATATACGAGTTGTTGTAGATTGTATTTTATGTATTCAGTGTAAAAAAACTTATGGATTAATTAAAAATTTATAGAATTATTTAGTTTTATAGACTGTCCTTAAACTTTTTTCCACCAGTGTAGATCTTTATATAGCCTTTAAACGTGAGCGTATTATCCATATCAAAAATAAACTTTTTGTGAAAGCTCTTAAAGCATTTCCCTGAAATTTGACAACAGATCGTCAATCAACGATTTGTTATGCTTTAATTTTATTTTTCACATCAGAGTGATAAACCAGATAGTGATTGGAATGTGTGATAGTGAAACCGTTTAGTAGAGCGAAAGCTAGCCGAAATGTAAACATTCAAATTGCAAAAAAAGAAGTTTCTCGTCCTCTTGATCAGAGTAACTTTACGTTACGAAATTCGGTGTAACACGAGTCAAAGCTTTCTTAACCTTCATAGAATAATCGGTCAGTGTTTTAATATGATCTTATGAATTTATTTTCGCTTTCACATTGACATTTTTCAAACTTTTATTTAATTTATAACTTTAATTCAAGAAACAAGTTAAGATAAGACACCCCTCAATATAGGTCAATATAGATATCGTTATTGCAGTCTGATGGGTTTTTTTAATTAAACACTGGTATTTGAATCTGGTATTTTACTTATTTGTTCAAAGTCCCAATGAATGAAAGATGTATTTGCGAAACTTACTTTATATCCAGAGTAAAACTAAGATATAAGGTCTGGCACCATCATTAGCGATTTCGTCCAATTAATTTAACCGCTATTAATGGTCTACAATAAATATACCGGACCCTATGTCTTACTTACATTTGGAGAAAGTAAATTTCAACTACATTTTTCAAATGGACAATAGAGAAATATACTGAAATATTGTATTTTTGTCAAATTCTCAATAAAACTAAAAAAATATTTTTATGTTATAAAAAAATATTTTTTAAGCTTGTTATTTTTTTATATTACTTGACGTTATTATTTGCCAATGAGTATTAATATCAATTAAATTGTTATTATAAAGTTTGTAAGAGAATTTCAATGTAAATCAACAGTTATTTGAATCTTAGATAGGTATTTCGAGAGAGAAAAAACTATCACGTATTTAACCCTCTAATGCATGATTTTTTTTCCTCCCGAATAAAATACATTGTATCTTTGATACGAATAAATTATGGGGAAAATACTGAACAAAATTTAACTGCATTAGAATTTAAATAATTTAATTTTTACATTTTTTTCATGTGACAAAAACCAACTACAAAATTCCAATTTTAATAATAATGACTAGAAAACTGCTAAATATATTTCAAAATAACCCTCTTTAACTATAATTAATTTTTCAAACCAATTTATTTGTATTTAGTACTAATATTATTATACTTTGAATACTGACAAAAACGTAATTTCATAACAGCTAATAGCCTCACTCTTTAATTTTGAATGCACTTTTACTACTGTCATCTATGAGGATTATTAGTAACTAAAACTTAAAAATAGAATGTAGAAGATGAAAAAAACACAATTTTTTTAAGAGGTAGATCTACTTTAACAGAATAAAGGATTGCACTCTTAAAACAAACGAGCGAATTCAGCTCAATCTTAGTAATTTTCACTCCTCCAGTCTTGAAAATGCACTTCTCCGAAAGGAGTGGATCCTTCCTCCAACAGGATCACTCCAAACGAGTGATTTTAGCTCAGTCTGGGTTAATATTCACTCCTTTCCAGTATCGAAAATGCACTTCTCCAACGGGAGTGGATTTCACTCTTTTGTTTTAAGAGTGTATGTTACTTGTTGCCAAACGGCAACAGTATGCATTAGAGGGTTAACAGAGTTTCAACAACAACAACAAAAACGTACCTTAGACTTGTCCGTATTTTCATCCATTAGATTATACCGCAATTCACTCAACTGTATATGAACCACGGCTGGGATGTTCAAACCGAAAAGAATGGGTGTCGGCAGTCGCCTTCCATTGAGAAGAATCTTAGCCGATTCCATATTGTACTGCTGCTTGCATTCACCTTTTTCTTTCGTGGCTACAACCTTCGCCATATTCGAAGATGAGAGTAAATATCTATTACTAGTTGAAAATACTTTGTATAAACTTGAAAATTCATCCTCATGTTCCAGATATCTGAGAAAGAACACTGGAGAGTTTGGGTTACTTATAAATTTTACGAATTCAGATTAAGTTTTCAAGGTTCCATAATTGAAATCTTTGCAGCTCCTTCCAATTAAACTGTAGGCATATTTCAAAAATATGGCATAAACAGTGAAACTTTGTAATTATTTTATTTATTTATTTTTTGCTGACGTACTTACACAAGCTTATAATTTAAATGTAAAGAATAATCGGATCATTTGAATAGCGAAAATTTATATCATCAGCATATTTCCTTTTTCAACTGGTATTCATTTTTCTGCATCAGTTAACAAACATATTCTAAATAAAATTTAGTGATGAGCCTGGAACAAAATGGAACAGAACCAGAACAAAATCTCATACAGAAGTAGAACTCTAGTTCTAAGGCATCAATTATCATCAGCAATTTAATCCAAATTCTAATCACTTCTTCGAAGTATGATCTAATTTGCATTTTTAAATGTAACGAATCAACTGAAGAAATTCAACCAGTTGTCCATATTGCAGCGACTCAATCAATTTTCTCTTTGTAACAATATGAAGCAAGCCATTTAAGAAGAAAATGTCAAATGCTGAAAAGAGTTTTATGGATTTGTTTTCGAAATTGATGACTTATTGTTCTTAACGACGATGCACATCCACCTGCTAAGTTCACATGACGACAAAAAAAAAGTTTATGGTGCAACCAGCTATTCCAACCCCCCACGATCGCCATGGAAACACCTCTTGCGCAGTCTCGGTCTCTCGGTTTAATTTAGTTGGTGTCAATTTAGAAACTGCTCCGTTGCCAATCTATTTCTTTTCATTAGTTTCAATCTGTCAGCTGGGATGTCGGAAGCTGACGCCATTGGATTAGCTTCTGGTCCTTGTGTGTTTCTGGGCATTGTACATGACGTCATTCTTATCCTAGGGTCATGATTCCTAATCGATGACAGTGCAAATTGCATTTGATCATCCTTGGGTCTTGATTGGCGAAAATAGAAGAAAGATAACACAAACTTATTATTTGAATAGGGCTCTATTTGCACACCTTAAAAAAAGGCATTGACATATCCATAATTACATGTATTGCCCGTTTTTATATTTTTGATGATTATATGTACGTTAGATTACTTTTTCTTATATCCAAGCAGTGCAAAGAAACTTTTTTAACATTGCTTCCTATTCGTACTCAGTACTCAAAGACTGTAAATGCTGATTTTGTGTTACCATTTTCATGTCTTAAGCTTAACTTTTATCCTATCCATTTTTGGAGCACCGATCACTTGAATGAACTTTTAATTCTTAAATACATCAAGCTTTGAAAGCACTTCAATCTGAGATCTCTTTAGATATATTATCTTCGATGATTTGTTTTTCTTTTAAAAAAAATAGAAAATGGTACTATCACCCCATTAATGACGACTTTGTGAATACCATTAACACTTTAATTTACGAATAAAAAACTTTTTATAACTTTTAATTTTTAAATTCATGTTCCGTGTAACTTAATCTGTCTTACATAATTTGTTCAGCACTATGGTCTTCATTTGTCCAATATTTTGTTTATTTAGAAACACTTAAGCAGAAGGCTAATTTTCGCATGGCAATATTTATTTATAATCGTTGTTATTGAGTTAAAATAAATATTAAAAATTCCTATTTAATATTTAAAAATATATATATTAAAGCACAAACTTCAAGAATATTTTATATATTTTTAATGTCCTTGCACGCACTGCAAAAAAAATCGTTTTATATATATATGCGTGATATAACATCTACCCCAAAATGTTTTATTTGAGAACACTTCTTTAACTCAATCAACGAAAACTAATATTTCTTAAGCGTTAAATGACATGTATTAATTGAGGCCCATTTTCGATTCCATAAAACAAGAACTAAATTAAAATACTGACAATAGAATTAACATTCAGCTTTACTTTAGTAACATGCAAAGAGAGTCATAATGTGAAATTAATTACTTAACGCAGATAAATTAAATGGTTAACTTACACATAATGAATATATTATATATTTTTTTTCAACGAATATTGCATTACTACGGAAAAAAATACTTATCTAATCATAAACATTTTTAAATAGAAGCCCATATGTTTTTAGCAACATTTTTAATTAAATATGTAAAAAATGTTACTTGGCCCACTATACATAAGTTATGGTAATGGGACAAAATATCGCGGCCGAAATATCGCGGGCCAAAATATCGCGGCCGAAATATCGCCGGCCGAAATATCGTGCGCCCAAAATATCGCGGGCCCAAAATATCGCGGGCCAAAATATCGCGGGCCAAAATATCGCGGGCCAAAATATCGCGTGGACAAAATATCGCCGTAAAGTAAAAATGGAGTGGATTTAGTGGATTTTATGGTGTTTGGCAGTGAGAGGGAGTTCGATGGTAAAATGGTATTACTTATCTAGTACATTGTGATGAAGTTCGGTTTTACCTATTAGAGCCTGGATTTTTATAAAAATGTGTTTTAAGTCATGCATTTTTTTTTGTTAGGACAATTTAGTCACGGTGGGTTTAATGGGTTAAGGTATTATATTTGAACTTGATTTTTAGTTCTATGGTTAAAATGGTATTACTTATCTAGTAAATTGTGCTGAAGTTCGTTTTTACCTATTAGAACCTTGCCGGCCCGCCGGCGTAGTAGTTAGTGTACTAGCCCTTGGAGCTGCTGGGCTCGGGTTCGATTCCCGGCAGGCCCGGACTGGCCCGCCGGCCCGTCGGCCGGTGCGCCCTTTTCCACAAAAAAAAAAAAAAAATCTGACTCAGTTTTTGAACTCCAGATTCGTCTTCTCGTAGGTTGTTCGCACTTTCATATGGTGCATAGGGGGCCATTTTGTAATGTCTTGGTACTACTAATAGCTTAGCCGATACTTAACAAGGCGCCTTCACTTCTATACTGGGCGCTGACTAGACGGTTAAATTAATGATTACAATTTCATATACAGCATGGAATTATTTATTTGTGTAATATACTTACATTATCCGATTAGGAGGTGGTTAGACGAAACAGAACCAAGGTAACTCCCACGGCTTTACGCCTTAACACACCCGATACAATCAATTTTAACAATACATTTCAAATGGGACATTTTGACAAATATTAAAAACTGATTTAAATAAGGCGCCTTTCTTTTCATTGAAGCGCCATATGGATTTTTGAACCAGTTGGCTTTTGAACCAGTTTTGAAGTTGTTGTAAACAAGAAAGATACAGCGCCTTATATGATATCGAGGCGCTCCAATATATGATTATATAAAGGATGTAAAAAGAACAGCGCTAACGATCAGTATTAGGGCGCCTACGATTGTACAATATCACAAAAAACGCTTTTTAGATTTTCTTGTTCAAAGTTTTGATACTTGGTGCAGAATAGTACATCTGACGTATCATCCGGAATTTTTTGTTTTTGAATGAGGGATCTAAAAAAAAACGTGCGTAAAGGAGTATTAGGGCGCCTTTAATTTTACATACCGCTTTTCGACAAACCAAGCGCCATGAGCAATGGGGCGCCTACGATATCACATAACTGGATTTAAACTTTCTTGTTTTCAATTTTGATACTTGGTGAAAAGACGTACTTCATGTATTTTGTTCAAATACATATAATGTCGATTGATTTTTTTTTTAAATGTGGGAACAACTAAAGAAATACGTGTCAAGGAGTATTACGCCAAAACCGAGCTTAAGTTTGCAGCAGAGAAATGTACCATACCAAAACCGACCTTAAGTTTGCAGCAGAGAAATGTACTACGCGGAGGAATTTGCGTAAACAACGCGGCTGGCGCCGAAGCTTCGCCTGCTCCGATTGGTTGATAATTTGACCCTGATATTCGTGCGCCCTGTTACGTCAAAATCGAAGGAAAAAAATAATTAAAATAACACTCTAACTGAAGTAAACTAATAAAAATAATAAATTTATGTCCTGAAAATAACAAATAAATTTGTTTATTGAATGTGAAATACCTTTTTGTATTCGATTCTCGCACTCGAAAATGAGAACTATTTACCCTTTTTCTCGTAGAACATTTGTATACTGCAAACTTAAGGTCGGTTTTGGTGTAGGGTTACTCTGTGGGGTGCCTTTAACTTCAGGGGCTGGGGAGCCTAGTCGGTTAAGCACTCGCTTAGCATGCGGAAGGTCCCAGATTCGGGTCCGGGCATCGCCAAAATAGCTGCCGACCTATAAACGGCCCATGCAGCTAAAAATGTCCAACGAATAATACCCCGTGTAAAGGAGTGCACGTTAAATATCCTTCAAAGTCCTAACGCTGCGTACGATGTCGCCCTTAACGGTTGCGTTGGCTCGTCACCTGACTGTGGTTTTATAATACGACGCCCGTCGCCAATAGCCCTCGTGTAGCTCTAGTGCGACGATAATTCAAACCTAACCTAACCTTTTACTTCAAATTGGTGGTTTTTTTTATAACGATATGAGAGACTATTTGATTTTGATTTGAACGTTTGACGAAATATTTATGCCGTAAATGGAATCACCAAAGAAGCCACCCGACCCGAAATACCCTTTTTTTTGTTTAGCAACCGAAACTTTTTGTTTGGACGTTTGATACTCGGGAATCTTCAAAACATAACAAATCGAAGTCCAACTCTAACTAAACTTGAATAGTTCAGTCCTACTAGCAGCTGAATCACCTGAATGGTGAGAAAGACTTGAAAATAGCAAACAATGCACATTTTTTCTACTCTTTCTACTTTCTTTGTGAAAATACCATAGGAAAATACGTTGAACACGTGTACTTAGGCCTGACTTGAAAATAATAAAGAGAACAGAAAGCGATCGCCAATCGAATCTATAAAAAATAACGGATCGTTATCTTTATTTTACCTAAAACTTTTTTTTTACACTTGACGGCTATATTTCAAATAACGAATTTATTTGTGCTTTTCTTTTTGTTTGGCGTCTGAAAGGTGTTTTTACTGTTTTCCTTCCCCCATCCCAGATTCCCAGACATAGTTTTCTCGGCTATTTTTTCGGTCTACATATGTTTTAGAATTATCTATGCACCTTTACGGTTCACGCATTATTATAAATATATTGTTTTCTTTCTTAAAAATATTGGTTTCTTTTTATAATTTTTTTTATGAAAAATGCTGATTTATTGGTAGTAAATTGTACCGCCCCAAAAAATTTGCCGCTCTAGGCTACATCCTACTTAGCCTATTTAAAAATCCTGACCTGAGGGCACCTTTAACTTCAAATTAGAGCTTTAGACTTTCTTGCACGCATTTCTTAATTTCATAAATAGGTCCTTGTAAATGGCACTGATGTACTGTACGCTAAAGATGTCATGGTCTAAAGTCCTGACGCCGCTGTCGATGCCGCTCTGAGGTTTCGTTGAGTGAAAGATACGGCACTCACTTCGTCCCTTGACTGCGTTTCTAAGAAGCCCCGACTGGGACAAATCCCGGCTGGTTCAAAATCTCAACAAATTTATAGATTAATGCCGTTATGTTTAGGGGCAATTTAATTACTCATCCATTTAATTACTAGTCCATTGTTAACGTTAATTTTTTATGGTTTCATTTCATAACTAGGACTTATTTATTATGTGGCCATATGGCAGGTGGCCTGCACCAAAAAACATAAATATTTTTCTTATAATAGGAATGTAGTAATTTAACGGTGTTTTTCGTGCTGAATTCAAGAATTGAGTGGTACACAGCAATTTTAAAGAACAAACAGTTTTTATATTATGTAAAATAAACGTTCCAAATTCGAGAAAAATCGAGATATAAACATAATAAATATGTATTTCTAGTGGCGGGTTTTGACCCTGTCGGGGTTAAAAACCAAAGAGTTCTATAGTAGGGTAGAGACAGAACCAGGCAACAGCACCATGGACCATCACGCAGAAAATATAGGGTGGCATGTGAGGTCCTTATGGCCGAGTGGTTTGGATCGTAGGCCATAACTTAGAGAATATTTATCAACGAGCCCATTTAATGACGGGGCCTAAGATCCCTTGTCTTTTGGAACCTCAAAATTCTTAAAATTCGGGGACAAGTGAGAAATGTTAGTGTTTTATTTTTCTTTGTTCTTATTATTTTTTCTTTTATTAGAAAACCACAGTTAAGTAACGATTCGACACCTGAGTAGGCACACAACGCAAGCGTTAATAGTGACATCGTACGCAACGTTACAACTGTGGAGAATATTTAACATGCACTCCCTCTACACGGGGCCGGGGTATTCGTCGGACATTTTTCGGCTGCCCTGGCCTACAAGTCAAATCTTATTTTGTTAGCAATAAAAAGAAGAAAACCAAAGTTACAATTCCATAGGAAAAATCTACTTCGCATGGGGGTAAATTCTGATAGAATGACGCGTGGCTCCATTTTTTTCTTTTTGATTTTTTATAAGTTGCAATATTGTGCACGCACAAATCAGTAAAGGTCACGATATTACGCAATGTTAAAGAAAAGAAATAGCAAAAGCTATTCTCACCCTACCTCAGATTTATTTTTAAACCAGTGGCAATTATGGCGAGGAATAAGATTTTGGTTACATTTTTTTTTGTATTATTCGATTTTTTTTATTATGTTAGGTTAACTGATAGCCAGACACCAGACAGGCGCTATTAGGGAGTTTTTTTCCAGTGGAGAAGACCAACGTCTCGACGACTATATTTCAAAACCAAAACCGACCTTAAGTTTGCAGTATACAAATGTTCTACGAGAAAAAGGGTAAATAGTTCTCAATTTTGAGTGCGAGAATCGAATACAAATAGGTATTTCACATTCAATAAACAAATTTATTTGTTATTTTAAGACATAAATTTATTATTTTTATTAGTTAAGCTTCAGTTAGAGTGTTATTTTAATTATTTTTTTCCTTCGATTTTGACGTAACAGGGCGCACGAATATCTGATAGATATTTTTAATTTTTTCCCACCATATGCTTAAACATCTGGTAATTTAGAGAGCTTAGTTTCATACCCTCATTTCCTCCCGGGTGGTGTAAATTGGAGGTGGTTCAAATTTAAGAAAATAATTTAATCAAAAAATCATTATTATAAAGAAAAAATTTAAACGAAATAAGTCTTAATATTCCGCTTCACTTTTATTTCAGAAAAGCGAACTTTTAGATATTAATAATCGCAGAATGGAATATTTAAGTAACTTTGGTCCTCTACTACTAAATTGAGGCTATTTAAGTACTCAAGAATGAACGTGAAATCTGTCTCCCCCCTTTCCACCCCTTCGAGGAGAAGGTTGTTGTTGGTCATTGTTGTAGAACCCATTCAGTCAAAACACAAAAGGGTTTGGACTGAGGGATCCAACTTGCTTGGCAGTTAGCATGATTTATTTGAAAACCCCTCTTTGCCGTAGATACATGTAATTGCGGAGCTTATAATGTGATACTTAGAAAAGTAAACAGACGGGGGAAAACATTCGTACTTTGACAATTCCGTCTGAATGCCGCCGTCACGCATTTAGCAGAAAAAGTAGACCAAAGCCGCCCCGGTGACACAATCGTTAAGGCACTGGCCTTTGGAGCTGCTGGGGTCGGGTTCGAATCCCGGTCAGGCAAGGATGTTTGTGACCGTCAATAAATGTTGTTATTTGTCTATGTGTTATTCCTTTCTTTGTGACTGTAAAAATTCTTTCTGTGCCTGTCCCACTTGACGAAAGCTTATAAGCGGTTCTCTGAACAAGCACACAAGCTGGAATATATATGTACCATAAAAGTAGACCATTCTATTATATGCCTTACTATTTTCCCTTCCAAGAAAAGCTCGTATTTCGGGAAAGCGAAATGTTCCCATCTTAGTAGTGTAATTTCAAAATAAGCATCAGGCAGTATTCGGAAAGTAACGGAAAAGTAAAAAAAAAATTCGTTTCCGCTAAAAGTAATTAAGTTACTGATACTTTTTAGAAAAATATAACTGCGTTACTCGACGTTACTTAAAAAGTGTTATGAGTAACGCGTTACTCCAATCCCTGGCATAATGATATAGCCTAAAAAGTTTTACCAAGAGAGGGGTAATCTTTCTGAATAAATTTATCTTAATAAGCAAAATAAGTGTAAGATATTAGCAGAACACAGACTGACCGATTTATGTAGAACAATTTAAATCGCACCTTTAAATCAACCTTGTACAATTTAAATCAACATTGAATTATTATTTTTAACAGTGTATAATAGTCTTAACCAGGGCCTGACCTAGAAAACCATTCCACCTATTTTGGGGGCTCCATTACTTTTTTATTTATGATTTCCAGAAATGATGGTGCTCTTTGACCTATGTATCAAATATTTGCTACAATTTTATTGGCTTCCTTATAAACATTGATCAAAACTATCACGTTAGGTCAATTTCTTAGTCAAAGTCGAACATAAAATCAGAGTGGATAATCAGATTTTTTTTTACTTACTGATATTTTTTTTTCGGCATTTAGCATAATAGAAATTGAAATTTAGGTGCCACTCAAATTTGGGGGCCCTAGGACCGGGCCTTATGGAAGAATAGTCCCTGGTCCTAACTATGAAACTATTTTTATATTAATTATATTAAAAGCAAAATACAGTTAAACTCATTTATAACGAGCACGAAGGGACCGCAACATTAACTCCGAGTAAGTTAAATCCAAGTGCTTGTAAAAAAACGAATACATATCTTAAAAAAGAAATAAATATTCTTACGAAAAACTTTTACGGTCAGTTTTATTGTAATTGGATGCTTTCTTCAACATGGGTTTGTTCGTTAACAGAGTTGAACCAGTGTTAGACGACAATCCATACTTTTGCAAATATCGATATTTTTAGCTCCATCTTCAAACTAGCGGAAATATTTAACCTTCTTTTCAAAATTTATAACTTTCCGCTTTAGACATCACCCAATAAAATTTAGCAAACTTTATCTATGAATTTAAAGTCGATGAATGAACCTCGGACCATCTATCTATCAGTATGACAATGAAGAACCCTTTCCTCACACTGCTTCTACAAATAAGCTGTTGAACCGCATATTTAACCATTCTTCTTATTCATTCCTCGTTAAATCCGAGATTTGCTCTTATCAGGCAATTTCCCTTCCACTGACTTAACATTGGACCAATCTATGGGTAACTTAAAGTCGCAGTGCTTGGCGATCTTGCCCCTCACCAAGAAAGTCATAAGTCATAACCTATGGGTAGGGAACATATATATTCCGCCTTGTGTGCTTGATCAGAAACCCGCTTATTAAGCCTTCGTCAAGTAAGACAGACACAGAAAGAGTTTTTACGGTCATAGAGAAAGGAAGTACACCCAGGACGAAGGTGGGAATCGAACCCGCACCCGTTACAGCACGCAGACTGCTGGCCTGCGATGCTAACCACTCGGCCATCCGGCCCCTGGACCAAACTAATAATCTTGCTTCCCTCGATAAATCCGGGTACTCGTAAAATCTGGACTCGCTATAAACGAGTTCGGCTGCAATTGATTAATCAACTTATTTTTTGTTCTGTAAGTGTTCACTAAAGTAAGCAAATTATTCAGTTGCTACATAATTTTATATGAATGCACTTAAAAAATTAATATATATTTAAAAAAAATGATAATGTTTGTACTATTTCAACTTCCTCACATTCCCAAAATCACATTCGAAATAACCCTAAACTAATCCTCCTATTAAAAACGAGTCTCTTTTTAAAGAGCAGTACAGAAAGGTAACGCTTCAAACATCGCCTACATTTTCGTTAAATAATTACTAATTTTTAAAATTCAGACACTTTTTAAACTACAATTACCCCCAACTGAATTCTTTAAAAAAATTTAATGGTATTAATAAAAATCAAGTTCAAATAAAAAACCTTAACCCATTGAACTTAACTCGTGATTACAATGTCATAATTAAAAAGGGATAAAAATACATGTCTTAAAATACATTTTAATAAAAATTCAGGATCCATTACGTAAAACAGAACTTCATCACAAATTATTGAATAAGTAAGTAGTGCAATATCATTTTACCATCGAACTCCTTCCCACTGCCAAACACCTAAAAATCCATTAAATACACTCCATATTTACTTTACGCGATATTTTGGCACGCGATATTTTGGCCACGCGATATTATGGGCACGCGATATTTTGGCCCGCGATATTTTGGCCTGCGATATTTTGGGCGCACGATATTTTGGCCGGCGATATTTTGGCCGCGATATTTTGGCCCGCGATATTTCGGCCGCGATATTTTGTCCCCAAACCTTAAGTTATAGAAGCGAAGTAAAACTTTTTAAGACGAAGCTATGGAGAGAAAGTTCGCTTACGCATCACTAAATTTTAAAAAATGCAACTTTTCAACAAAAAAAATAGGCTGTTGAGAAGAACATACTACTAATTTGAATCAGTTGTTTGGAAATAAATTTAAACATCTAGGGTTCTCGGTTTGTTGGTTAAGTTTAAAATCGTACTAGAGCGCATCGTAGGTATTTTCCAGACCTAGTCAACTATTGGAGTGATCATTCGAAATCATCGTAGGAAATCTATAAAGTTTGTGAGAGAGAGAAAAATAGTTTTATCAAAAAATATTGCGAGCTTTTTATACAGATTGTAATTCATAATTTTTATTGTGAATTTTATTTTATGTCTCATCAACCGAAAAGTGCAAAACTAATTTTATAAACAGTTTTTCAATCTTATTTATTTTTTTCACTTTTCGCATGTTTATAATTTTCCGCTTATATATACTTGTTTTTCGCTTGTTTATACTTCCTTATACATAGTAATTTACAGTATCTTCCAGGATAACAAGTTTGTTTTTTGTTTAAAATAAGGTAAGAGATTACTTTTTTTTTTAAGTTTATCGAATGCATACATTTTTGGGCATTTTTTAAGTATGCACTTGCTTGTTAGCTTATACTTAAAATAAATATAAATTAAAAGAAAAATATATATTTCTAAATTAAATGATGAGTGTGAATTGTACAATTAAATAATGAAATTGTCTGACAAAGCTATACTGTTCCATGATTTGATGCAGAAAGTTTTTGGTTTGTATGAAGTACCAAATACACACAGTTTATATTAATAAATCAAATCACATTAATTGATCAAGTTTAATTTGTAGTAAAAATTTAAAATATCGATTTAAATCATTTAAATTGAATAAAACTATATTAATTATTATTACTAATTAAATTTCAGGAACAATTAGCTAAGAATATGTAACATAAACTAATAACTAAATCGATTCACATATTAATGCAAAATTAGTTTTTACTCCCCCCACCCCCCCCCCCCCCCCCTTTGTGTTGAAACTAACTCCAGTTTAATAAAAATTGATTTTTTTACTTCTTGTACTCCACTTAAACATATTTATAGAAAAAATTTCAATTATCAAGCAAAAATTAACCTTTACCCTGGGTGTAAGGAAAGCAATAAAGCAAATTCAATTTAAAATAAAAATTAATGTAATTTTTAGCTCAAAAATGCGTTAGTTTGAGCACTAAACTGAAAATTTGACATTCGGGAAATTGGAAGATAGAATTTTCTGTATTGCTTTGCTTTGTGACCTAAACATTTCTTAGAGTTTCTTTGCTTTAAAATTCCGTTTTGCAATGGGGTTGTTTCACGGAGGATCTGGCAATAGCTATACGGTCTTGTTTTCATTACTGTCTAACAACTCTCTAAATGTCTCTGCTCTCTATTTACTTTTGTTTTGGTTAGTTGGTTGGTAGAGATAATCAAGTTTGTGTGCTGACCAAGCACACTAACCTGAAAATAGGTCTAAACCAACCAATTAACCAAAACAAAAGTAATTATAGAGAGTAGGAAAACAATCCCGCGTAGCTATCGCCAAATCCTCCTTGAAACAACTTCATAGTATAAGACCATTCTTTTAGTTTTATAAGAAAAAATTGAAAAAAATATCAATTTTGACAAAAGTTATGCTTAAGGGACATAAAATTAAAAATTATGGTAGAATTTCCCCTATACTCGGTTATACTGCGCAATCGATGCAAAATCCTAACCTAATGGGCATGTTTCACGTCGTCGTGAATGGCAATAGCTCCAGTGGGTTCTTTTTCATTTTTAGTCTGGACTTACTTTTGTTTTAGTATTCGAAAATGAGTTTTCAAAGAATATTTAACTTTTTTATTTTTTTAACTTCTTGTTGTGCAGTTGATTGTTCAGATCGTTTGTTAAAGACAGCCTGCATAGAAAGAAAAGTCTATATCCATTCATGCAGGGCCTTCTAGAATTGGATCCAATTCTAGAAGGCCCTGATTTCATGACGGTCATTTTGAGAGTGAAAGTGAAACCGAATAGTGATGAAATCTCAGCTCAGGATATAGAAAAATGAAAAACATCATCTGAAACAATCCCATTTGAGCCCTTGGAAAATTGAAAGCTTTAAAAAAAAAAAAAGACATCTACTAGATCAGAAAATGGACTGTAATCTATTTCTGAGTATTCGTTGTAAAGATCCCCGATGAACCGTGACATATGGACCAACCCGCTGGGTCTCTTTCATGCAATGAGCTAGAGGTAAAAGTGGAGTGAGGTGTGCGATCCACTTAACAGGGAGGAAAACGAGCCGTTTTGAAAACGAAACGCGGAGGAAAATATCACTGCTCGCCCGGTTCGCTTCGTCTGCAGACCAATGAGATAGAAGGAGGGGGATAAATAGTCCCTCTTTTTTGGAGAACCGGGCAAAAGGTGTGAGTAGGTCGCTCATATTTCGGCTCGCTGATACATCACTCCAGTTTTACCTCTAGCTCAATGCTTTCATGTTGTTGGTCGACAATTTTGTATTTGTATTATTTGTAAATACCCAGAACAAAGAGTTCTATAGTAGGGTAGAGGAACGACTGGTACTGAGCTGCCATCGGCAGCCATGGGTCACTATGGAGCGGAGCCCAAATAGAGGGGCAGTTAAGCCTAGTGAGTGTCATTTGATAATTTATAATTTTGATACTGAGAAAGGAAGTACGCCCAGGGCAAATGCAGAGCATTTGCGGCCCGTGTTGGTTCATGATGCGTTGGTAGGTTCAGTCTCTACCCCACTATAGAACTCTTTGACCCAGAAATTTAACTTCAACTCCGAAAATGCGCATAAAGACATCATATCAATATGGTTTATAATTTGATCATGAGTTTTATAATAACTATGTGGCAACACATTGATAAGAAAAATGAAAATAAATGTGGAAAGGACTGTATAGAGCCCTGTGGTCAGTATCTCAATCTTCGGATCAAAAGGTCCTGCGATCGAGCCCTGGTCGCTTAAGACACACCGAGTATATGCGGAGTACATGCTCGTTAAATCTGTTGGGTTCGAACGTCCTATGGGCGGTCATTACGCAGTTTCCCACGGGACAGGCTCCTGGAGACTATTTCCCTCCCCTTTAGGGACATGTCTATGTGAAGGTGGCGCATAATAGATGGCAGCATCTGTCACGTATGTGTGGATGTGAGTGGGTGTGTTGTGACTTTCTTACTTGACGAAGGTTTATAAGCGGGTCTCTGACCAAGCACAAAGCCTGAAAATATATGTATACCAACCAACCAATGTAGAAAATTTCAATGTCGTTTTATTAAAAAACTCAAGTTTTGCTTTATTAGTTTGTAAGCGCTTAAATGTTGCACTTTAATTTCTAATTTATAAAGGCATTCATTATTTTTAGTGTAAAACTGCTTCGAATGTAAGTGGAATAGGTATTTTTATTTGTGTTAGACGTGATGTTTGATACAAACCTATAACATCTTCATTTAAACTTTGAAGACGTACTTTCAATATTTTACTAAATTGGCTTCTAAATGGGAAAAACATCTGCCAAATAATTTTCACTTTTAATGATACAAAAAAAGCTTTATAGTGAACGAATTTATAAGTTCTGTTTAAATTGTTGATGAAAGTATTTTTTAATTCTGTATATTTCACATTTTCTCTTAAATAAAACTGTTATTTTGCATTCTTAAATAAAAAAAAATCGATAAAAATTTAATACTCTATGCTTTTCTTAATTTAATATGTCATATATTCTGTACTTTAACATATTGCATCATCTTACATTGTTTCTTAAAAGTTTAGGATATAATTTATTGAATATAGGGTTGCTGTACCTACCTATCGAGCTGTATAAAACATAAAGTTGAATGTTTTCCACATTTGGGCATTATCTATGCTTGCCAACATAATGCATGTGGCTGGGTTCGAAATTAGCGGGTGCATCTTAAAGAAATTGTGCATATAAGTTTTTAACTCACAACGTGCCCCTAACTTTTCAAAACTGCTGTAACATTAAAAAGTAGAGTAGTCAATGCCGTCTTTACCATAAGGGCACACGGGGCCCGTGCCCAGGGCCCCCATTCTCAGGGGGGCCCCGAAGGACCGGCAATTTCTCTCGCACATTTATTCTCAAAACGTATTTGTCGGGCACATTACACTTTTTGCACAAATCTGTAATCTTATCAGAAGGTATTTACAAGGCATATGCTGCATAGTGCATATGCTACGCCATTATATCGATAACTGCGCCTATTCCTTAATTAATTAATAATATTTCCAAACGCATCCTACCTAATCAATCCAAATTTACTAAGTACGCCATCTAGCGATCACTCACGCAATCACTCCGATTCCAAAGTCAAGCTGCACTGTCGAAACAAGAACCAACATAAATGTCAACCATAAAGATCTTAATTAAAGTACTTTTATTAAGATCTCTATTATGTTTCTGCTTCGACAAAACAATGGAAAGTTTTGACAGAGCATTTAGGTGCAAATAGAGTCCTGAAGTCTCCTTCAGAAACTAGATTTTCTGCAAGCGCCAATGCTATTAATGCTTTTCATAATGGTAATAAACACTTTTTCACATTTTTTACTTTCCAAAAGGGCCTCAAATTATTGTGTGCCCAGGGGCCCCAGCCCAGTTTAAGACGGCCCTGAGAGTAGTATTACTAATTTTTCGTTTCATTGAAACTCGCAACCGTGTGAAGATATTAGGTCGATCAGTGAATGTGATTCAGGTGTGCAGTTATAATAAAATCTTATTTAGTACAGTAAAAAAGAATTATTGCCTTTTTATTTAGTCAGTTTTTATGAAGAATAGTTTTTTAACTTGTTATTTTTTATGTGCGCACATAATATTTATATTTGTGCACCTAACTATTATTTAGTGCACCTAAGTCACAATACTTGGGTGCACCTGGCATAATAAGTTAATTTCGACCCCTAACTTATGGCCAAATGGAGACAGGCTATTATATCATAGCTGTTTCCCATTAAGACTTCAAAAGAGGCTACTGCATAGAATTATAGCAGCATAATTGAAGAGTAAACAGGAAAAACCGATTGATTTCGTGGAAGGCTTTCCTTATCAGGCCTCTTTGTCGATGATAGCGAGTAATCGCCTTAACTGGTGTAAGTAAACCAGTTTCTGACTTTCTTGTGCTTCTTCTCTCACTGCAACCCTGAAATTCAGTTCCACGTTTTATTCAAATGACTGTTTGTTCATCATCATGTTAAGCTTTAAAAATAAAGTACGATTGATTGAAAATCACGCATTTTTATAAAACAATTAAGTAACATTTTAATATTCGTAAATTAATAAGTCCTCGACTTTTCTACCTACCGTAATACACGCGATGCACGATTCCGACACTTGGACTAAGCGAAGAAGAAAGAGAGAAACGGGTTTCCTGTTGCCAAAGTCTGCCAAGCAGATACAGTTAGGGGAACACTCTTAATAAATCAAGCTGTTCTTCCCGTATACTCTTCAATTTAAAAACAGCACAACCCTTGTAATTATTCCAACTTACACAAATTTGTTGATTTGTAAATCCATGAAATAAATTTATTCTTGTATCCTCAGATCAGCGTGGATTCATCCTGGAATTCAAGTGGTGGAATGGCAGGTTACATCAGCAGATCTGTTTCGCTTAGTCCCATTGAACCTAACTCTCCCAGCCTGCCGAGCATTGCCAGCAATATGAAACAAACTAACGGCTCCACATCTCCTAGAAACGTAGATCTTGGTTCATCCCCTTTGAAGATTTTTGTTTTGGCTAAAAAGAAGATAAATGATATCTTTGCTGACATTGATAATTATGTGGGAGAAACATATGATTTTGTAAAAGGTTACAGTTGTTTTATTATTCCTACCAAAATAGTTAACTTGCTTAAATACTTATTGGTTATAGCCTTGAAATATGCCTTGCTTATTAGTCATTGAAAAGTTCAGATGATTTTAGTGTATTTATATTTAAAAGAACCATGAGAAAAATCCACTTCATCAACTGGTAATCTCTTCATATTCAAATAGGCTTTGTGACACTATAAAGTTATTGATTAAACTGGTGTAAAATACAGGTTTCTGCCTTGGTTCTTCTCTTGCAGTTGGTATCAGACTTGTAAAAGTTAAGTGAATATCAGTGGGCAAAAAAAAATAGTTTATTCTTTCTCAATCAATTGCTTAAAAAGATAATCTTAAAATTGCACCTTTTTTTATTATTAAAGTTTTACACATTTGCCAATTGCTGCATTAAAACCTTATTTTGTTTAATAAAACATCTATTACAACTATTTTACAAAAGATTTATGTATTTTCTGAGGGGGGAAATATGCTGCGAACTTACATAGGGGTTGCATTAATTCTAGATTACTAGTTTTCCTACGCTAGTTTTGGTGATGTCCCGATAAGATCGGTAAGCAGATTTGAATATAGACATATTTGCAATAATAAAAGAGGTTTTCCCATGGCTCTTCATGTGTAAAGTATAATTTTTTATTGAAGCATTTAATAATTTTCTAAGAAATGATGTATGTGGTTGTTAAGTAAATAGTTTTTTAGCAGCAAAAGGTTTTTGGATTGATTCTTAGCACTAATATATTTTAAATTAAAAAGACAGATTGTTTTTTAAACTGCTGGTTTATTGACAGTAATTGTTACCTTCTTTTTAAGCCAATGTGTGTGGTCTGACCAAAAATCATTTTTAAAAAATTTCATTCCTTCTTTTTGGAATATAAAGGTAAAAATTAGCGGTCGCCACTCGCCACGTGGCTATTTAAATGTCAATATAGGCGATTAAAAAAATTGCCATAGGTCGCCACTTCAATCGCCACCCTCCCACTGCGCTATCTTATCTTTCAGTCAAATTTATGTTGAAAATGTTACGATCGCCGGATTTTCAGGATAGTAGGATCGACGAAGTTTCGCGATGTTTTGATTGCCGGAATTTCGTGATGTTCGATCGCCGGAGTTTCGGGATGTTACGATCGCCGGAGTTTCGGGATGTTACGATCGCCGGAGTTTCGGGATGTTACGATCGCCGGAGTTTCGGGATGTTACGATCGCCAGTGAGTTTCAGTGAAGTTACGATCGCCAGTGAGTTTCAGTGAAGTTACGATCGCCGGAGTTTCGGAATAGCAGGAACGTCGGAGTTTCGGAATAGCAGGAACGTCGGAGTTTCGGGATAATAGAAACGTCGGAGTTTCGCGATAGTAGGATTGACTTAGTTTCACGATTTTTCCAGATTTCAACTAAAGATGTGTGAAGAATATTATTTAATCCAGAAAATTTATATTTCATAAAAAAAATATACATTTTATTTTAATTTGGAGCAAAAAGTTTAATTTGAAGTTAACATTCAGAATAAATTTCATTGGAATAAATTTAATTGCTGCTTATTACATATATATATAGTAAAATTATTTTTTACTTATTTAAATTGTTCTTATATTTTATCTAATTAGGAATTATATAGTTAAGCCAATTATCTTGTTGTTAACATCTTATTTTGGTTATAAAAGTTAACTATTTGTTTTATTATTACAAAAATCCATCGTTCGCAAATTGAAATATTTTTGCTATCGTAATTTCTATAAGGAAAAAAGTTTTTCTTCAGCTTGTACCATGTCTATATTTCAAAGTTACCTTGATTAACTTTAATGATTCGAACTGACTCACAACGACGCATTGAATAATAAAAGTTTATTTTTATAAATTTATACTTATATTGCAATTTTTATATAGAAAAATCCGCTGTTGGGTGGCCATTAACTAAAAAAAGTGGCCATTAAAAAAATTGAGGCTACCGGCCACTGGCTATTAACCAAATTTGCTAATTTTTACCTTTATTGGAATAGATAACATGCTAAGAGTGCTACTTTCTTTTAAGATGATTTTGTTTAAATCATGTTTAGGAACTAATATATTCTAACAAAATTTTCTTTTCTGCAGAACTATGTAGTGATAGTGATGTAGTTAGTGATCATCAAATTCAAGAAGTTTATAGATTGCAAGATAAAATCAAAGGAATCAGAGAAGTACTTGCAAGAGATCACATGAAAGTGGTATTCTTTGGAAGGTATTGTTTTGTTTGACGGGGATAAAGTAGTAAAAGTTTCTTATTGTTATTTTATGGTACAATTTTAGATGATCAAGTTTAAAAAATGTTTGTCAAATTGAACTACGACAATTTTGAAAAGTGTGTAGTTTGTTGTTTAGATAGGGTTGGACGGAAATCTCTGGGGAGCGAACTAAAAAAAAATCAATCGATAGAAATTACAACCTCTTAAAAATATATATACCATATCAATTATGAAAATTTAAGCTTCTAGAAAATTAGTTTCTATACAGCCATTAGTTTCCTTAAAACCTATTTTACCTGGGCTATATTTATCATAATTATTTCAGAAAAAAAAAATTGCCATGTTTACTTCTTTAATTTGCAGTACTTAGGAATTAATTTTTCTGGATTTTAGTTAAACTACTCTTAAATTATTTAAAAGCTAACTTTTTTATTTGTAAAAAAAAATATGTATCCTTTTCCTTTTGGAAATTTCAGTAAATTCTGAAAGATGACAGTAGGTTAATCAAACATTTGACAAAAACTTATGCACACTACTGACCTGTTTATAGTTTAATTTTTTAGCTTTTTATTTTTTACACAATGCAGATTTTTTAAAAAAAAAAAGTCTGATTGCAAAAATTTCTATTTTAGATTTATTACTTTGTAGAGTATCAAAGCAAGTCATAAACTTATTATAAAATCAACTAGTTTTAATAGATTTTCAAATGATTAATTATTTCTAAAATAAAATAAAAACTTTTTTTTAATATGTGTCTATAATTATCTTAACCTTAGGACCAGCAATGGTAAGAGTTCAGTCGTGAATGCTATGTTACAAGATAAAATTCTGCCCAGTGGAATGGGACACACTACCAACTGTTTCCTGCAAGTTGAGGGCTCAGATACGTCCGAAGCTTATGTTTTGACGGAAGATTCTCCAGAGCCTCTGAGCATTCAGGTAAGCTTTGCATAAGATTTTATGTAATAGAAATATACAGCATTTTTTAAGTTTTAATTATATTTTGTTAATTTTTAAGCAACTGTTGGTTGACTTCAACTTTGATGTACAAAACTATTGTAGTGGTTATTCATCTATTTATACTATATTTATGTTGATTCCAAAGAAAATTAAAGAAGTTTGTTGTCTTACCAGTAATTTTTTTAAGAATCTTTTTAAGTTTGACATTTAGCATCATTCTTGAAATTTTATTGTCTTAAAATTTCAAGCTAAAATTTAGTATTAACTGAACTAATCCTCTATACTCTTATTTTATTTTTTAACATACATCAATTTTAAAAACCAATTTGCCTACTATTAACTGCATTTGAGTTCATTTTAACAATTTACAAATAATAGACATACCACTGAACCGCAAGTTTATACTGTTATTGAATAGTACTTACCCTTAGTCTTACTTGTAATACTTTGATTAATTTAAACTGTAGTTTCCTGCTCTTTAAAAATTCTTTTTTGTTCATTAAAGTATCATTTATCTTTTTTTTTTTGAAGTCCAGTCTCCTTTAACCCTTAGTGCATTGTATGTTAAACCTTAATTTTTTTTATGTTGTTACTGAACAATAAAAATGTCCACTTTAAGAACTATATAATGTGCTTCATACTTAATATTTTACCACTTTTTTTTATTTCAGTCTGTATCACACTTGGCCCATGCGTTAAATTCTGAAAAGTTTGGAGACAGTTCTTTAGTTCGAATATTTTGGCCAAAGAATAAATGTCCTCTTTTGAGAGATGATGTTGTACTTGTCGACAGGTAAGTTTTTTTTTTTTATTCTTATAGAATTTTTATTCACTATTTGAATTTAGGCTTTATTATATGACTGCACAGGTTTTGGTCACTTAAATCTATATTTTATCAGTCCCATATTGTAGGCCAATATTGAGTGCAGTGACTAAAACAAAACTATATTTTGAAGTTCCAAAAATCTTTGTCATTTAGTTTCAGAAATCTATACTTATTCCAAAAAAATCCAAGTATCTTTTTTTATTGTTATTTTTGCATTATTTGCAGTATAATCTAAGTTTCTAATTTTATTCTTAATTGCATTGTCTTGTTGAATGTTAGAATTTTCCAGCTTAAAAAATTAAACCTCGCTGATATGTAACATGAGATATAGCTAAATATTTAGTTTTAAAATTTTATATTACTGTAATGAAAAGGTTATTAATTTTTTATTGAGTATTTGCATCTTAAAAATGTTTCATTTACAATTGTACTTAAATACACTTTTCAATTTCTTTCTAGTCCTGGTATTGACATATCACCAAATTTAGATGAATGGATTGATAAACATTGTGTAGATGCAGATGTTTTTGTTTTGGTTGCAAATGCTGAATCAACTTTAATGGTGACTGTAAGTATTAAATAACTTTCATGTGGGATAATGAGTATACACAATCTATTTTTATATATATATTATTCCTGTTCCACATCTAGATATCACTTATTATGCGATATTGAGTTCCTGTTAAATAAAAGAATTGTCTTTGTTAACGTAATGTAAGAAAATATAGTACTAAAAATACATGAAGGTTAACTAATCTTTAATGGGCATTTAATCCTAGTGCTTACAGATAAAATGTGTCTGTATTTATGTTTAACAAAGCCCATTTAATTATTTTCACAAACATTTTAATTTTGATTTTAAATTTTGCAAACAGTTCTTATAAGGTAATAGATTTACAAAATTACTTTTTGTTGTCTATATTTTTACTCAAACAACATTGACATAAATTTTAAAAAATCGCATATTCTTACATTAACACATGTGTTTTAATAAATATATATCTAAGGATATAATTTATATTTCTTCAATTGATCGTTTTAAGCCTTTCAGAGATATTTCTACCAATTATTATCTTTGTAATTTTAATATTTTAATTGGTAAATGTGTAAAAAAGTTTTGCTTAAAATTTCACAATGTTTCTCCTTATGATTTTTAAATGATAATGATTTGATGTTTCAGTCTATTTTTTTGAAAAAAGTTTTGGGTTACGAAAATTCCACTACACTACTAATTTATCTGTAAAATTTCTGTTGTATTGAAATGTTACTATTCAACTTACAACAGATTGGCACATTTAGTATCGGTGTTAGCAAGTAAGTAATGGTCCAATTAGCATAAACGGAAATGAATACCTTTTTAGTATTTTTCCCGCTTTTTTATTTAATAAATCTTCATTTTTAATTTAATAAAAATTAATGTCAATGTTTCTTTTAGGAAAAGAATTTCTTCCACAAAGTTAGTGAGAGACTTTCAAAGCCCAATATGTTTATTTTGAATAATAGATGGGATTCTTCGAGTAATGATGAAGTTGAGTTCTTAGACAAAGTGAGTGTTTCAGTTTAAAATAAGATTTTATTACCCAAGTTAAAAAAAATATCATGTTACATCTAAAGAAATTTTTGTATCCAAAATGTTTTGAAATTATAAAAACACTCTAAATATAGAATATCTATTCCTGTATTACCCTGGCACCTATCTGCAGTTGATATTAGATTTATTTGTTATTTACAATGGCTATGCTAGAAGCATAATTTGATTAACAAAGTCGAAATTAGTAAAATCGGCGTGCACATTACATTTTTTAGTATTACTGGTAATGGATATAGTTATTAGTATTCCTAGAAAATGCTTAAAATTAAAGATAATCAATTATTTTAAAGATAGTCTAAAAAAATAATTGAATTTAATGCAATTAAATTCATTTTCTCATAAATGTTTTTTAAAAAAAGATTACCCGAAATACAGTTAATTTGTGTTAAATGAAAATTGTAGGTTAAACAACAACACATGGATCGCAGCGTTAAATTCCTTGTCGATGAACTCAAAGTTGTAAATCGTTCACAAGCAGAGAATCGGGTTTTCTTTGTCTCTGCGAAAGAAGTTCTGCAAGCTCGGCTTCAACAACAACAGGGGAAGCCACCACATAGTGAGCATAATTTCTATACTATTAATGTGTGACTGGTATCTGTTCGTTTGTGTGAAATCGATATCCATCTGAACCCAAAAGGCAGAAGTGTAGAAAAGGTGTCAACATGCAGAACAGACTGACAAGTTATTTCAACTGTGTTTCTTTAGAGTCAATCTCAATGACTTAACATGTAACCAATTATTATTTTAATATCTTTCTGCTCTCTCAAAATAAAAATAATTTTAAATAAAGTCTAAACATGTAAATTGAATCGGTAAAATTCTAATTTGATTTGTATGTATTTATAAGTTGAGGTACCCACTTCACAATGTATCTTTAAAATAGTTTTCAAAGAGCTGTGGTTGTATTTAGGCGCTGTTTATTATATACTTGGGGGGGGGGGGGTTGGATGATAACTTTTATATTTAGATGGTGTAAACTTTGCTACTTAAAGAAAATATGACGAATTTTTTCTCTTTCCAATGTTAATCATACAATAATGATCTGTTTATCATATCTGCGGGTGCATTATTAAAGATTGGTTATTTAAAGATAGTACATATATATTATTTTATTTTAAACTTGACTTAAAAATGACTTTATTAATATAAGTTGAATTATTTTTTTTTACAGCTGGAATTTTAGCAGATGTGGCTGGTTTTCAGGCTCGCTTCTTTGAATTCCAAGAATTTGAAAGAAAATTTGAGGTAAAATGTTTGCTTAAATTTTGAATAGTCTTGCTAGATTTGTTTTGGTGATTAACTTTTTGACTATGCAATCATTAAATTTTCAAAAATTATATTTGATTTTTTTTTAACTATTTGCAAAATTTTTGTTGTTAGATAATTTATTTTTAGATGATTGAATGATAAATTGAATTGCACTGCAAAATGCAGTTTGTCTGGTCACCTTAATTTTGACACTTTATGCGATTTTTTTTATAATGTAAAAACTTGTAGGGGACTCTAAATGAAAGTGTAGTTATACATTTCTGTATTTAAATGCCCGTTAAAATGTTTGAGCAGTCTTCTCTTTTAGTATGGTACTTAAGATTAATATGTTTTTACAGGAATGCCTATCAAAATCTGCTGTAAAAACCAAATTTGAGCAACATACTCAAAGAGGGAAAACTATTACCTCAGATTTACGTAAATTGCTTGATGGGGTACATGAGACGGCTTCAAAGTTGAGGTAAGTAGTATGTTAGTAAAAAAAATTGTCAATAATTATTATGTTTATATATATATATAGTATATATATTATAATATTATATATATAATATATATATATATATATATAATATATATAATATATATATATAATATATATAATTATTATATATATATATTATATATGTTTTAAACATTTTTCTTTTCCAATCCTAAAAATTTACAATAGCTTTTATTATGTATTTGTCAGGTAACTGGAAGAAGCTAAAATGGTGAATAGATTAATTGTAATTAGGTAATAGATTGAAGAATAAATAATCGATTGTTTGTTGTAAAAATTAGAATTTATATTTTAAAAAATATCTATTTACCTTTGAACTAATTTTAGTTGAGCAGCCTGTAGTTCTAAAGATTTTTTTTAAAAGTTTATCTTATTTCAATTGTAGGATGATTTGGAAAGCAAAGTGTTAGTTAAATAATAAAAGGTTGATTTATTTGTGGCTTGAAAATAATTATTCGGTTTAAATCTGTTACTATTTAATAAAGTAAACTCAAATGAGGATACTTTAACTTTTGCCTAAGCATAAAATCCTATGGAATCCTGTTACATAGATTGTGTTAACTGTGATGCAATTATGAAACCTTATAATAAATCTTTAATTGCATGATATTTTATGTTCCTTAAAGCAGTGTTGATATTAATTGAAACATTCCAATACATTATAACACATATTTAGTGAGGTTATTACCAGGCAAAATGTGTATATAAATACCCTTAAAGTCAAATTTGACCTCCAATTGACACTGCACAATTTGAGAACCCATTCCTTATTATATATGCCTTATAAAAATTTATCAGTTTGCTTGAGAATTTATTAGCCAGATTCTTTTTTGTGGTTATAAATTATTGAATTAGAATATAAATGAATTTTTTAACTGTAGGATGTATTCTGCTTTAATAGTTTCATTATAAAAGTTAATTTCATTACTAACATCTTTATGCAATTATGACATTGTAAAATCAGTATTTGATTCATAATGTATTCCTTCATATAAGGGGGGGGGGCCTGGGGAGCGTCGGTTAGGCACTCGCCTGGGATGCGAAAGGTCCCAGTTTCGGGTCCGTCATCGCCAAAATAGCTGCTGACCTATAAACGGCACATGCAGCAAAAAAATGTCCGACGAATAATTCTCCCTGTAGGGGAGTGTACATTAAATATGCTCCCTAGTCCTTACGCTGCGTACGATGTTGCCCTTAACGGTTGCGTTGGGTGCCTATTCAGGTGTCGGCTCGTCACTTGACTGTGGTTCTATAAAATATGACGGCCGTCGCCAATAGCCCTCATGTAGCTCTATTGCGACGATAATTCAAACCTACCTACCTTCATGCAGGTCTGAGAAGTTGGCTCTCAGGAAGGAGCAATACGATCGACTTGACTTTACCCAGCAGCAACTGAGCATCCTGACGCAAGAGGTGAAGCACGAAATTTGTCACATAGTTGAAACGGTAGAGCAGAAGGTTGCTGGAGCTCTAAGTGAAGAAATTCGAAGACTGAATGTTCATGTTGATGAGTTTGAAAGGCCTTTCCACTCGGACAGTTTGGTTTTGAGTGTTTATAAAAAGGTTTGTGGTTGACATTTTTCTTCTTGAGGTTTTGATTTATTTTAATATCTATACATTTCTAGCAAACCTAAGAATGGGGGCATGACCTTTATAAACTTTAACAAAAACATATGAAAATTCCCATTATTAATTTTGTGTTGATAATGGTGTTATAGTTTTAATATTAATGTTTTATTGTCATTTAAATAATACCTTAATCACTAATAAAAATGTGTGGTCTAAATTATTTACTTAATAAAATATTAAATGTGTGAGCATTTAACTTTTATATCAAAGTTGCATAGAATATGATTTAAAATTTCTATTGATGCATTTGTTGTGGTTTTTAATCATTATTAAGCCTTATTTGGATGTGTTGAAAAACATGTTTTTTCAGTTTTGTTTAGTTTAATTGAATGATTAACTTATTGTTTGTAAATTTATTGGTTGTATTGTAATGTTGTAAAATTTCACTTTTATATTTTTATTCTATCATGTGTGATATAAATGAAAAAATCTTTTGGATCAACAACCCACAACAATTACACTATTCATTAGATCCATACTAATTTTTGTATTGTAAATAAACTTTTACTTTTAATATAGGTACTAATTGTGTGCAGGGTTGTTATGTTTAAAGCATTTTGTTTAAAACAATTGTTTTAAAAACGTTTAAAACATAGTAATAAAAAACGTGTTTAAAACAATTGTTTTTTTTACTGAAAGGAGAAAGAAAATATGATGGATGGGAAATTACTTTGTAGAAAAAGAAGTCGAGAAAATTAATATGGGTTTAATTTTTGGATATATGACCATGCTGTATTACCTTAAAGATTAATATTGTGATAAATTGTAGACCCTGATGGAAGAGCCTTGTATCACGTGTGATACTTTAGGTCACGACACTATTGACATTTGTTACTATTTATTTGTATCACATGCGATATCTTAGATCCCGACATTTTTGACCTTTGTTACTATTTAATTTAGTATAGTCCCTATTTGTGAGATTTATGCTAATTATCATTGTGGTACATAATTTTAGTAAATTGAAATAATATTAAGCATAATCTACTACATTATTAGTTTATAAATTCTTCTATTAGCTCATATGATTTAATCAAATGAAGACACCGAATCGCCAGTAATCAAAGGATTTCTTGTATTTGATGATTCTTTGACTAAGAAAGATGTAAGTCACATGCCTAAAATTATCGGGGATGGAAGTAAAGACCAAAATGCAAAAAAGAAACATGTTTTATTTAACCCATACAACTTGTTTAATAACCAAAATCTAATTGTTTTTTTTTAAACGTTTTAAACCAAAAAACACATTTTTTTGGAGGGGGTTGAAAAAAACATGTTTTTTTCCAACCCTGATTGTGTGATCATTTTTGACCCTTCAGGAACTGAACAGTCATGTGGAGCAAGGGTTAGGAAGTAATCTCCGAGGCAGGTTATCAAATCAAGTTCAGATGTCAGTTGAAAGTGCACAAAAGGATATGATTGGTAATGGATTAAATATTAATTTGTTCCTTGAAACTATTCTATGAAAGCAAACTTATTGTAAGTCTAATGTTTTGTAAATGCTTTTTAATCAAGTTCCAGAAATTGCTTTTCATGGTACTGTTTTGTTGAAGTTTTTATATTTCAGCTACAATACAACTTGGAAAAAATATTTTTGTAAGACTATATGTAGGCTTTTGTTTCCTCCATAGAATTGTTTTCCTTGCTGTTGTCTTTTTATTTTTGATGACTCATTGTTTATAATCTAACTAATTAATAATGCTTGTAATCTCTGACTTTTCCCTCTAATTTAGCCAAGTAAATTTAAAGTATCTTTTGAAAATATTTATTTGAAAAATACTTTAGATTGTAATACACATATTTGAAGTTATATATTAAATACTATTTTTTTAAATGCTGCAGATTGTACTCAAAATCCATTTGGCTCTGATACAATACACAATTTTAAGATACACTTCGAGAAAAGAAAAATAATGACTTGAAAAAAAGATTGGAGCATTTCTCTAGGAAATTGAAAATAAATCCATAGATCTGTGCTATTACAGTATTTGGAAGAGCAGTTGAGGGAAAGAACTACATAAAATATATTTCTCTTTCTTTTATAATGATGTTTTGAACCTTAATATTTTTAAATTTTTATGATTAGCTGATACATTAGTTGTTTTGGACTTAACTATAATCAACCTAAATGTTTTTATATTTTATTGACATTTCTTGTATTAATCTGCAAAATAAGTTATTGAAATGTATTATTTTGCATTTTCAGATCGCATGTCTTCTCTAATACCTCCAGAACACCGTCCAAAAATGATGAATGTTTTGCCTCGGCATAGTTTTGAGGTTCTCTATCGTCTCAATTGTGAAAGCTTGTGTTCTGACTTCCAAGAAGATTTGGAATTTCGGTTTTCACTGGGGTTAGTAAATATTGTAAGATGTTTCCTTGGCCCCAATCGATCGAAGAAAGTTCTTGGAAAGCGAGTCAATTCTGTAAGTATTTTTTTTATGCTATAAGAATTGGTTTTGAGAGAATGAATATTAGGGTATAAAACATTATATCAGGGGTTTAAGAATTCAGTTAGGACTCTTGACAAACATGAAAAAATATCTTTACTCTATACATTGGTTTTTTCCCTAAAATTAAGCCCAATGTATTATATTTTGTTTCGTCCATCCCTTTTTTTCTGGTTCTGTCAAAACAAAACCTTTCTCAATTATAATTTTTTCAATTACACTGCTCAAAACAATTTGGGAAACACTTTGTGTACTTTTGTTAACCCTTTCAATTTCAACTTTTTGTTTTTTCATTCTAAAAATTTAAAATATGTTAAATTCATTTTGTATCCAGAAGAAATGGTAAAAAACAGAGGGGGGATATTAATTTTTTAACCAAAATTTAAGGGAGAAAAAATTAGAATCATAAATTATGAATAAATTATAAAAATATTTTTTTCAAATTTTTAATTGCAAAAAAGAGGTAAAATCAATTTTTAAACATCTGAGAATGCAAGCGTGAAGAATTTAGGGACAATTTATTTAATACAATTTTTTGGGAGTGAATTTCATTTTACCGTATTTTAATATTTTCATTTAATTAAAAAAGCATTATTTACATCCTCAAAAGATACGATTCTTCCATCTAACGATAAATTAGTGCAAGCTCAATTTAGTGAGAAAAAATCGCAAGCTGATGATTCAAAATGAAAACATTGGAGTTAAAAGGGTTTGAACTATGCGCTCCCCTAATTGTTGTGAGCAGTGTATTATTAACACAAGATACTTAATTTTTTAGAAAAAATTCTCTTAATTTTAATCAAATGAGATGTAGTCCACATTAATCAGTTAGTAAGTCCTGTCTTATATCCAGTTTTTCCAGTAAAACATAACACTTAATTTTAATCAAATGAGATGTAGTCCACATTAATCATTTAGTAAGTCCTGTCTTATATCCAGTTTTTCCAGTAAAACATACAATTTTTTTTTAAAAAAACTTAATTTCTGGATTTTTTTCAAATTTCAAAAGTTTTTGCTAGTCTTTTGAAACGATTCAACTGGGAAATAATTTTAACTAATGAGTTTTAAGTTTGATTTTCCATATTTTGCATTTAACCAGTTTTGGCTTATTGCATTTTTGGTATCTCCTAATTGATTTTACATAATACCAGAAATATTTTTTCCTAAAATACATGTAATGTCAATGTAGATAATAAAACCTACTGATTGTATAATGAATTAAAGTGAAAAATTATCTCTTAAAAGTGAAAACCTTTTACTTCTACAGATTCCATGGCCTATTCCTAGCACTCCCCAAACTCCTAGTAACGAAGTACAAATAATTTCTCCCTCACCGGAGTACCTAGCCCTTCTTAAGTTGGCACTCTCTTCGTCATCTTCGCAGACAGCTGTTGGAATTTTAGCAGTGGGAGGTTTCGTAAGTTTTGATTTTTGATTGTAGTAACTTACTGCCAAAGGATTTCATTTACCATTATATTGTGCCGGTTATGAAATCATAAGTTTTTAATTAAAGTCATGAGTTTTATGAGTATAAATCATGAGTTTTTAACTAAAAATGCCATAGTGGCACAATTATGTTCATTCATAAGGTTTATACCCTATGCTTTGATAATCTTTAAGGAAATTTTTATTTCTCCTAGAATGATAAACATTCTATAGGTATTCGTTGAATTTTTATCGCATAATCTTTTAATGGCTAAATTTTTTAGCTTAGGTTTTTAAAATTGTGGTTCTCTTAATTATTATCTGCTAGTTATTATATAAAAAAAGGTCTATTTGCTTAAAAGGGAACAATTATGATTTCATTTTCCACTTCTGGTGTGGAAAAATGGATTAATTACATAGTAATAAATTGTTTATTTCATTTTTGTTAACTTATATTGTTTAGATTGCTTTGGTTTATAATGCCTATCACAAGGCAAATAAATTAACAGAAATAGCTTGGAACTTATTTGTTTTGAAATACAGTAAACTCCCGATTATCCGCGGAATTGGGTGGCGCAGATAAGCGAATTCACGGATAATCCGCAAAAATGAAGAAAATGCCTATAAACAAAATGTCTTCTGGGTTTTATTAAAGCAAATTACAGTAATCCTATATATCATGTACAAATTTACTTACTTCAAAATGTCTATTACTGTTGTTTCTTCTATGTCACACTGAAAGCACATTTGATTTTTAGAGGATCCGTTTCTCATCTTTTTAATGAGTTCATCTTGAATTGTCAAGACAACTTTTTTTTAGTTTCGTACGCATTTCGCTAGTTTCAAAATCACATAAAGCAATTCAACTGAAATAGCGGGCAGTTTATTTTACAAGTGACGCTTTTTGACAAAAACCTGTTCGTGATGTGCACCAGGTTTCCGATAGTCATTTTTCTTTTAATGCATTTGTTGCTCTTGTAAAATGTATTCGTCGTTCCAGAAAGGAATTTGTTGTTATGGAATGCACTCTTCCAAAAAGTTTTGAAACAAATAAAATTCGCTTATCGTGTCTTTTTATATTTGAACTGAAAAATGGGAGGCGAGGGAGTGGTAAGTGGTACCGCGGATAATCGGGAGTTTACTGTACTTTATTGTTTAAAAAAGTCGTTTTTTGTAAATACTGCCACTGAGTTACGATGGGTAGTAATTTTTTCGGGGGGAATCATTATGAATCATATATAACTAGTAACCAACTATTGGTTTTTTTTTATTCTTAAGTAAATTTTTAACTTACTGTTATTTTATATGCAGCTAATGAAAACCGTTGGATGGCGAGTCATTTTTGCAACATTTGGCATCTATGGTGCGTTATATGCATATGAGCGACTGTCCTGGACAAACAAAGCTAAAGAAAGAGCATTTAAGAAGCAGTATGTGAATCACACAACCAGAAAGTTAAGACTCATTGTTGACCTTACCAGTGCCAATTGCAGTCATCAAGTTCAACAGTAAGTAGTTCATCTAAATAAGTTTCCACTATATCTATTAAAATTCTACTTAAGATTCATATTTTATTGTTTTATTTTCTTCCTGCCATTAGATTAATATTTTTATTTTAGAGCATAAGTGACGACCACATACTTTAAAATTGCAAGAAAAGTAGGCTTAAAATTTAAAATGTTATAGTAATAGCAGGGTTAAGATAGATTAAAAAAAATTCTGATACTTTAAATAGCTTTGGACTACTTGAAAATGATATTTTTCTCAAAATACTCTATTAGTGTGACACTCTTTATACTGTGGGTCTCCAAGCAGTTAGGCACAGACATTGCGATTGGGGGGTATACAGCGGTATATGGAGTATACCCTGTGGTTGGTTTTTTTAAAGAGTACACTCTGTGATTTTTTTCCAAATTAACGTAAACCCTTTTAATTTTTAGCGAGTTTGACACTTTATTTAAGTTTTTAAAAAATAATAAATTCAGCCAGTTGATCTGTTTGTACCAAAGAGGTAAGTGATATCATGGTTGGTATAAACCATTGGACAGCAACTGTTGCTTAATCAAAAAGCAGTAGAGGGTGAGAAGAAAGAATCTCGCTCTGTTATTTGAGATATTTTTTTAGGAAAAATAAATAATTTGCTTATTTTTTGCATTTCTATGTTAACCTTTCCTTTTCCTTCTAACTAGTTAAAAGCAAGATTTAAAAGATAAGTTTATTTTATGTGCAGCTTAAACCAAGTTTTTTTTTTCTATATCTTGATATAGAGTTTATGCATATTTGTTAATTTTTACACCAAGTACCAACTCATGCTAAGAGTATACCTTTCATTTTTTTTTATTTAGGCACAGTATACCCTGTGCAAATTTTACAAATACAGCACTGGTTGTGGTACTAGGCCGATTAATGTCTTTGCTTATGTTTTTTTTTAATGATTCACCTCGCTTTTTAAAGAAACACAATTGGTCTCGTTCTGGATGAAAGTTTGGCAAGATTAAACAAAGATATCTGCATAGTTTGTGTTTACAAAATTCAGTGTTCGTATGCCTCCTGAAAAACTCCCGAATTTCATTTTTTTCCCCTTCTAACAGCTCTTATAGCTCCTGACATTAGTGTCTCATCTCCTAATATTTTTTCCCCTCTCTTTAAAAAATTTGACGTCACGATCTGTTTTTTTTTCTTTTCTCTACTGTTTTTCTTCTGTACTTTATACAGAGTAAGTCTACTGTGCATGCACATTAGAAAAATAGAGCTCCAGACATCAAGGTAATAGTTAGTGTCCCAAAATGCACGGCACAACTCTTTAAGATTTTTTTCTTCTGTTTCATCATTTGAAATGCAGTGAAGTCACTAGACCAATACAATAATAACAAACATATTACATTTTATTTCTCGTTACGTCCTGAATTTACATTGCTGCACTCCTGAAAACTCCTGAATTTCACTATCATGCATAGATTATGAACTCTGAAAATTGGTAGCCGCACAAGTAAAAAGGTTGGGATGTCTGCTATTGCATTATACAACCACTGTTCTTGGTAGAATAATGTCAATTTAAATAGTTTAGTTCAACAGCTTTGAAAAGATGAACAATAATCTGTTTTACAGTTAAACTAAAGTGTTATTAACATAAATTTTGTTAAAATTATTTTAATTTATTTTTGCTGTATGCTCTGTAATGAATATCAAATCTTTGTTTCTTTTCTCAAATTTGTATCTATAGTCATTTCTTGGGTAAAATATTTGTACCTATGTCAATAAATCCATCTTTATAACCGGATGTATTATGTCTTATGACCCATGTTGACCAAAATTAGTAACTATATTTTAATTTCTTTAGGGAATTGTCAAGTACATTTGCTCGTTTGTGCCACCTTGTTGATGAAGTTATATCAGATATGCAGAATGAAATCGGGCTTCTTGATCAGGATACTCAAAAATTAGATGAATCTAGTATTTCTTCTAGAACTTTGAGGTAAATGAAGTTTATACTTAATTGTTTCTTTTGAAATATTTAAAAAATTTAGCAATTATTTATACTAGTTTAACAGTTTTAACGTAACCTTAAGTTTTGTCTCTATATGAAAAATACAAATAAGGTTGATATAAAAAAAAACATTTTTCAGAAAATTTATAATTTTGTGTTCAGGGGGGATTTTTAACACTGCAAACACCTTTGACAATATGCCTTTAAATGTGGATGTTTATTGCAAAAACAAATAAATCCGAAAATTAATGATTCATTAGTTGTAGATTATTAAATGTATTTACCTTAGTGATTGTTACTTTTATTTTAATGCCGCTGAAATTATATTATGGATAATAGGACAGGGACTGTTTATTTGAAGTTAGTATTTTATTTACAGTTTTAAAATATCACAAAGTAGCTGTTAGATTATTTATTGTTTGTAGCTAGTGAAATTAATTGTTTAGAGTTTTGGGTTATTGTTTGCATATGGCTCTCTTGTGATATAAGTGCATGGTAAAATTCCTTGGTACTTTTTAAGATGTTTTTGGCAACTTATTTTAGTATATTTGGTGTTTTGCAGTACATTTAATGTTTGGTATTTTTACTTGTTGCTTATTTAACATTTTCTACAAACATTGAACAAACAAATGCGCAGTTTCATTTTTTAAAATCTTGGTGTTATTGCATGTTATTTTTAATTCACAGTACAAACTTACCTGTAATATTTTTTCTTTCTTTAGGAATAAAGCAGACTACTTGTACAGTGAACTCGAAACTTTTATTGAACAATATTTGCAGTATGAACAGTGATACAATTTTATTATCTAGGTTTATTGATTTTAAGTTTTTAGAAATTGTAATGTTTATTATTTTTAAAAAAAGAAATTAGTTGTAGATATCCAGAGCTGCATGAAATTTGTCTTATTTTTCTTAATAGTTATTGCAAAAGTTGAGATTTGTTTGTTGTTACTTTTAGTTTAGCTTATTGGTATTTCTATTAAGATTTGGTATTTATTGTTTAAAATAGGTTGATTTACAATTGTCTTCAAGATACCATTTAAATGTTTGATATTTAGGGACAATAATATTCCAATTTAGAACTAAAATTTGCTCAGAGTAGAAATTTTTGTCTGATACCATAAATAACTATTTTCTTTAAGTTAAAATATTTTTTTTAACATTCTTGTAGTTCATAAAACGTCAGGCATGGGTAGTTCCAAGGCATATATTTCCACCAATTAAAAATATTTTTACTCTGAGTAATTTTAAGTAAAAACTTTAAGAATTTCCCAAAGCAGGCTTGTGTTTGACAAAAATTCTTATAGTTTCAACTGTGTATAGAATCATTATTTTCAGTTATTAAAATGTTTTTAAATTAAACCTGCAAAGATATACATATTAATACTATAAAAATATCTTGTGTAATTACACTGTTATACTTTGTAATATGGCTTTAGTAAAAGAGCTATTCGGTATAGGAAAAAAATCTTAAATTTATTGATTCATGGTTTCAAAAGATAATATTTAAAAATGTCATGAGTCATGGGATTAATAGTTCACTGTCAACTATATCTCCTTCTCTTAAAAAATATATGTATAAATAAAGTATTCTGATGACGGTGTATTGCTTATTTTCTGTTTTTTTAAACAAAAATTAAGGGTTCCAACATTTCCTTAGAAGTTTTGGATACATCTTTTTCAAGACTCCTTGAGTGACTGCTGGAAAATATTGAAAATAGCACTTTCACACTACATAGTTATTTTTACAACTTGCATTTCAAAATGGCTTTTCAGTCACATTTTCTGTAGAATAGAATACTCTTGTGGAGTTTTAGTGCCTTGTTGACTCAACATTTAGAAAAGATCTAAAAGCAAAGCTTATTTCTTCAATTAATGATTAGTTTGTATTCATTTTTTTTTAACCAGCAGAATACTGTTTTTATTTGTTTTTGGAAAACATTTAAACTTTCAAAGAACTGATTTGAAATTCCTCAATAATTTATTTTTCTATAGTACTCTGCTCTATAAGGTTGGGCAGTTTGCGAACTGTCAAAACCTGTTTGTTTGTTTTTCGGTCATATGTCAACATATTAATATCATTTCCATAAATTAAATCCAAACAAGTAGGTTTGTAACATAATCTGTCACTTAATACTAAATTCGGCCACTTTCATTTATTTTATTTCGAAAATTAACTAATTATTACTTAAATCGTTTGCAAATATTTATATTTCAAAGAATAAAAATGTAATAGTTCTCGCTTTTAAATAGAATGAAAACATTGCATACCAACATACAAAGAATCTCGAAGTGAAATATATTTGACGTCATTTCAAACTGATCGATGTTTCAAAAATAAATTTATTTTAACTTATTGCCTTATCTCGAGCGATTGTTACGATGGGGGGAGGGGGGCAATGTGGTGGTTAAATTCTAATAAAAATGGCTTCGTATGCTTTTTAAATGAGCATTATATTTTGAAGTTTTTTAAATAATTGAAGTACTCAGAATTCGAATTCTTTTCTGAAATTTTCACATCTCACTTGTCCGTAGCATTTGTAGTTTGCAACAGCTATTTAAATGACTCGAAATTGAATTTCAATGCTAATGCAATGGGAAATTCGTCGGCAAATAGTAGATTTATGTCCGTCCGATCGTACAGACAGACGGACAAAAAGTATGAAAGTTGGGTGTCTGAGGTTATACCTTTCTAATAAAAAAGAATTTTTAAGATCGTATTGATAGAACCGATTTTGGAAGGGGGTACGGGCGGACGGACATCGACAGCATGTCAATACCTACTTTTTAATTTTTTTAATTCTTCGAATTAAAAAAAAAAGAAAAGTAGGCTAAAAACCCATGAATTTAATTAAAAACTAAAAAAAAAAATTTTAATTATATCCTGCTTAATAACAATACTAATGCTTTCATATACAGTTTTTAATGCAAAACTTATGCCGAGGATTTGATAATTTGAAATTAAATTACTATAAGGAGCGTTAAGAAAAACAGAGTAGTTACTCTTTCCACAGTACCACTTATATTATAAAACAAAAAATTTATATATAATATTTTCAATCCAATGTAAAAACCGGAATCTTAATATTTTTATATAATATATTTCACGAGCAAACACTCAGATTTAAAGATTTGGAATTATTACTCGTGTTGAGCGAACGAGCTTGAGATTCAATATCGTTGGACATTTTTTAACGGCTATTTAAATTTGATATGAAGTCAAATTTTCGATTTAGCAACTTCTAGTTTCTTCTAAATACCTACAATATATATTTCAATTAAAAAGATTTGCTCTTAAAAAACGTCGTTTTCTACTTTTGAAACATTGAACAAAAACAGCCAAATGTAAGTAATGTAACAAAATCTTTTCATATATAAAGCTGTTCAACTAATTTTACAACTGTATTGAAATGCATATCAAATTCAAAATAAAAACAATAGTTTAATTTTTTTAACTACAACAATTGTTTAAATTTAAACTCATCCTTAACGATCCAAAATTTATTTTCACTTTATGTTATGAATTTGTTTAATATAACAAGCAACTTGCTTTACACCGACTGCCACCATTAAAAAAATGTGATAATCCTTAAATTTTATAACGGTAAAAAGCATTATAATAGTAAATTATAAATAAGTTATTGAAGGTAATTTGGCATGGATGTTCGTGTCCGTCAATATATGTTTAAGTGTTTGTGTCTTCTCTTTCTTTGTGTGTCTCTTGTGTCATTTCTGGGTTCTGGCGTTTGCAGACCTAGGGTCGTAGTGTTCGGCGAGCTTGCCGCCCACCAAGAAAGCCATAAGTCATTTAGAAAGTTAATAAAATATAAAAGCAATTCCTCAATGAAACTAAGACTTCATATAAAAATTGAATTTTCAAACAAATTTATATTTCGGTAATTTTTTTGTAGAAAAATAGAGTTATGGATCCCGGATCAAATAATGAAATAAATCCTACAAGGAGAGACCGCCGCCGTGAAGAGCGCTTAAGAAGACCAGTACAATAGGGTATTTGACTAAAAAAAATTTATTGGTTTAAAATATTCCTAGGCAAAAAATATTAGACCCGTATTTTTTCTTTTTTAAAAATACCGCCTAGAAACGGAGAAAAACGCAAATGAAATTTAATTATAAGCCACGCCCCCAAAACGATCTCCGGCAGAATTTGAAGGGTGTGACGTCACCTGGCTTGAAACGTTTTCGACATGCGGGAGAATCCGTAGCGAACACTGTTGTTGTATTTGTTAACTCCATTTTCCTTTGATTTATTATTAAAAGAGTGAGTAGAGGTGCTTTAATTTGCTTTTTTTTTCTTAGCACTTTGTTACTAATAGTTGGTTCGCGACTTTTTAATTTCATAGTCCGCTACTTACATCTGTTAATTCCCTTACAGAATTCGGTTGACTTTCAAGAAAAATGTCACCAGAGCGCTTGTAAACCAAGAAATAATAGCTCATAAAATAAGAGATATATACATAAAAAAACGCAATCTGAACTAATACACATCCTAAGAAAAATGTATATAAAAAAATTATAGGGCCGCAGTTAAAGTTTTTTTTTTAATTCATATGAAGTGACCTAATTTTATACTTAAGTTTTTTTTTCATGTAATTTTATTTAAACAATCTCTATTTGCCAAAATATCTAGCCTTAAAATTAAATAAAACCAATTTAAAAATGATTACTTTGTGGCACGCATATGTAATTTTTTTTATTATAATTTTAAACGGCGGTAACTTTTTATTATAAGTCGTTCATTAGCGGATTTGTGTTACTTTCTAATGTTATTTTTTGGTGAAATAGGTACTTTATTGCTGCATTGAACTTGATATACACATTTTGATCAAGTACGGACACGGAAAATATTTCGGCTTCTTCTAATGAGTAACTATCGCTACTGTGCCGCGCAATTTGCATTGTAAATATTTGGTGATTTCGTTACTAAGGCCCTGTATTTGGGCTTAAAGTTTGAATTCACTGGACTAACGGCCTACCGCTTGAAAACATCGAAAATAAGATCATTCACAAACAACTTAAGCTGTTTTAAATTTAATTCATAATTTTTTAATAGATAATTTCAATGAATGATTGACAATAGATGACAATAATGACAATAGATGATTTCAATGAAATCAAAATTAGGGGAAAACTGATGCAGCTTTCAAAAACTAAATTTTTTATAATGTTTTTCTTTTAACTCGCAGAAACAACTTTTTGTAAACAAAATTGCTTAGATAAATTTCTAATTTCCTAGATTAGTACAAGAAAAAAAGTTCGGGGCGCCATCTATGGGCAAGGATAAAGATATGAAACTAGTTACCAATACAACATTAACATTAGCATTATAACGCTTTCCCTTGTTAAGTATAATATTATTTACACTTTTAGGACCTTTTCATTAAAAATATAAATAGTTTCCTTATAATCCGTTTAAAATTGGTTATTATTTTGTTGGAAGTTGTAATATTTTGGAACTTATCAGAACAGAAATCCGAAGAAGATTTAAAAAACAAATGCTCTACAATCATATTCATAAGCATTGATTATCGGCAAATTTGAGCTAGCCGTTTTTGTGAATCCTTTAATTTTATTTATTTAAATATTTTTAAGCATTAAAATCGCAATGAAAGAAATACTTATTAAAAAACATACATTTTAGACTTAAAAGAGCGCTAAAAAGTTTCGGATGACTAAATTCGAATGGCATGAGGGGCGGTTTAATGCCAGGTGACGTCAGACCAATCAGCGTAGCGTTTGCAATCACGTGACCGAGCTTTGGAAAATCGCGATTCTAAAACTTAATTTAAATAATATTTGAGCAATTTTTTGAATAAAAAACAATGAATATGTGTTTTCTAGGTCCTATACTATGTTTATATAACTTTTTTGGGCAGTTTCCCGATTTAGTCAAATACCCTATTCAAGCTGCCAACTGTGGAAATACCAGAAGCGGAGCTTGACGATCTAAAGTGTGGCATTTGTCTGAGTAGCGCCAGAGAATTTAAGGAGACCAGTGGCGAAAGCTCAGTGTGGACACTTCTTCTGCATTGCGTGTATCTATCGATGCATGGGAGAAAGAACATCCAAGTTGTCCATCTTGCAGACAAGCGTTACTTATAACAAGAGGTCCAAGGGGACTGAACATGTTCCACGTCGTTTAATGTACTGGGACTGAATGATTTTACTATATACCATATGATTGAGTTAGTATGATGTATTTTTAAAATTTGAAAGAAAAAAAACCGCCGAGAAACGAGGGGTGGAACGTTTTTTTCCCAGCTGTACAAGGCAACTCAAATTAACTAAATATAGTAGATTCAGATAGGTGTTTGCAGTTTTTTTAATCTCACGGATTGAAAGTTTGAAAAATGCGCAATTGTCAAACTTTGAATATTTTAGAAACTAAAAATATTGATGTGGGTTTTTTTTCTAAGAATTTTTTCTTCAGAAAAAATATAAATGTGAAGCTTTTTTTACAAATGGTGCGATTTTATGAAAAATTTTATCATTTTTTTTATTTGCTTAAAAAGACCGGAGTTAGTTGATACGCCTCATGTGGCACTAATACACTTCATCGGGCACTTTGATACTCTTTAAAAAGGGAGAAATTGAATAGTTGCGGTATGTTTCTCATAAAAAATGAATGCGTTTACCGTTTCATATGCATGTTAAAATTTTTGTAAAGATCAGGCTTTGGTTGGTTCTTCTGCGGACGCTAGATGACGCGACGAGCGTCTGAATAACTAAGGAAGAAAAATAACTAAACTAACTGCGTCTGTGTATTATTTCAACCTAAGCAATTCCATTGGTGGTTTGGTTTTCTTTCCGTTCACGTCAAACAAGCCCATTTTAAGTCGTTGAATTATCATGAATTCATAATAAACTTGAAGTCTCAATTTCAAAGCATCATAATACCATAGTTTTTGTCTATTTACTATGCGAGCCTCGAAAAGACTGTCTTCCCCCATACCTTCACTTGATTTTCTAGGAAACAGGGGAGCATCCATGGGAGCATCGCTTTTCTAAACCTAGCACGTTTGAGGTTCTGTTGTGTGGTTAGCAATCCGAACAGTTCAAACCCAAGTTGGGTAAGGGGAAAAAACGTCGTTTTGGAAATAATATCCGCTATTCTTTTGCTTTGCTTAACACATTAAAAAAAAACTCCTCAAAAGATGTTAGAAAATAGAAATAGACAACCGGAAGCAATTAAATTTTAAATTACCTATATTTTATGAAAATAATGATATTTTAAAAGCATTTATATTTTTAAAAGAAATGTACAATATATAAATTGTGTTGAATGTGACACGAAAATCTAAAAACGAGCTCTAGTGCGATGCTTAACACAGCCAAATCAAAATAGTTTTGATAGAAAACTTAGCTTATCATATCAATTTGATCTTTGGCAACACGAAGTCACCGGCATCGGCAAACGAAAAGTTTATATACACGTCAACAAAACTTAGATACCCGGTCGCCACTGAAGACCTACCGAGTATATGCGGAGTACGTGCTCGTAAAATCTGTTGGGTCCGAAAGTCCTGTGGTCGGTCATTGCGCAGTTCACCATGGGTACAGGTTCCTGGAGAAAATTTCCCTCCCCTTCAGGGACATGTCTAAATTGTGGAGGTGGCGATAGATGGCAACATCTGTCATATGTGTATGTGTGCGTCTTGTGTTGTCCTACTTGACGATGGTTTATAAGCGGGTCCTTGCGACCAAGCACACAAGCCTGAAAATATATGTCAAACCAACCAAACCAAACCAAACCAACCAAACTTAGATTATCAAGCTCTTAATAATAAATTATTTTTTCTAAAATAATAATTTTTGTTAAAATTTCGTCCTACTATTGATGTTTAGTTAAATCCCATTAGAAAAATTCTGTAATTCTTCTCCTAAACTGCCTATTAACTGAAAGTCCAAAATGAAAGCAGTTCTTGTATTTGTGTTATGTTTTTCTACTTTAATATCCACTATAAAATGTGGAGGACAAACTCTTGTTTTGCTGGATAATTTAGCAATCAGGGAGACTCATTCAATGTTTTTCAAAGGATTGCAAGGTATGTTCAATGATATTATTATATGCTTTTGTTTCTATGTCCGGCAAATATACCTAGATATATAATATATGCTTGCTGTAATTGGAATATTTTTTTAATCTTTCTTAGGATGTGAATTCATGTCTTTTTAATGATTATCCATCTTTGTGCAATCGAAATCTTCTGAAAGCTTCAAACTATTATTTATTCCAATGATAACCTATTCTATGGCAGATTAATATTATGAAACAAACAAAATAATGTTGTGATATGGGAATATACCCGGTTTGGAAAATTTTAAAATCTTTTCCATAAATTATTACCCATTCTCGAAATATTTTTTTGTATACTCTGTCAAAACCCCTACCTAGCTTAATAAAATCCTGTCTTTTGAAGAGTAAAAATCACCAAGTGTTATTGAAGGGCAACTATAAAATAACATGACAGATGCAAAAAAAAATGATAGATAGGAAAGGTTTCTTTTAAGTTTAATAGAAATATGTTTAGATTAAGATTTCTCAATGACTATTTCATTTTCTGGATAGAGTGAAGTTGATGCTAATTAATTCATCCTCAATAGCTCAATTGACTGAAGTAAAATACACTATAATATGTGCCTGCTTGAATGAGTTTTGTAGAGAATGCATGTCTAAAAATATTTTGCTGATAACTGACACTTTTTATCTTTTATGTGTACAGATCGAGGATTTCAACTTACATTCAAAACAGCGGATGATCCTGCTCTTTCTCTCATTAAGTACGGAGAATATTTATTTGAGCACCTGATTATATTTTCTCCTTCAGTGGAAGGTAATGTTGTATAACATTTTATAACTATATTTTTTAATCTGCTTTAAATTATTTTCTTAGTAAAATGTTTTCATTGTTAATATCTGTAAACAATATTAGCTTAATGTGTTTTTAGGTATTTCATGCAGCTGTTAAAAAATATTGTCTAAAAGTAGTAATTTTCTAATAACCTCTTGTGACCTGGTTGTTCGTCCTCATTAGAGGACATTTTTTAAAATCTCCCCACAAACAATTAACAGGTTAATTAGTTCTGAAATTGACCTGGTCCGATAGAAGATCCAAATAACAGTTTTCTGCTTTTGATTACAGGTATCAGTAATTTATTTCTCTAAAAAATGAAGTTGAGCAAGGGTCAATACAATATTAAAGTTCTTAAAAAAATTATTAAAATTTTTTTTCAACCTTTTCAAAAAGTTCTTTTGGTAGTTAATTTTAAAGGCATTTATTATTAAAAACAATGTTAAAATTATCTCTTAACTACAAATAAGTGAAACTTTTTTTTTTTTTGCATTTATAGCACAAAACATGTATATTTTTAGAGTTTAAGGCGTGTCCTAAGTAACTGTTTAAGGCGTGTCCTAATTTAAAAAAAGAAAAATTCTTTGCAAAACATACTTTTTAGCATATATTTGTATGAAAAATATGTTTTGATTATGAATATTCATGTAGGATTTTGCTAAGGTCAGAGGTTAAACAAACTTATGATTCTATGCCAAACCAATTTCAATCTTTTTACTTGAATATTTCTCTTCTCCTCTATACTTTACACTTCATTTTCTTTACTTTAATGTCTTTTAGGTTCACCTTTACTGTACGGTAACTATTGGCGCGATTATAGATTTGGCGATAAATAGTTTTTTGTGGGAACCTGCCTGACTTCGAACGAAACCCATAACGGTCAGATAGGGTTGCCGAAAAACGTTCGTTGCGAAGAGAGCATGACGTCGAAAGTCGCCAGAATACGGACTTTTGGTACGATTTTGGAAAGTTCGCCAATAGTTACCGTACAGTAAATTTCTACCGTCTTTTATTATATTGGCCATTTTTCTTTTAATACTCCTGTCAAATTAGGTTTCAAACTTTAAAAATTTACTAGAATAATCATTATTGAAGTTACTAAACTTTGCCATAAAATATGTAAATATATTTTTAAAAAAATATTTTTGTTTTCACAGAATTTGGTGGAAATCTTAACGTTAAGGCAATCACCGATTTCATTGATGCTGGAGGCAATGTTCTCATTGGTGCAAGCTCTAATGTCGGTATGTATATTATCTCTTGTTTTGTGTACAACCTATTTGAAGCGAAATATCCTTTAAAAAAATCAGTAAGTTATAATAGATTTGAAAATAACTATTTTTGAAGATTTATTAAAAAGGACTTGTGTTCATTTTTTTAATTGAATCCTTAGAAATCCCTATTTTTTAATGCATGAATTTCAATATTGCACTTGTCACAAATACATTGGTATGTATCTGTCAGATGGTTAACAAATAATTTAAATACAAAATGTAAACATAATAAAATTGTAAACATTTGTAATGTAATCATAATTAAAATTGTTGTGTGTTTCAACTAGTAGTAAAGTAAAGAAGGGTTATTTGAGTAGCTTATGTGTCCTGAAAAATTCATATACTATGGCCTTCTTTTAATACATTTGACTTTTCTTTTGAAAGTAGCTGTAAAAATAAATATTTCATATTTTTGTTTAATAAATATATGTTCATCATCTCAATAATTTTATAAGTATCAGACAATACAGTTCTGTAAGTTGCTGTTATCAGGAGGTGAAGCAAAATGCCCTTTAACAGTGCGCTAAAGCACCTGATCATTGAGATAAAGAAACTTTTAACAAACTTGGCTCTAAGTCATCTTGTATATCATTTAATAGTTTATGATTATAAAACATACAAAACCTTTAGAGTATTTTTTAACTATGGTTTGCTCTTGTTGATTTAATTAAATTTTTTAAAACTAAACTATGGCATCACATTTGATTTTTTTTAAACATATGCTAAGTGTGTTAGTAGCAATTAATAAACAGTGGTGTGGATAGAGGGGGATATCTAGGGATATAGTCCTTCCCAGAATGTGTGTTGTAAATAAACTTAATTTATTTATATATCTAGAATTTTGTATATAAAATTTCAGGTCATTTCCTCTGAAAAAAAATTCAAACTAGGCCTTGCAAATTAGATTATATTTTCCCTTTAACTTCTAAATATTTGGTACTTGTGAAAGAAAAAGATTCATTATCTAGTGACAATTTGTCTGTTATATACAAATAATTAAAAGGACAATATTTTATGCAGGTGACTTAATCAGAGAATTGGCAAATGAATGTGGATTTGAAATTGATGAGGAAGGCACATATGTTATTGATCACTTAAATTATGATATTGAGGATGATGGAAAAGTAAGAATTGTAAATTATTATAATTATTAACAGTTAAGTTTTCTTTTCTGCAGAGGTTATTCTTTAGAAATTTACTGATAGAATCTTAATTTAAATGATTTCCAAGTAACTTAAAGAAATATTTTGTGTATTTACTGTATTATTTTGATAAAAAATATTTTATGATGTTGCTCTTTGATATGATTGAAAAATAATCGGAAACATTAGCTAAGATTTCTTATTTTTTATTTGTTTGTTTTTTATATATTTACTAATAATTTGACAATATATGTTTACCTATTATAGCATACACTCATTGTTGCTGATTCCTCAAACCTAATCAATGCCCCAACTGTAGTAGGATCCAAAATTGATGCTCCCATTCTTTTCAAGGGAGTTGGGTAAGAATTGATATTTGTTTTGCAGTAAAACAACATAAATTGAATCATTTAAGAAAATTACTATGCATTTATTAACTTTCACATTAATATGTTTAGGATCCTTTCTGATCAAGACAGCTCTTTGATCCTTGAGGTACTGCCTGCATCTTCGACTGCTTACTGCTACAACCCTGATAACAATGTTTCTGAGGTAATTTAGAATAACGAACCTTGTTAATTGCCATTTTCAAATTGTTGTTTTAATATGTATAGTCTATACTTATCTATTCTGAACTGATCTATGATGTCTAGCTAATACAGTGCACAAATAATAAAAATGCAGATTTTTAGCCGGGTTTTCGGCTGCTGTGTTATTAAATCTGGGAAAAAAGGGTCGCCCTGTATTTGTTAATATTGTGGAACAAATTAAACTGGACAAAGAAATTTCAAAAAATTTCTGCGAGATTAAAGTACCAAATTCTGAATGATTTCAAAGTGCTTCAAAGGAATTTCACCTTTAAAAATAATGTAAGTTAGTTCTTGTTTTTGAGTTGTGATCGTTTTTTTTTCTTTGCATAGGATACATCCAAATGCATAGGCGCACCAAACACAAAATTAAAGTCAATTTTGTTTACAGAAGCCCTCCGAATTTTTGCTCATACATGTTTTATTTTATATTATGAACAGGGAGATGGGAAGAGATGAAAACTTTCAAGGATTTTGCACCCACATTTGCAGCTTAATACCCCATATGCAGCATAATTGTTCTCACTTCAAGAGGTGCAGATAAAAAGAGCAATAAATTCCTCACATTTTGTCCATGGGTGTCTTTGCTGTTGCATATTTAGCAAATAGTCCTTTGTCATGTTGGACCGGACGCAGAGTAGAAGTAATTGTTAGGCATTTAACTTGTATCTTTTTCCAAATAACACCTCATTTAACTAATGAGATGATTCATAATTAACAGTCATTAATCTGATTTGTTAGCTGTCTCCTAATCACAAAATGACATTTCCTTTAGTTCCAGGAAACAGCATTCGTTTTTCTTCCCAGTATACGGCATTATCTTTCCCCCCAGATGAAGTCAGTGACAAATTTGCTACACAAGTCTAACTACAAACGTGAGGAGAACGTACAATTTTCCTGGTCTCCCATCTTGTAACCAAAATACAAGCGATAATCTTTCTTAACTTTTGCAGTTATGCTCTTTGTTGTGTGCATAAAATTGCACTTTGCCTCAAACATAACAGAAGTTATTAGCACTATTAATGTATATACAAGTATAGATTTATCACTAACACTAATTTTATATATTCTACAGTTTTTAAAACAACCAAGTACAAAATACAAGGAATTTATTGCTCTTTCTCCTGCTTTTTTTGACATAAGAACAATTATGTTGTTTAGAAGAGTATTAAGCTGCTGTATGGTTGCAAAAAACTTGAAAGTTATCATTTCCTCCCACCCCACTTGTTGATAATACAAATGAAAAACCTGTATGAGCAAAAATTGGGAGGGTTTCTGAAAGCAAAATTGACTTTAATTTATGTTGTGTTTGGTGCGCCCATGCATTTTGTGGTAGTCTGTGTAAAAAAAGACTGTGGCTCAAAAACAAGAGCTAACTTACATTTTTTTAGGTAATATTCCTGATAAATATGTTGAAATCATTCAGAATTGGATACTTTAATCTCAGTCACATTTTCGCTGTTGACCAGTGTTATTATTCAAGATAGCTAAGGAATACTAGAAAGGTTATTTTTATTTAAATTCCTATAAAAGTTTTTGACAATGGTTGAAAAACAAACTTGATATCTTAACATTTTAGTCAGTTACACTTTCACTTGACCAACTAAAAGAATTAGATTACTTTTAAATGCCATGGCTGAAAGAAAATTAACCATTAAAATGTTTGAACAAGACATCTATTCACTCTAGACTAATTCCATCTAACTGAAAATTTTGGGAATATAAACTTTTTAAATTGAAGAAATCATAATGGTTACATTATTTGAATTTTTTTATACAGTAAGTGTAGCTATACTATTCTGTTATTTTTTCATTTAATGTTAAAAGTTGTACTGACAATCACTTTTTAACATACATTGGACATACACTACAGAAAGGGTAATTTGCATGAAATTACAATCTTTGATTATTTGTGTTTTAAATCTAAAATTTTATTTTCAGTATCCTCACGCTATAGGGAAGAATACTTTACTAATATCTGCACTGCAGGCTCGTAACAATGCAAGAGTAGTATTTTCCGGGTCTCTTGACTTCTTCAGCGATCATTTCTTCCAATCCAGTGTTCAAAAGGTTCATGGCACTCAAAAGTATGTGATGGCTTTCTTTTTTGAAAACAAGTCACACTATTTGTACAATGCATTTCAACAATTAAAAAAATGCATACACTCCTTGCCAACCTAAGTTGGGTAAATAGAAATATGCTATGGAGAAGATCCTTCCGCGCAATTCAAGAGTTCCATAAATTATTTGTGAATCCATCCAGAAAACATGTTTAAAACATTAATTTCCTTTAAGGTCTAACAGGTTTGAATATTATTTGAGAAAATTTGGCAATTTTATCAAAATGAAAAGTGTATTTTGGTTAAATTGTATTCAGATCATTTTGTAAGTAAATATTACCTTACAAGTGTTTCCAACTAACACACCAATCGCTCTTTTACCTCTGCCATTTTACTCTTTGTTTTTACCCAAGTTAGGTTGGCACAGAGTGTAGATATATTTGAAGATAGTTGAATTTTTTTGTCCTTTGTTTTAGAAGGTATCTAGCAAATCTTTGTTGTTTACGAGCCTTTGAAATATATATATTTTTTTCATTTTAAGGTATAAGAAATCTGGCAATGAACAACTTGCTAAGGCCTTGACTCAATGGGTTTTCAAAGAAACTGGAGTGTTGAGGGCTGGTAATATTACTCATCACAAAAAAGGAGAATCAACTGCCCCTGAGGCTTACACAATTTTAGACGAAGTGGCAAGTACAATTTTTTAACCTTTTGAGAAATGAGAAAAACAATCGTGCTTAATTGTTTTCACTACATAAAATTTAAGTTTTCAGCACATTAGTATCTTTAAGTATATTTTTAAAACTATATTTCTGTTTTAAATAAGTTTCACTTCAGATCGTTTGAATTTTCCAAAAAATTAGCAGTCTCTAGATTGATTTATATGGCTGTATCTCCCAAGTGGGTTAAGCTTTGTATTCATAAGATAAAAATTTGGTTTAGAATGCTTTAATATCTAAATGAAAATAATTTGTTCCTTTCTCTTTTCATTGAAAATGTTCTGCATGTTGTATTTAAAGTCCTTTTCATTCAACTATATAAGGAACTGGAGTTTTCAAATTTCGTAAATATATTCTAGTTAATGTGTGTGTTTAATTTTATTTACTAAATTTAAGTTAAAAATATTAATGTTACATTTTAAGAACTAATAATTCTTAGTTTGCAATTATTACTCGCGTTTAGGAATACAAAATTTTATCTATGTTCCTTTATTTGCAGGTCTATTCGATTGAAGTAGAAATTTTGGACAAAGGAAAGTGGATCCCATTTGATGCCTCCGACTTGCAATTGGAGTTTGTTAGAATTGATCCATTTGTTCGAACATCATTAAAAAAGAAAGGTAATTGAATCAGCCGTTTAATCATTTATAATGCATCGTCTTGACACTATTAAAATTAGCTTCGTTTTCATATAACGCTTTTAAATTTATTTTGAAATTGTTGGTAATAATAGGCATTTATTTGAATTATTTTAAATTTTATTTTAAAAAAATTTCAATTTTTAGGCAAGAAACATGTCACTCAGTTTAAGCTACCAGATGTTTATGGAGTTTACAAGTTTAAAGTAGATTACAACAGAATGGGTTTTACCCACCTTTTTGAAACCACTCAAGTAAGTTCAATGTAAATACATTTACACCCAGAGTTATTTTAACAAGATTTTTTCCCCCAGACTTCAAAAAACAACAACTTTAAAGCATGTAATTTGCTATTAAAGACTTGTAACATGCATTACAACACATGTTAAAATTAGGGCAATAAGCAGAATGTAATCGAATTAAAAACACGTTTTTAACCATCTTGATTAAAAAAAATTCTATAAATAGATTATTCCGTCTAAGGAAGTATTTATCAAAATATTTGCTATATCTAAACAATTAAAAAATAAACATTTACTTGGAGTAGTAAATTATTAATACTGAAAAACCAACTAGTACATATGGCAGCATGCTTATGGAATTTTGTGGTCACTGCTATATATAACTTTAGAAATATTGTATAAAATAAGATAATTTATTTTTAAAAAAATTGAAATTTTTTGCAAACATGTGTAAAAAATATAGCAATTACTAATTCCTTATTTTAAATCAGGGTGTTGCATTGAAATATGTATCTAATTTATTCATATACTATTTGATATATATTTCATATGGTCTGTTAATTGCCAAAATATTTCGTTTGCTTTTCTTTTACAAAAACTTCTGCTCAATATTTTAATAAAGAGTTCTTTAAAAAAAAAAAGAATACTTTTTTTATCGATTTATAAAATTAAGGTCCTAAAAAAATGTTGCTTTCCTAGCACATTTCTATCCAATCATCTTTCAGTGGCAAGATAAGTCTTTTTATTGATTTTTTTTTTTCTGAGTAACCCTTTATTGACACTTATTTTTAGATTTTCCTGTGTTTGTCTAACAAAATACATTTTAATTTTCAAAATTTTGTTTCTAAAAAATGTATTTTTAGCATTTTTTAATAGGTTTAATCAGGTTGTCTTCTGACAGTTTAGAATTTTTTTGTTTAAATTTTTTTTAGGTTTGAGTGCATACTATATTTTGATCTCTTAACTATTTGAAATGTGAAGAAATTAATTCAAATTTTCCCAGAATTTCATACTTTTCTTAATTGATATCCATTTTATTGATAATTGAAATGAGTTTCACAAATGCATTTTTTTTAAAGTTAACTTTTTATACTTTCTCCCTAATTGGAAACCTATGTGTATGGCACAAACAAAATAATTATATACATGAAAGAGAGAGAGAGTTTTAATGTCATCATAAAATATTTATTCAAGTTGTACCAAAAAGTAGGAACTAAAAAAAATTACAAAAAAGAACACATTTTGCAAAAAATATGTATAATATAAACACACATCTATCACATCTTTTTTGGAATCAAAATAAAAAATTAAATATAATACAAAGCTAAACATTGCAAACACAATATCATAGAAAAGTTAAGAATGTACATCAGTGTGCAAAATAGCAATATTTCTTACAGAAATAATTTTTTTATTTAAGGTTTCTGTTCGTCCACTCCAACACACTCAATATGAGAGATTCATACCCTCGGCTTATCCTTACTACTTAAGTTCCTTCTCCATGATGGCTGGTGTCTTCATTTTCAGTTTCGTTTTCTTGTACCATAAAGACCACATTAGCAAGGACAAGGCAGAATAGAACTTTCAAGCGATCAATGTATGTTTTTCTTTTTTCGGAATAAATTTGAATTTTTTTTTTAAAGTTCTCTCGTACATTTTTACCAAGCTTCTGAAAGCACATTACCAAAGTAACACCATGTGCTTGCATCTGAGTGAAAATTTTGAATTCGGTGAGTGAAGTAAACTCGTTTCAAAAGCTCTGTTTTGTGGTACGCAGTACAATAAATATATACAAAAAATACATAGAATATGTATTGGTTACAAAAATGACTTGACAATATATATATTTAGTTAATATTTTAACAAACGTTAAATAGTTTTCAACCTTCAGTATTTTACTAGAAATCCAAATTTAATTGCCACAACCTGGCAGTTTTTGATATAAAGTCAATGAATGCAATTTTATACTCTGGTATGAGACATCTCACCAACTTAACACCATTTTACAAATATGATTTTTAAGTGCTTAATTTTTAAATCAATGAAGAAGAAACCTTCAAAATCTATCTACAATTTGTAACATTACTTCTTATTGAGAAAGAAGCATTTATTGGTGTAAATTAAGTCATTATTCAAGTAAAGAAATTGTTTAAAATTGTAAGTAAAAAATGACCATTTATACTGTATGGTGTTCATAAAACAGATAACCATGCCAAATATTTTTAATCTATATATTTAGAAAAATTGTGTGTTTAATATCATGTTAATCTAAATTCTTTTATACATTGGAATTTTATTAAATTTTGGGGGAGTTTTTTTTATCACATGAATTGTGTTTAGTTATCACAGAAAACTTTCATTTTTAAGTATTAAAAATAATTACAAGTTGATTATATACACATTGAACATATCAAACACACATAAAATACACCGTTTAAATCATTTACAATATAATTTTCCTAACTTAGACTTGTTTCTGAAATCGGCTTATATGCCTTATCTTTAACCTTCCTAGTCATTTGACTAGTCCAAACTGAATTTAAATTATTAGTTAAATGACATTAAATATACTAAAAGTAACATTCAACATTTAAAAATACACAATTTTTTTTTACATATTCTCTTTTGTAAATTTTACAGAGCTGTGATAATTTATTGTGCAAGCTAGGTACAAAATTAAGTCTGATCATAATGCACGCATAAATTTTATAGGAACATTATAGTATAGACTGAAATGTAGGTTATTCAGTTGAAAAATTTGTATATTTTTATGTTTCAGAAAAATGAAATTTACTGCAATATTTTATAATAAAATTTTAATTTAAGAAAAAAAAACATCACATTATAATTTTTATTATCCATATTATATAAATATAAAATTCTTGGTAAAATAGAAATAGAGGTGTCATGCGCACTAGTTACAATATGCAGTTGAAAAACAAGCAAAATAGGAAAGATGAATATTGGTCTATATCATAACAGTTTTGTCTATAGTTTAAAAACTATTGAATTTTGACACATTTGTTACTTGCATACAAGCAAAAATGAGTGCACAAATGATAAGAGTATTTTCAAACATATATATAGAATACAAAAAATTATAATGTGATGCCTAGTATTTTTTAAAATTTAAAGAAAATTGCAGGAAATCTTAATTTTTATTTTTAAACATAGTAAAAACATACTAATTTATATCGGAAAACCTAGTCTGAAGTCTCGAACCATCTATGAAATAGCTCTTGCATTTTCAATAGCGCCTGCATTTTCTCAAACTGTGCAGGGTCAGTGCATGCTACTGCATGAGGCACTTCTTCTGGTTCACTATCGACGTCAGAAAACAGTTCGTCAATTTCTTTGTTAGCAATGTGTGGTGGAATGTTAATTGGACTGTAGGTCCTTTCTTCCTTGTCGGACTCGTCTTCTGATTCTTCTGTAGTCTCGGATTCTAGGGATAAAATTTAATATTTTAAATAATGATTCATAAACCTTTCATTATGTGAATTAGAAAATCTCTGCTGTAAAATGTCATACAAGACATGTGCTGCTTTTCTATTAGTTTTACAAATGTTATTTTATAATGTAAATTGGACTTTGGTCATATAGAACTTATTTTTAAATGGAAGAATTAGGGAGCATAGAAGGCATTCTGAGTATCAGAACATTTGGCCTGGCGATAAGATATTACAGAAGCACCATTGAGGGATACATCTTATTGGCATACGGGCTTTTAATTATAAAAATTTATTTGCTTTTTAATAGTTGTTGTATTTTTATTTTATTTAAGCAAATAAGAAATATACTTGATTTTAGTTATTCATTTTTTATTGGATGTCTAGAAATCGAATTTGCAGTATCTGCTTAACACATTCGCTGTCACTATATCATCAATAGAGGCTTCATCGATATAGGCTAATAAAGTTGAAGAACATCCTGTTCTTTAAACCTGCTCGTTACAATCGAAATGAACTAAATATTCTTCATTTTCAAACAAGTACAAATCTTAGTTCGAGGTCGTAAAATTGCAAGGTTAGGTTGAATTAACATTGCTAACTAAAGCTACACTACAGCCGACAGCCAGTCGTAAAAATACGAGGACATGTTCCTGGCCTTTTCCAACCGGATAACTCATAACCTTTCACTAATTATTGAATTGAAAGCCAATTGCCAGATTTGCTTCAGTGATTATTTTTTTTCGACTATAAAATCATTATTAAATTTTTATAATTCATATTTTTTGGTTAGTTTTTGTTTGAAAAAAATACAAAAAAATAAAACAGACTATTTGCAATTTTTTTATAGTAGCTAGATTGTTGAATAATAAACTGAATTCTTTACGAAATGCAGTATGTCTGGTGTCAGGTCGCCCTACACTTCAGACGAAGGATTTAATTTCCTCATAAAAATAGAATAAACTCTTTCAAATCACCTAGTATTATTCCAAGCACAGAAGGATCGGTTGCAAAAGTTACAAACGAACTTGAACTCATAAGAACAGTTGGCGAAATGGTACTATGAATTTCATCAGAATGTGCTGTTATCGGTGAATCGGAACCCCGCGACTCCTTAGGGAGTCAGTGGCATCCAACGTGTTAACCATTAATTAAAACATGTGAAATGAAAGAATACATTATTGCAATGATAATTAGACTGACAGATCTAAACACTTACCTGCAATCAAGCTATTAACCTTGTCCAAGACATACTCTAAGGTTTCTTTAACTTCATTTATAGGTTCTTCTACTTCTAAAAGTACAATATTCAGAATGAAAAATTAAACATTTATAAATAGCACTTAAAAAACTTATAATTCTTAAATTTTGTACTATGAGTTCAGAAAAGCAAAAGTTGCTTTCACTTTAATTAAATTAAGTACACTACAAATTGTATGGTCAGTTATATCTGGACCACTGTATAATATGTAGTTGACTTTGGAGGTACATGCATGGAAGACATACTATTGGTAAATCTTTCTAAAGTGGGAAGTCAAACGTTTCTCTATGGAATGGCTTGGGATTACTAACTTATTATAAAGTGCATATATGTTAATTTAAAAGTACAATTCAAGAACAATTCATTACATAAAAAGTGTGCACTACATACAAATAAAAAATAGATTTTGTATATAAAATAGTGTTAATAATAATAGAATACTTTATTTGTAGATCCACGTTTTTCCCCCTCTGAATATAAAAAAACAACTGTAATGAAATCTTTTCAATAGTAAATGGAATGCCAACCTAACAAAAATTCTTAAACCCTTTGTTTAGTTAGACAATAAAATATTTACCAATTTCGTGTTCTGGAGTAGCAACTGGGCACGTCAGCATTGGCACTTCATTATCTATAAAATAAAATTTTGTAATGTAAATTCATATAACTTAACTGCTTTGAAACATTTTAAATTAAGTAAATTAAGCTGAAAAGTGTAAACTCTGGTATAAATAAACCATTATATACAGTATAATATTGAACAGTGCATTGACAAATTCTATAGTTGTCCTATGCGCCATTTTACCATGAAACACAGTGAAATGCTGTTTTGGTTAAATTAAATACCATAAAACAATGCACAATTGGAATTATATATAATATTAAAAAAAACATTTACCCAGTCCATTCTTGTCATCAACTAAAGGGATAGTGGGTACTTTATCGCCTACAAAATATATATTTTTTTATTTTACGCAAAGCATAAGTTACTTTAAAACATATATCACTATTTGAAAAATTAAGAAGTCAAAAACTATATAAATAATTGTAGCATAGGAAATGTATTATAGATTGGCATACATGATTATTTATTAAGGACATATTTACAAATGGGATTATTTACATTATACATATGAATATTATTACATGTTGCCTGAGGATACTCGATAAAACAATACACGATTTGAATTCTAAACAAAAAAAATATTTACCTTGTTCATTCTCTTCATCAATTAGTGGAAGGGTGGGTACTTTATCATCTATAAAATAATTTTTGATGTTATGCAAATCATAAGTTACTTTAAAGCATTTTAAATTAAGAAATGAAAAACTATATCACTATATCTGAATCATTGTAGCATGGGAAATGTATTATAGATTGGCAAACATCATGATTATTTACTAAGGACAGATTTACAAATGGGATTATTTTCATTATTCATCTGAATCTTATTACATGTTGCCTGAGGATACTGAATAAAACAATACACGATTTGAAATACAAACAAAACAAATATTTACCTAGTTCATTCTCTTCATCAAGTACTGGAAGGGTGGGTACTTTATCGTCTATAAAATAGTTTTTTATGTTACGCAAAGCATAAGTTACTTTAAAACATTTTTAATTAAGAAGTAAAAAACTGTATATCACTATATATACAATACATCGACAAAAAAGAAAATATAAAATCATGCATTACTTAAAGTGTCCGTGTTTGTCAAATGTACCACGTTCCGATATATTATACATGATGCGATAATTAACTTAAATATTACTCTTGTGCAACAAAATTGCTACAGTTAAATTTAGAGATGTTATACTCTAATCGTTATTGAAATTTGGATATTTAAAACTGCCATAATAAACTTCTATGAAGGTTATAAATTAAAAAAAAAATTCAAAAGAAAATTTTAAAATCTGAATTATATGCTGATATTTTTAGAATTTTTACAGAAATTAAAACAGCCGTCAAATTCGGGCCAGAATTTTGTTTAACACTAAACGATTTTATATTATGTTTTAAGTAGTTTGAATAAAATTTTTCAAAGGAGAAGTACTTATGCCAAATTACGTGCATTACCTTTCTTCACTACAGGACATTTTGCCTGGTACACAACTGCAAAGCTAAATTTTTCCAAGCGTTCCTAAAATAAATAACTTATATTAATGATAAATACTATACTAAAAACATATCAATAATAACCTTATAATAACTTAATAATTGATTACCTTATATTAACTTATAATTGAAGAGTACAGGGGAAGGACCGCTTTATTTCTTAGAAGGCTTTCCTTAATAGCCTCTTTAGGGATGATAGGTAGAAATCGCCTAAACTGGTGTAAAAACAACTGTTTCTCGCTTTGTTCATCTTTTCCTGATTCACGCCAGAGATCAGTGGATACGAGTCACACTTTGTACTGCGAATGAAGAACCGAAAGAAAACCGGTTTCTGTTCGCCGATGTCCGCCAAGCAGACACAATTACGAAATGACTCTAAGGAAATCAAGCGGTTCTTCCCCTGTACTTTTCATTTGAAAGTGTTTTTTTTCTATTTACTAGGATATTATTTCCCATTGAATAATTGGAAGTTATTAGGTAAGGAGTAACAAAAACAACTGTGCATAGTAGCAGGTACTTAAGAACCAGCAACTCACATAACTACTGACTGAATATTAAAAAAAGCACATTAAACTTGAGAAAAACTTATATAGCCTACCTTTAATTTCATATTAGCTGCTTCTTCGGCCTTTTTCACTGCTCGTGCCAGATTTTCCCTCTGTTTCAAACTGCATTTCCTCTAATAGAAGATTTTTTTTGTCAAATCCAGTTTTCGTTCTTTGAATTACATATTAGTATTTAATAAAAGTATAAATTTAAATGGATTATGTTGCCACTAATTTCAGTAATAAGAACCATACGATTCATGTTTTCTCTTTTTTACTCCTTAATATTCAAGACGACAATAAATAAATCTGATTAAATGCATTCCGATCAAATCTATACCCCCCCCCCCCCCCACCTTAATATAGGAAGATTGTCCTAGTGTTCTTCTAAACATTATTTCCTTTTTTTTTTTTAAATAAATACCTTGTATCTAGACTACCTTTCGATTTTTAATTTAATCTCATTTGTTTTAAAAACAATTTTCACAAACAGAGAAGACATTTGCCGTTTTGAAATACACACAAAATAATCCTCACAAGTTTTTTTATCTTCGTCACTTGACCGTGGTTCTAAACTACGACGCCCGTTGCCAATAGTCAGGTGACGACTTGATGTGATTGCAATTATGCCACTATCTGGGTGAGGGATCCCTTGCTCATGCTTTTAGTTTTCTATCATCCATTCTATAGCCATTGTAGTTTTCCAAAGCCTAGTAAAGTTGTTAGATTTGCTTTTTTTATGATTTAGTAGAAATAACTCAATTATTTACCCTACTCAATATTATAAAAATATTAACAATAGTAAATGATTATTATGTTACCATAAGAGGCAAAGTAAATAAGAATATTTGTCTTTCTTAAAATATTAAAGCCATGATAATTAAATTATTTATTAAAATAGAAAATTATTTCAATTAGTACCATTAAATAACATTTAGTAACTATTTGAGTTTTTCCCAGGTGAGAGAAACCTAATTTTTCCCAGAACGGTAAATACCGGTTTTTACAAGGGGTGGTAAAAACCATGCCAACCCTGATTCAAACATAACCTAACATGGAAAGAACATTTAATATAAGCAGACACATATGTGAAAAAAAAAAGATGTTTATGATTTAAAAATGCGATAAACGCAGCCAATAGACCTTGTTGTAGCTCCAGGGTCCTCCAAACATTATGAACTTAGGAGCACTGCCATGACCTACTCAAATTTAAGGCCACAGAAGCTCTTGGTGACGTCAAGCTAACAGTCCGGTTAAGATTGTCAGCTTTTCCGAAAAAAAAAGTCGGATATAATCCGAACATGTTTCGTTCCTCTTTTTCGGAAAATACGACAACCTGTACTGTAAAGATAATATGACGTCACCGAGAGCTTTACGGGAATTAATAAGTTAGTCAACTACGTACCTTTTTAAGTGAGCTATCCTTAGGGGGAGATCCGTGTCGTTTCAGATTTTTTAATTTAATCCATCCCCTTAGCGCTTTATCATCGAAAAACACAACGTGGTATTCCTATAAAATAAATATATTAGATCGAAATAAAAAAAATGTACACTCTTAAAACAAACACTCCTAATTTAACTCAGTCTGAGTGGATTTCACTCCTCCAGACTGGAAAATGCACTTCTCCTTTTGGAGTGGATCCTTTGTGTGTTAAACCTCCGACAGGATCACTCCAAACGAGTGATTTTAACTCAGTCTGAGAAAATATGCGTGCCTTTACGGTGTCGAAAATGCACTTCTCCAACTGGAGTGGATTTCACTCTTTTGTTTTAAGAGTGTATTTTACACCTTTTTAATTATCACAAATACATTTATTTAGCTACTAGAATTTCACAATGTGGAGTTGTTAACTCATTATCATTTGATTAATAACGACGGTTTTCAAAAAAATTTCATTCGAAAATAAGCTTTCTGCTCAAGTTTTATTTAAACTTTTAAAAGGTGCGTTGGGTGCCTACTCAGGCGTCGGCTCGCCACTTGACTGTGGTTCTAAATGACGATTCCCGTCGTCAATAGCTCTAGTGAGAAGATAATTCAAACCTAACTAATATAAGTTTAATGTATATACCAATTTTTCATTTTCATCCAGTCTCATGTACTCAGCATCATCCGGATCATCTTCCACCATAGCCGGCCACCTGAAAAGTACAAAGAACTTTCTATACATAAACCGACCAAGTTTGCAGTATACAAATGTTCTACGAGAAAACGGGTAAATAGTTCTCATTTTTGAGTGCGAGAATCGAATACAAAAAGGTATTTCACATTCAATAAACAAATTTATTTGTTATTTCAAGACATAAATGTATTATTTTTATTAGTTAAGCTTCAGTTAGAGTGTTATTTTAATTATTTTTTTCCTTCGATTTTGACGTAACAGGGCGCACGAATATCAGGGTCGGAAGGAGCAGCCAATCAGAGTACGCGATTTTGCGGCGCCAGACGGGTTGTTTACCAAGTTTCCTCCGCTCAGTACATTTCTCTGCTGCAAACTTAAGCTCGGTTTTGGTTTAGACGGACAATGGTTTTAAAATACTTTGGGATCTTTCTCCTCCCTCTATTTATTATCTCAAATTTTCTAATATAGGGTTTTAATCATGAGATTAAAAAAAAACCGTGCGCTACCGCCCACTATCTAGAGGGGAAACGGAGGATCAAAATCTGTTTCCTTTGAACGCCTCAACATGGCGCCCAGTTGCGCAGAAAATGACAGAACTAAAATTGCGCTTTTTTAGAAGCTGTTATCTTGAAGCTGGTGGCTCTTTGAAATTTTTTGTAGACGTGGATTTTACTTTTGTGATTCATGAACCAGGATAATTTTTTGGGTAGTTCTATTTCTTTTCATTCAGTGAAATAATAAATTAGAATGTCAGACTCAATTTTGAATGACATTTTATGATTGGTTTGGCTTAACGATGAATATAAAATCAATAATTCTAAATTATCAATAAACGACCATGCTAATTTCGGTTATTTAATTATAATAGTATTTTTGACACTCACAAAAGGAAATTCGAAAAATTGCAGTCATCAACTAGAATCAACTCAACAATCACGATGCTAAAAAAAGCCCAATTTTAGTACTGATTTTTCTAAATTTGTAAATCCTTTGCGAAGTATAAAATTGCATGTACAATTAAATGAAACCCACCATGGATAATTGGGGCATTTTGCCCATACGATTGATCCGGGTACAAATACGTCGTCCACAAAATCATCTTCAGTGTGTTTGCTAGGCATTTGACAAGTCCCTACTTGCCCATCTAAAAAAAAAAAAAGATGTTATCAAAATAATTTTAAATTATCCAATAAATGTAAATATATTTACTTAAATAAAAATAAATAAGTACGATACATAATAAAAGTGATTAATAATGCTTTTAAATACATAATTAATGAACTTATGTTATATAGAGGTACATGGACATTTTTGTTAGAGCAGTTTAGACTGGTTGCTCTTAACAAATAATTCTTTATAAAATATGAACATTTACTAATAAACCCTATTGTAGATTTAAAAAAAAAAAATCCAAGACTTCGAGGTAAAACCTTCGTGTCAGATCATCCCGTGTATAAAATATCAGATACTAAAATTATATTATTTCCCTAAAGCATTTTTTTTAATCCTTATATGCACAAAATTCAAAAGACAACTATTAGACAGGACAGTATACAGTGGTGGAAATTGATTTATGAACTGGCAGTTTTTTAACAGTATTTCTTTATTAAATGCGTTTTTATCGATTTAAATTTCATGCACTATACAGGCTTTGTATTATAAATTATACCTGTAAATAAAATTTTATATAAGTTCGTAAACAATTTATTTTGTTGATATTTTAGTTTTAGCATAGGGAAATTGATTTATGAACTTTTACATTCAATCTCAATTAATAATTACTAAAACTATTTTTTTTCGTTATTGCTTCCTTGGTTTTGTTTTTCATAGACAACACGAAACTTTGGGTCAAGTTTTGGTCAAGCAATTTCCAGTTTTTAATGTGAATAAGTCCTTCTATTCCATAACTTATGCACACTCCACTGACACCATACTTCAATTGAGTAAATTATTTATACCAATTGATCTCAGACGTTGTCCTTGGGGTTTAAGTCATGGCTATTGGCTGTATGATCTAAATAAACAACACTTTGTACATTAAACCAGTCTTCCATTTCGTTTGAAATGTGGATACTTGCATTATCATGCATAAAAATATAATCAAAATCATAGTTTTGTCATGAAAAAAGGAATTAAAGAATTTTCTAGAACAAATCTGCAATAAAGTGATGTTTGTCAGCCCTTCAGAAACAAAACCTTGTTTCTTCAATCATAAGATATCGTTGCCCAAACCATCAAACTTCCACCACTAACATTTCTGCTGAAGACAGATCTTAGATATTTTCGAAGATCCTTTCAATAAAAGTTTAAACCATCACGTCCATCCAAATTGAATTTTTTTCGTCAGCAAATTTAACTTTTTTTCCCATTTCTCTCAATCCACCCCCACCAAATCCATTTTTATGTAGTTATGACCACATTTTGATAGCCTGTTCTTATGGTGAAGAGTCAGCTTTGGACCAGCCTTCATTTTGGGACATTTCAAGTTCGACGACGATATCAATATTTGTCCTACTCTTCTGGGAGTTACAGGAAGTAATAGTTCATAACAAATTCGTCCTGTAATGCACAAATTCTGCCACAAATGGTAACTTTTTGGGATGCAAGTCCAATAATCCTGCTTTTCTCCCTCGTCCCACGAGGGTTACACCTTTTTTATTGATGGTTTTTACCGTAGTCAGAATGATTCTTCAAATATTTATGAACTATATTTATTGATCGTTTAATTAATATGCTGATTTATCTTACAGATTAGTCACAATATTATATAAGGGTCATTTTTTACCTTTTTGGCTTCAGGCAGTCCCGCAAGCTTTCCTATTTAGTAAAATGGGAATAAAACAGATAAATTTCAACAAAGTTGGCCTTAATCTTATTTATAAACAATGATAGTAAGCTCCCCTGAAGTTCAAATGAAGAACTAGTTAAAATATTTCGTACCTGGGTTCAAAATAAATTTGAGTTCATAAATCAATTTCCACCATTTGACATGCTGAAAAACTAAAAATTGATATATTTTTATTTAATATCATTTTTTTCAAAAAATTATGTGCGAAAATCCTGTATTATACTCTGAATATACAACACACAAAATTCGAATTGTGAGCACTTAATACAAAGCGATATCTGGTGAAAAGAATGTTAGTTCATAAATCAATTTCCACCACTGTATGTGTAATAGGGTTGGAGTGAAAAATAAATTTAGAAACAAGATTATTTGAGAATACTACTGCTCAAAATATTTGTATATGTCAGTTGAACGTCGCTGTAAAAATAGCAGTAACAGTTTTCCGTTAATTCTAGTTTTATCTAATATAAATGCGTTATAGTTAAAACTAGATTAAACCAATCTATGTCGTCAAAACTAGAATTAACTGGCAATAACTAGTTTTAGCTTGTGGAAACTAGTTTTTACCAATCGCCTCAGTTAAAACTATTTTTCACTAGTTATTTCCAGTTGTAGCTGATTTCGGGTTTTAACGGTAACATATATAATTAAAAAAATTATTGAAAATTACACTTTTGCCTATTTTTTTAACTTTATCTTTTAAACGCTTATCATGATTTTGATATACATAGTTTAGTATTATGCACGGTTTGTGTGTGATTCCCCCCCCCTTTTTTTTAATGCATTAATATCGATTGCGTGACACTTCATTATGCACACAGGAGACTCAATTTATTACTGCACACATATTTTAAACAGAAGAGGGGCTGGGGAGCCCATTCGGTTAGGCATTCGACTAGCATGCGAAAGGTCCCAGGTTCGGGTCCGGATATCTATAAACGGCCCGTGCAGCAAAAAAAATGTCCCACGAATGATACCCCGTGGAAGGGAGGGGACGTTAAATATCCTTCTAAGCTGCGTACGATATCGCAATTATATATTTAAAAAAAAATTGATAAGATTTGTCACTCTTAAATATCTAAAGCCACGATAAATATTTATCGAAATTCAAAATTTGAATTATTTTAATTAATCTCATTAAATAATATTTAATAATTTTATGTTTGAGTAATTGTTTTTTCCCAGGCGAGTAAAACGTTATTTTCCCCAGGACAGTAAATACCGGTTTTTACCATGGTATTTACCGGGGGTGGTGAAAACCATACCGACCCCGATTCCAAGTTCAATCTCATAAATATTAATTAACTAGCAGTATGGTCCCGCCTAACTGGGAACCCGTTAACTTCGCATTGCTTCCTTTTAGAGGCATGCTTACTTGTGAAAATACACTCAAAATCAAAACAAAATTAAATTCGTGTTGGCGCATGCGCACTTAAAAAGGCAAACACAAATAGAGGATGAAGCAGCCTTAGGGCGAGCGCATATCTCAACCAAACTCAATCAATCAAACTAATAGAGGATGGCGTCAAGCCCCGTTTCGGCCCGGTCCATGTATTTTCAAGCCCTATTATGGTCCCGCAATCCCACGTGGATGACGTTTTTTTTAAAACTAATTATATTAATTAAAATTCACAATCAAATATGAAAAAACTAAGCCGCAGGTGCACATGTAGGTATTAAAAGGAATCTATATTAAAAATTTCGAATTTTTTAGAGCAGTCTAAGTAGGTCTTTTGCGATCCACAGACATACACACAGACAGACAGACTCTTTCTTTTATTATTATAGATTACTTTTTTACACCTAAACCGACCTCAAGTTTGCAGTATACAAATGTTCTACGAGAAAAAGGGTAAATAGTTCTCAGTTTTGAGTGCGAGAATCGAATACAAAAAGGTATTTCGGATTCAATAAACAAATTTATTTGTTATTTCAAGACATAAATTTATTATTTTTATTAGTTTAGCTTCAGTTAGAGTGTTATTTTAATTATTTTTTTCCATCTATTTCTTGAGAAGTTTCAAGCTGTGGATATTTTTTCCTGGCTAATGGGATTCAGAATTATTTATTTAAAACTCTTACCTATGAAAGTCATTTTACACTCCCATTCCTCTGGGACTTGCCAACCTTCATCGTATTCCAGTACTTTCCTCCACTTTTTGCACACAGTGCACTCAACTCCAACACCACCTTTGCTGCCGGAGCTGTAGAACTTATTCCACAGAAGCAATCGTTCCCTGGTGGTCAATTTGGATGTACCTTCTGTGAATACAAGAAAAACGGTGTGAAAAAAAAAGTATGTGTTACATTACACCTAAACCGACCTTAAGTTTGCAGTATACAAATGTTCTACGAGAAAAAGGGTAAATAGTTCCCATTTTCGAGTGCGAGAATCGAATAAAAAAGTGTTTTACATTCAATAAACAATTTTATTTGTTATTTCAAGACATAAATTTATTATTTTTATTAGTTTAGCTTCAGTTAGAGTGCTATATTAATTATTTTTTCCTTCGATTTTGACGTAACAGGGCGCACGAATATCAGGATCAAAAGAGCAACCAATGGGAGTACGCGAAATTTCAGCGCCAGCAGCGTTGTTTACGCAGCTCCTCCGCCAACTACATTTCTCTGCTTCAAACTTAAGGACGGTTTCTTTTAAAGGGAAGACCCCAGATATTTAAACCATAGGAGACTCCTTCATAGGATTAAACCAGATAAAATGAGCAGCAAAATTTCTGAAACACACCGCCTAGATAATTATTACCTTATTAAAAACAATTTGATAAACATTCGAATTGAACTTATATAGAGCATACTTTACTGGTCACTTAAATGCTTACTGAAATTCTAATCGGGAAACGTATGTATTTTCATTAATTTGTTTTGGAAATTAAATTAATATTATTGATCGTCAGCTTAATTTTTTGCACGCCGAAGAATAATTAGATAAATCTGTCGGCAAAACAACATCTAGCAACCGTTCCAGATACATTTAGCGCTTTTGAAAAATGTCGCTAACGCCTTTAATGGCGCAAACTTACCTTCTTCTGAAATAAGTATTTTTTTAAAGCTAACAAATAAACTTATGTGACAAAATAAATACTGTATCAAATAATAATTTTAAACAAATTAAGTTTTCAGGTTTCAACAGCGATTTAAATAACTAAAATTTTCTTAACGTAACCAATTTTTTTTTTAACTTAAAAACTTCCACATGTTTAAAATTATATTTAAATCCGAAAAACTTCTTAACTTTTATATCACTTTTTTTTTTTCGAAAAAAGAAAATGGGAAATTAAAAATAGCTTTTCTTTTAATTTTTTGTCTGCTAAAAATAGTTGTTTGTTATACCAAAACCGAGCTTAAGTTTGCAGCAGAGAAATGTACTGAGCGGATGAAACTTGGTAAATAACCCGGCTGGCGCCGCAATTTCGCGTACTCTGATTGGCTGCTACTTTCAACCATGATATTCATGCGCCCTGTTACGTCAAAATCGAAGGGAAAAATAATTAAAATAACACTCTAAGTCAAGCTTAACTAATAAAAATAATAAATTTATGTCTTGAAATAACAAATAAATTTGTTTATTGAATGTGAAATACCTTTTTGTATTCGATTCTCACACTCAAAATTGAGAACTATGTACCCTTTTTCTCGTAGAACATTTGTATACTGCAAACTTAAGGTCGGTTAAGGTATAATGTACATTTGCAAAATGGAAATGCACATGTTTTTCCACAGTGCGACTAAAAGACCAAATTTATCCAAAAAATTCACTAAATCTATTCAAATGATGCAAACTTTTCAACATTTATTATTGATTATTTTTTAAAGTTTGAAAACTTTTTTATCACCATTAATTAGAGAAATTAAAACTTTTTTCCACGTATTTTCCCTTTAATGCTCTTTAAATTCAAGGCCACAATACACGGTTGAAAAATTTGTTTCCAGATAGCACAGGAATATTCCTAGCTGCAACCAGTATTAGGAGCGTTAATTTACCACTTTTGTGGTGCATAGTTTTACCTCAAATTTGATAAATTCATGCTCCATCTCCAAATAGTGGTGGCAGCTAGAAAGTTCCAGGATTCCGATGAAATCTTCCAATTTTTTTAACAGTGTAAATTTTATATCTACTACTTAACTCAGATCATTTAAATACACCTGTTTGAAGGATTAAGTCTCTCTTGAAAAAAAAAACAGTGTTTGAAAAACTTTTGAAAAGATAGGATAGTTTTTAAAAGAACGTTCCTCTATCTCTTACAGCCACGCTTAAACGCAACAACGTTTTTTGATTTTCGTTTAGCTGCAACGTTTTAAAAACGAAAGGCGTGCAACTTGGTCATAGCAAAGACTTGATTTCTCCATGTTCTCTAACTGAAAAGCTACCTATCAGATTATATTTAAAATATTGTGAAAATTAATTGAAAAGTGTGGTGTTTTATATTAGGGATGCACTGAATACCAAATTTGGCCGAATAACGAATATTCGGCCTAAGTCTTAGCCGAATATTCGGCCTGCATAAACGAATTATGATTTTTTTTTGTCAGATCTAAGTAAGTTGTATTTATAATACATTAACTTTTATTCAACATAAACATATAAGTACACAAGCGCGCAATAATTTTAATACAATTTTTAGAAAGTGTTTGAAACTTGGAATCACAACACGAAAACGAAAGTATGAAAACTAAAACTGAAGAATTAAGAACCGATGTAGAATAAAAATTAGAAAAATAAATAATAAAGCCATGGCTTACAATGCTTATTATGATTGTTATACAATTAAAATATTAATTTTTTAAAATCTTTTATTGAAAAAATCACAATTCTGATCTATAATACAGTAATTATTGGTTCCTTTTTTAAAGCTTTAAAGAGACAAGACGTTTATTTAATGAAACATGAGTAAAACTTGATTTACCATTATAAATAACAAAAACTTAAGAATTTGACTCTATAAAAAAAGAAAAGAAGTCCAGTTTGGGAATTTTTCAATGTTTTAGAAGATTTTTGAAGAAATTTGAAAAAATTACATTCCACTATTCGGCCGAATGGTAAAGCTATTCGGCCAAACCGATTCGTGCATCCGCAGTATTCGGTGCATCCACAGTTATCTACATATTTTTATTAAAAGCTTTATAAATCAAAAATAAATTAACACACTGCTTTATTTATTACAATTTTTCGCGGGGGGTAGGAGACAAAATGCAAAAAAATATATATAATAAATGCAAATTCAACAAATTTAAATGAATATTTCCGTCTTATTAATAGGAATAAATAATTAATGTCTTACCGCTACTTTCGGACTCGGAACGGCTTCTTTTTGGCATCTAAAACGGAAAATGGAAAGAATTAAATTTTATTTTCAATTGTAAAATAAATTTATAAATACTACTCTTTAAAATAAAATGAGTTAAAAAGAACAAAAGCATTTAATGTTTTCATTCATATTAGAGTTTTTTAATTATTTTTTTTAAGTCAAAAATTATTCTTTTATAATCATTTCGCTATTAACTATACCGAAGATATCTTCGTATCAAATAATTTATACATTTTAATTGTTGTGTATTATAACATATATTCCAACATAACATTTAATTTTTTTGTTAGGTTCCCGAAAAGCCTTTGGAGGTTAATTCGATAAACTGGTTGATGTGACACATAAATTTAAAAAGCTAATTAATCTAGCAAAATACCATTTAAAAAACAAAAACACGAATTGCAATTTTTAAAACCAAAAATAAAAACTGCAAGAAAGTAATCATGTATAAGTTTTTCTTGCAACAGCAATTTCAGACATAGAAGAACTTGACTTAAAATGAGTATTTTTGCTGTAAAAGTTGTTTTATTATTGGATTGGTAAACAAAATCTAAATAAAAATTTTGCTTCGGTACAATTATTCGCTTTCAGAGAAAAATATGTAAAACAACTTCGTTAAATTTTATTATTGTCAACAACAAGAGTTAATAACTATTTTTAAATATATTTAACTAGGAAACGTTAAATAAAAAGTAATATATATATTTTTAAAACTAACCTTGCAATGAGTACAATTTAAGACAGCTTCACCAGGCCGCAGCAAATGTAATGTTCCGATCATCTGATGATTGAATGCACATTCATAGATTCAACGACATTGGACTATTCCAAAATGTGTGAGCCAATGAGAAGTTGAGAGGCGGAATCAGGAAAAAAAGAATCCAAGTTCCTGGAAAGAAATAATAAAGAAAATTTTCATACTATGTATTACTACATTTGTTATGAAGGCTTAAAACAACTTAAAAATAATAAAAAGTCTTTCTGGTAGACTTTTTGCTTGCAAACATTTTTTTTTTGTATTCTTTTTTCGTTACCTTCTCGGCGCCAAAAAAGGGGCAACACCTGCTTACCCCTCTCCATTATGTTCTGAGAAATGAGAAATTATATATATTTTTCTTTGGACTTTCGGCATAAGAAGTTATTCGAAATTTGATTGAATTATAGGGTTAGCGTTTTTCCTTTGGAATGGTTTATTGGGTGAATAGATACCTGCCAAAAAAAATTGCTTCTTATTTGGTCCGAAAAGCAGTATGAAAATTTCATAGCATTCTTCCCTTTTAGTTTTCGAACATTTTTAATTCATTTTTTTAAGACCGAATTTCAGTGTCTTATCATAGACTGAAAGTAAAATATTCATGTAAAATCAATGGAGTATAGTTTAGAAACATATGCAGTTGATATACAAATTTAGGAATCGTTAAATGTCCTATCTTTTCTTTTCATTTCATAGGTTTAATTTTTTCCCCTTCTTTCTAGCAATAATGCCCAAAGCGGAAACGAACATGGATTATCATAGATAGATTTTTAGTCTACAATATTTTTCTAAATTCCAAAGGATTTTTAAAACACCGAAAAGTAGGTTTTGACATTCAAGCTAAAGATGTCCGTCTATCTATCTTTCCACATCCCCTTCCATAATTGGTTCTATCGATCACACAGTGTGGCAAGATACCAAATTAGCTTTCATTAATTCACTGAAGTGATTTATAAAAATTTTATTGGTTTTATAAATTTTAAATAATTCTTACTTTTTTAACCAGTTAAATGAGACGCGGCGTTGTAAAATGCGAAAGAGTTTTAATTAAATCACTTGATTCACTATGCGGGCCATTTGTACACTTTTTGAGAGAAGTTCTGATTAAAAAAAAAGAATTGTTCGCATACGGTTTTATATAAAGATTCCCTCTCATTAAATTATATAATTCCATTCTTTATAAAACAAGTTCTTTTGATAGTAATTCCGAAATAAAAGATGCAATACATCAATCTTGAGATTCGCCTAAGAAGCAAAAAGTTAACAAAAAAACCTCAAGAAGTTACATTTTGCTTTAATTCCAACATTATGAAGACATATATACATACATATCGTTAAAGTTGAAAGAAAAAAAGCCACCTAAACTAATTTTACAATTACCACTTTTAAAAAAAAATCACTATAGATTTCCCTAGACTAGACTTTCCTTCACTAGATCCAAGCTTTTTTGAGAATGTTGAGACATTTTCTGAGACATCGTCACAACTCCACTTTATACACTAGTTAAGGACAAAAATCAAGTTGCATGAAATTTTCTTGATAATATATTTTATAATTAAAAATATTTTACCAGAACTTTCACAAAAGAAATTTTTAGTTTAATGTGTTTTAAACAAAAAGTTATTTCAATGTTTATTTTTTAAAAAATGTGTGAGCTGTATATAAAAAAGTGAATACATCAAAATGGCGCTAGCATGTGCAGCGTATTCTTGTTGGATATCAAAAAAGGAAGTACAATTTTTTACACGTTCCTGCAAAAAATCGCCGCGGGGTAGTTTACTTTTACACTAATTTTTATCAGTGCTTTGTTCGTGGTGGTGGGGGGAGGGGGGAAGTGCCCCGAACTATATTGTTTATTTCATAAAGGATTCGCAGCATAACAGAATGCTTCATTTCATTTTTTGATTTTTTTGCCAGCTAAATAGTTGAAAGAAAATGTATTCTTGTCATATAAATTTATTTATTGAGAAAGCGGCATAGCCCAGTAGAGTTAGCTAAAAAAATGGGGTTGGCTTGCAAAAGGTGGGGTAGTTTTTATTTTATGGTATGTTATATGTGTTGACCCCCTTGTGAAAAATCCAAGTTTTTGACCTCCTACCCCTTGTGCGTTTTCCGCCATCTTGAAAAAACAGCTAAAAAACCGCACTTTTTTCAATTTTTCTCCAATAACTCGTTTCCAGCACCTCTTAAGCAAAAAAGTCAAATACAAATTTTAAAGAGCGTTAAATTTCCTTCAACTTTTATGTACCATATGTTTAAAAATTATGAATAGGTTCCGAGATACAAAGTTGTGAATATCTGCAAAAATTTCAAAAAAACGCAAAGAATGGGATATGCTGTTTATTTTTTCCAAATAACTTTTTTTCTGTGCAATTAAGAGCAAAATGCTGATAGACAATTTTGTAGAAAATTAAATTTCCAACCAGATTCATGCAACATATTATGTAATACCTTCATTAGATTCCAAGAAATGTTAAAATAAAAATTTGTGAAATTTTAAAGTGTTTTTTAGTTTTTCAGTTTTTTGTCAATAACTTGATTACTAAGCCTTTTAGGCAAAAAATGCCAATTACAATTTTAAAGTACATTAAATGTTCTTTAAGTTCAATGCTTAACATGTTTAAAAATCATGAATGGGTTCTGAGATATAAAGTTTTGAATATCTACAAAAATTTCAAAAATCCTGCAAAAGTCAGATATGTTGTTGGTTTTACCCCAAATAACTTTTTTTGTGTGCTGCTTAGGGCAAAATGCATGCTTACAATATTGTAGAGCATTACATTTTATACAAGATTCATGAAACATATTAGTAATTATTTCTATTAGGCGCAGAGAATTGTGCAAATAAAAAACGTAGACTAAAAGTAAAAGTGAGCTTGAAACTGAAATTAGTAATCTTGAATATAATTTTTACTTCAGGCTGTGGAAAAATTTGCAGCTGTTGATCAGAAAAGTTGTGTGGTTACGTTTGACCAACCTTTATATTTGAAAGCAAGGGATATAGTGTGTAGTGGTCAAGAGCCGATATTGAAAGACGTCATTGTTCGTCTCGGAGGGTTTCACACATTAATGTGCTTCATGGGAGCAGTTGGCTTATAGCTGGCAGCGGCCTGAAAGAACTTCTGTCAAATGTTTATGCGGGAAACAGCCTTGAAAAGATGATGTCAAGAGTCATGCTTATGCTCGTGCTTTGAGAGCTCATATTTTAGTTCATCGAGTTTTATCCAAATTAATATTCGATGCCATTCAAATTACCCCCAATGAAAGTGCTGTATTAAACAACGTGATTTATGACAATAGTGTTATATTATCCGCTCCAGACAATCCACATTTCCTCAGAGTCAGTTCAAAGTTTAATGGAGAATTGGAAAGATTAGAGAATTCTGGTAGTACAACTAAACTATGGGTTCAATATTTTCGGATGATTGCATTGATGAAACAGTTTGTTGAAGCAGAAAGAATGGGAAATTGGCTGTTGCATCTAAGCACTGTTCAGCAAATGATATTCCTTATTTTCATGCGAGTGGTCACTTCCACTACGCCAAATGTGCTCACCTATATCTGCAAGATATGTTAGCCCTTAAAGATGAAATGAAACCCATTGAGGATACTTTACAATCAGACGTTCAGATAAATTTTGGTCCGGAATATGGTCAGACATGACTATTGAGCAAACACTCATGAAAAATATGAAGAGCTCTGGTGGGTTGACTCGTGGACGAGGTATTACGGACAAGTCTTCTCACTCGCTGGACTATGGGATCGGCTGCTTTGCAGAATGTGTGTGATGAAGTAGAGAACTACTGTAGCTGTTTATCAGCTACAACGGATCAACACATCGATATGAGACGTTCCCGTATCCGTAGGGATGAAAGTGATGCCACCAAACTAACTGAGTGGTTTTCAAAACACAATCCTTTTCCCGACAGTCCCCATTTAATGTTAATAAGTTCTGGATTGATTGGAGGAGAAGACGTCAACTGCCACCTGTCATGGGAAATTGGTTCTAGAGAAATATGTAAAATTGCGGATAACAATTTTGGAGATGTACATTTTAAACGCAAAAATAAAATGATTTATCTGGCAATCATTTAAAACCTCATCAACACAAATAAAGGAAAAGTAGTGTGGATCCCCTCATGCTTTTTCACAGGATAATTATCTCGAAGCTGTACTGACACTGACTTGAAACAGTACTTCGAGTACGAACTTGCTCCCTTTACATTATCACTTTTCTCGGAGGAAGGCATTTGGAAAGGGACAAAATCGACATTTTACTCTGCTTTCACGCCCTTGCCAAATGACACAGAAATGGGAGAGAGCAAGGTTGATGAGATAGACGGGGGCTACCTCCTGCACAAAGTGCACTGGAATCGCAGCTTATCTTTTTCTGAAATCTTTTTTAACAATGTGACTTACGTGCGGCGGCATCATGGTGAAAATGTTGTGATAGTCTTTGATGATTACCCCACTAAAGACAATAAAAGAAGCACAAAAGGCATTGAAAGAGTTCGTCGTTCCAGGCTACAAAGTTGTGCCGACGATCCCGCTTTATTTTATTGCTTCAGAAGGAGTTTGAAAAAGCATAGATTATAACCAAACAGGCTACGGAAGATGCAGATGTGCTATTGGGCAAACTGCCATTTCGTTGTCTTCTGAACACGTGACCCTTTATGGCGGTGACTTCAACAGCTCTATCGATGAGTTACACTATCTTCGCTTTGCTAAAGCTGCAACTAATGCGAAATTTAATTTGGCAAAACTACCTCCAACTAGGGATGCGGTTCAATATCACGCATACAGAAACTTATCTACAAGTTCAAAAGTGGATGGGGTATGAAAAAGACCCCCTTAAGTGGGGCTTTTAAGAAGGAAATTGGCGGCCTAACACCAGTCCCAATATATAAAGAAGCAGCTCCGCTGACATTGCTAAAAATTATATCATGCCAATGCAAAAAGGCTTGTGTTGGCAGCAAATGCAGCTGTAAAAAAGTAGGACATCGGTGTACCATTTTATGTTTACAGTGCAGATTCGAGTCTTGCGGTAATGCACCAAAAGTTGAATACACTGAAGAAGACGAATTAGACGACCTACTGTCTCCTGGTCTAAGGGATGAATTAATTTCTTCAACTATACCTGAGCCAAAACAACAAAAACTAATGTAGATTTAAATTAAAATTCTATATTTATCATTTATATATTTTTAAATTGCTTAATGTTGAATATCGGTATTTGTGAATACATTACAAATTAGTGTTTTTCATGTATTTTTTATTATCCCTCCAATTTTTACAGGAATTTAATATATTACATTCAAATTTATGTACTATACTTTTTATTGATATAAATAATATATTAAATAAAATAATTATTCAAGATTACTAATTTCATTTTCAAGCTCATTTTTACTTTTCGCCCGATATTTTTTATTTTCCCAATTCTCTGCGCCTAATAAAAAAAATTACTAATACGTTTCATGAATCTTGTATAAAATTTAATACTCTACATTATTGTAAGCATGCATTTTGCCCTAAGCAGCACACAAAAAAAGTTATTTGGGTAAAACCAACAACATATCTGACTTTTGCAGGATTTTTGAAATTTTTGTAGACATTCAAAACTTTATATCTCAGAACCTATTCATGATTTTTAAACATGTTAAGCATTGAACTTAAAGAACATTTAATGTACTTTAAAATTGTAATTGGCATTTTTTGCCTAAAAGGCTTAGTAATCAAGTTATTGACAAAAAACTGAAAAACTAAAAAACACTTTAAAATTTCACAATTTTTTATTTTAACATTTCTTGATATCTAATGAAGGTATTAAATAATATGTTCCATGTATCAGGTAGGAAATTTAATTTTCTACAAAATTGTCTATAAGCATTTTGCTCTTAATTGTACAGAAAAAAAAGTTATTTGTAAAACATAAACAGCATAGCCGATTCTTTGCGTTTTTTTGAAATTTTTGCAGTTATTTATACCTTTGTATCTCGGAACCTATTCATAATTTTTAAACATGTTGTGCATGAAAGTTGAAGGAAATTTTACGCTCTTTAAAATTTGTATTTGACTTTTTTGCCGAAGAGGCGCTGGAAACGAGTTATAGGAGAAAAATTGAAAAAAGGCGATTTTTTTGCGGTTTTTTTAAGATGGCTGAAAACGCACAAGGGGTAGGAGGTCAAAAACTTGGATTTTTTATAAGGGGGTCAACACATATAACATACCAGAAAATAAAAACTACCCCACCTTTTGCAAGCCAAAATTCTATCTCTACTGGGCTAGCACGCAGTGTTCCATAATAAATATTCATTTTACCATTCTTATTTTATAAATGTATAATTCTATAAGGGCGTCAAAATAAAAATTATTTCCTATCATTTTTTTTTATTTTTGCAGCTTTTGTTTTTCAGAAAGTAATCAGTATGTATTTGAAAATAGAGTCGTTGAGTATTATTTGAAGATGATACAATGTAAGAATGTTTTTTGTTGTTGCTTTTTTTTTTGGAAATTATACATCATTGTTTGAAGATAAATTATAAAAAATAATATTATAAGTTTTGCTTCCGTTTTCAAAGCAAGCATCTTAACAAAACTTCTTCGAACAGCAAATAGATTCTGAGCAAATGATAAAAATCAGAATTGAATTTGTGAAAGAAAATTAATGAAAATAGATAATTTTGGCCTTTAAAACTTTAAATTACAACTGGAAGCTGTGTTTGTTGATTTTTTAAGGTGTATAAATCTTGTGTGGCCGTGATTCTAGACGCCAGTTACTGTTACAAAACGACTTGTTTTTCAAAAGAATTTCAAGGAGTATTAAAGTAAAAGTATGTCATTTTAGCTCTTTTAGGATTTCTTGTTTTGCGTTGAATTGCTGCTAAAAATATACTAGGGCTATTTCCAAGTTTAATTAAAAAATATTTACAGCCGCCCGTCAGTCAACTATAGTAGTCGAACGCTGAAATTCGAAACTCATCTCATTATAATGCGAACCTTCGTCACGTAAAACTTTAATTACAAATTGAAGTTGTACAATGCCTCCTCCAATACCGAAACGAAACCTTACAAGACAAACCTTTTGTGCAATACTCCATACCACTCCATTATATATGGCGATGGATCGATATTTTTGCGTAATTGGGATATTTCGACACAGATGAAGCCATTTCTCAACATAGAAGTTAGTCATCCTCAAAGCGAAGGTGTTCTGTTACAAGGATCCGATAGATATTGATGTTAAAAAGAACAAAAGCTTCAGTAATGGGGAATTACTGCAGAGTTTAGGGTTCTCTACGGGTTTTGGTGTAGGGTTTCTGTTTTGGAATATAACTTAATTTAGGGGCTTAACGTCCGCTATGTTACGAAAGAGATAACTTTAATCGGCATTTTCCATACCTTTTATACTTGTATGAGAAAGAAGACATCAGAATTTGTTGCCAACCCAGACTAAAATATGAGAAGTTGCAGAATTGAGTTTTAAAAGTACATATGCAGTTCCAAGAAATAAAAGCATTATTGTCAAAAATAAATAATTACTCAAATTAAAAGCCATCAAGAACCGATCGAGCTAGGCAAAAAAAAAAATCCTACTAACAAATGGATCCTTCTAGATGTGACTGTTGCACGTTTAATCTGTAGGGGGTACTATTTTAAACGAACTATGAAGTATTAGATTATGTTTTATGGAAGTTTTTTAAGAACAAAATTGAGTCAAAATAAGTAAAATATACATTAATTAATAAAAATTCGGGTTATATAGTTTTTCATAAATTAGGAATTTGAAAAAATTCATTTTATCGAAAAAATCATTTTATTGAAAAAAAGTTTTTAAAAACTAACTAAGATAAAATATATTTATAAATTTATACCGATTTAAAAGAAATGTGAAGTTTTTAAACTTTTCTTGGGAACATAATTTTTTTAATAACTTATTATGACTTAATAATTTAGAATTGGCATACTTTCAATCACTTTCACATTCGGAGTCATCAGAAGAAGAGGTGCTATAACAGCTTTTATTACTGACCTTCTAACATTTCCTAGCCGCCCCAGTGGCTCAATCTTTAGGACTCTAGCCTTTGGAGCTGTTGGGGTCGGGTTCGAATCCCGGTCAGGCATGGATGTTTGTGACCGTCAATAAATGTTGTAGTTTGTCTATGTGCTATTCATTTCTTTGGGACTGTAAAAATTCTTTCTATGTCTGTCCCACTTGACGAAAGCTTACTAGCGGTTCTCTGAACAAGCACACAAGCTGGAATGTATATGTACCATACCATACCAACATTTCCTAAGTATCTTTCGAAAAACGTATTTTATTCTATTATTCTCTTACAAGTTCGAAATGAAAGGGTCTTCGTTAGTTTTCGTTCTTGAGCACTTACGCGCAAAAATTGTGCATGTTTTACATTCCTTGTTATGGGCTTCTGTTCTGGGCTTACTATTTTTACTTTTTATTACTAATTACTACTTTACTATTACTATTTTTAAGGTATGTTTCACTGTTTCAGGCTTTATTTAGTTTAGATTTTAGAATGGATTTAGTGAAAACAAAAGTCATGTTCAAATTATTTTTTAATTTATGATCAAAACCTCAAAAAAAGTGCGCGATTTTAATGATTTGCAATAGCAGCCGAGTGAAGCAACTATCAAAACAATTAACAACACATTCTTTTTTAAACTCAACTCCATTCGAAATTAAACTACTCATTTTTGTTTTAGGTGGTGTATCTGGAAAAAAAACAATCTGTCCTTTTTCCAAAACAAAGAGTTTGTAGCGATTGGTTTATTTTGAGGTAGAAATCGGTGCTGATCGGTATTGGCATATTTCTTTTTTAGTTATTTACTCTTTTAAAATTTTACTATTTGGTTGAAAATTTATGAAAAATTATCTTCAATATTTTATTTTGACATTGCGCTTCTTTTTTGCAGCTCGTCTATATACCAGGAAGTGTTTAAAAGGATCATTAATAAGACGCGTATTTGAAACTAGGAGTTAAATATTACGATTTTGGAGGTGGCGTTGTAAAAGATTGAAATATCGTTATGCAATTCCATAGATCTTCACTGCGCCGCGTTATCAAAAATTCGCAAATAGGTACGAATTCCAGTTGTGAAAAACTCATGCAATTTCTCCACATACTAACATTAGGGAGTTAGTTTCGTTTTTCAGAAATCCATGTCCCCTTTAGAGGCCTTTCGTCCATTTTAATTGAGTAATTCTACTACGACATTGAGCGTGGCTGATGGCCGAGTGGTTTGGACCATTACGCCAGCAGTCTGAGCGCTGTAACGGGTGAGGGTTCGATTCCTGCCTTCGCCCTGGGTGTACTTGTCTTTCTCTGTGGCAGTAAAAATTCTTTATGTGTCTATCTTCATTGACGAAGGCTTATATAAGCGGGTCTCTGATCAAGCACACAAACCGGAATCTGTACCAACCCCTACCCCACTACGACATTAATACAACTAGCAAGTAAAATATTTAAATCGAAATACAAGGTTTAAAAAAAAATGTAGTTTCAAATATGAACTATCTTCAAATGATGTGTAATTTAGAAATGAAAGGTGAAATATCTTTTTTTTCTTTATTTGGCATTATATACAGACGATGTTTGTTACTCTCAATGTGACCTTATTAACGTGAAAATAAGCCAAATGCCGTTTCCATGGTGATGCACTAAGATGTGGGAGGAATCGTAAATCCAGACTTTCGAGAATATGATTGCCACCGTAAGTTGAGATTTGTTTCCATTTATTTTCTTAAAGTATATATAAAGGATGCAATTAATCATGATAACTATTTGCAAGAAATATTTTGAGGACATTTTGACAACATTTAGTTTTTCGGTCATTAAAAAAAGTAATATGTATTTTTGGAATTTTAGTAATCATTGAAACATTTCCATGCGAAAATCTTCTGTTCATAAACTTAAAAATAAAAGTGCACAAATACGGTTTTTATCTACAGTGGTGGGCAAAAGTGTGGAATTTTTTTTTGAACGCTTCTATGTTTGAACTTTGTTTGAATAAGAAAGTCCTATTAATTAAAAAAAAATCATGTATTGCAACATTGTGCATCACAATAAAATGATACATTTAAAAGGCGTTTAATTTTTGACGCATTCAAAAAACTAAACACACTTAACAACTAAACCTTTTGTATTTTGATTTTCACGACTGTTGTAAACTTTTCAGCAGCTTTTCATACAATGAGAAGCTCACTAAATTTAATTATTTCAGACCGCAATCCTTTTTAAACCAAACCACAGTGAATATAAATAAACAACATTTGTTTTCATTTAGTTTAAATATAAAAAAACTACTTTTAAAAAGAAAAAAATTAAATACTTAATTTGTTTTATCAAACTAGAACCATATCAACATTTTAGATAATTCCACTTAAATCACCCGATTCCACTTGAATCACCCTATTCCTATATAAAGCGTTAAAAGCAAATTCTCCATTTTCGAATGCAGTTCAAAGCAATCGCCAAATCAGTTTATTTTCAATCAAAAATATTTCGTACTTTTAAAATCACATCACAAACCCATGACACACTACTATCTACCTCTAAAATCATTCTTTCATTTATTTCAACTATTTTCATTTTACTCTTTATTAAAAAACTTTTATATAAAAAAACATGTCTTGCTAATATGCGCTTTTGTTTAATACGAAAGCCAGTGCTAAACAAATGCAGTAATTTATTGTTACAATAAATATCTTCCATTGTTAACCCTCTAATGCATACTGTTGCCATATGGCAACAAGTAACATAGTCCACTTTATTCTATTAAAGTAGAGCTCCCTCTCAACAAATCTGTGTTTTTTTTTTCAGCTATTACATTCCATTTTGAAGTTTTAGTTACTAATAACCCTCATAGATGACAGTAGTTAAAGTGTATTCAAAATTAAAGAGGGAAGTTATTAAATGTTGTGAATTTACTTCTTTGGCAGTATTCAAAGTAGTATAATAATATAAGTACTAAATTCAATTAAATTGTTTTGAAAAAATAATTATAGTTCAAAAGGGTAATTTTAAAATATATTTCGAAGTTTTGTAATCATTCGTATCAAAATTGGAATTTTGTAGTTGGTTTTTGCCGTATGGCAAAAATTTTAAAATTAAATTTATTTAAATTCCAATGCAATTAATTTTTTTCAGTATTTTTCCCATAATGTATGAGTATTAAGGACACAAATATATTTTTTCGATATGAAAAAAAAAATCATGCATTTCAGGGTTAAGAAACAAAAACGCCAAAACGCTTCTCACTTACGTTTAACTGAGTCACTTGTTGCCTCTCCGGATCCCTCAATAAAAACTCCTCCTGCTTCTGGAGAAGATGGATCGCTCCGAACCAGTTGCTTCTCTTTACTCCGACATTCTAACGGGGCAATACTTTTCTCCTCCTCCTCTTGGAAAACGATGCTAGAGGAGGGAAGGGAAAGAACTACGGCTATGTTCCTGTGTATTTGTTCTTGATAAATGGAAAAGGGACAATGGTTTTCTTTCATAAACACTTGTGCACACGTGACTTTAAATGTCGTACATGTTCGTTGTTAAGAGTTTTTTTTAATTTTTAAGTTAATGGGCATGTTTCATGTCTTGGGTGGCAACAGTTAATTGGTATTGTTTTTATTTTTGGTCCTGATGGAGTTAAAATTGTTTTGGTCAATAAAAAACCGTTACTGTTATATATTAATAAATTAAGGATTATTTCAACTTTAATTCAACTGAAGTCAACCCTTTTCAACACTACTGATTTCAACAACTTTCATCTGAACGTTTGAAGTATTTTTATACATTTACTAGGGGGCAATGCCCCCTGCTCGCTACCGCTCGCCAACCCCCGGGAATTGCTCCGCAATTCCTTTTTGTTTGCTCCGCAAACAAACATGCAAGACTAATATGATGATACTGCCAATGCAGGAATGCTCATCTATACAATCTGGCTAGTGTCAGTGGGACTGCTCCAGGGCATCACGTAGCTCTAGCGCTAAGCAACGATCTCTACCAAAGCCACGGGACGCAACCTGAAGCAGCCCCGGCACAAAACTCAGACGACAAAAACCTCGCATGGAGAGTGAAACCAAATCAACCGATAAAATCGCACAACGAGAATGAAACATGAAGAAGTTACGTCATCTGAAACAAGCCAATTCCATAGTCATTACATATTACTAAACTTTTGACACCCTTATTCTAAAACGCTATTTCTGGTAAAATTCTTTGTAGTGAGGATTTACCTAAAAGTTACATAATGCTAATTTAATATGTTTAAATATTTTTTAAATGAAAAAAAAAGCACTTGTTTAAATATGGTTTTGTTTAATACGAAAACCAGTGCTAAACCAATGTAGCCATTTGTTTTTACAAATAATTTTAAGAAATAAAATTGAAAAAGAGTAATATATTTTTTTAGTCAGTAAAGGCAACACAACATATTAACATTTAATGAAGAAAATCGATAGTTAAAGTATGGTGGGGTATATTATTCATATCCTGGATATACAAATAAGATTTAATTTCAAAGGCGTAGTTGAATAAACAAACATTATTTTAAAAGATGAATTGCTCTACGCTACAGTTAATGCTTAGCTTAGCTTATCCTTGCTATTTGGAGAATAATTATTTAGTGTATGGATTAAATAAATTGTGTTGCTTTTATCAAATACATTTTTCAAGAGTAGATAGAGACTATAGAACATTAACGAAATTCTAAAGTTCCAACATTAAAACGCAAACGTGACACCCTTATCTGCCGCGCATCTGGCAACGGACAGCCACGTCAATCAGGGGGAGGAAGGGGGCGCATCCCTTGTCTTCCGAGTGTCCAGAACGACAAAATTTGGAGAAAAATCCAGACGATTCCGTTTTATTCTATTAAAGTATCGATCGTTTGTTTGTTTAATGGGGTTGAGCGGCAGTCCTTGAGGGGATTTTCTTTGAAGATGGTCCCCGGGAGAGACGTGTTTACAGGCGGATCGGGTACACGTGTCTTCAGCTCTCAACCAGGGCTTGAAGACGAAAATAGGGCTGTGCGGGGCTTTCTTTGTGATGCGTCGGGATTAGGCATGCGTTTCAGGAGAAGGATGTGTTATTGGATTGTACAGAGGAAATGGAGAAATCAAAATTTTGGTTTTGGGTGGATTCATACAACCAGGTCCTGATTTAGGAATAAACTTAAACATTGACTCGATCAACGTGAATATTCTTATCAAAGTTATAAGGAAAAGAAAATAATTTTTTTTTAAATACATTAGCCAACTAACACCCATTAAGGGAAATCACATACAAAAAATTTCGTAAAAGGCTCCCATAATCTGTATCACAGACTATAGGCACCACTTTTACGAAATTTTTTGAAGGTGATTTCCCTTAATTATAGTGTTAGTTGGCTAATGTATTAAATTTTTTTTTCTCTTCCTTATTACTTTGATCAGAATATTCACGTTAAGTCAATGTTTAATGTCAAGCTAAAAAAAATAGGGAAACTTTAAAAAGTTATAAATTCTACTAACATTTTGAGGGTCCTCAACATTTAGCATAAAAGAAACTGGAATTTAGATGCCCTTGAAATTAAGGGGAAGAATATGGTCTTTTTGGGGGAGACATAATTTAATTTACTGAGAGTAAGACACCAAGCTAACTTTTCAAAAACTGCTGCATTCTTTTTGAAATTTAAACTTTTATGTATTTCAAGGGATAACAGACAACCCAAAATTCTTCGTACTTCAGTATATTAATCATAAGTATTCAGTATAAATAATCTTTTTTGTTATCACTCTGCACAAAAAAAAAATGGGAGAAACAATACAAATGTGAATACCATCGAAAAAAAAAAGTTAATAACTCATTGTAAAAATGGAATATAAAAATGAGTTAATATAATTCCTTATAAAAATGGAATATGTAACGTAACTTTTTATAAAAAGGTAGCCTAGATGTCACCAGATTTACGGAGTACCGTTTCACCAAATTTATGAACTATAATGTTACACAAACAAGAAGTTTACTCCTATTTTTGCGATATAACGTTACTACATAAATTTGATGCAACGTTATTCCGTAAAACTGAAAGCAATACTTGCTGGTATCAGTTTTATGTAGTACAAATTATATTTGTGTAACATTACTTCAAAACATTGGTGTACGTTACTCCAGCTTTATGGAGTAACAATATACTAAATTTATACACACTGTAAACAATTTTTTTGTGTCTTCACACCAAATGTGGTGGCAACAAAGTAGCCACCAAAAGGGGTGTGATGAAACATCACCAGTAAATCGGTGTAATGAAACACCACCAGTAAATCGGTGCAATGAAACACCACCAGTAAATCGGTGTAATGAAACACCACCAGTAAATCGGTGTAATTAAACACCGATAATTGACTGATGTGTAGAAATACCACATTTGGTGGCTACTCTGTTGCCACCATTTTTGGTGTAATAAAACGCCACCAGTGATTTGGTGTACTTAAACACCTAACAGGGTGTTCTGGTAAATAATTTCAGAACCAAAAGGATATAATGGTTATTTTTTAAACACACTTTTTGGTGTAAAATGATTTCTTACAAAACCTGAACAACAAACATTGTAATGTTAAAAATTACTAATTTTGTAACGTGAGTTGATTTGCTACTTGAGTTGAACTCAACGAGGATACCCTTATCTATACTACAAAAGATAAAATGAAAATGTAAATATATTTTACAAAAACATAGCGCAAACAAAATTAATGTTTAGTTATATTTAACGTGAATGAAAGATATCAATAGGGTGGCCAGGCATAGTTTAATTTGTTACTCAACTATCTACAGAGCTATAAAATTGTGCAATTAACCTCAGTTTAACTATTTTATAGTTTTTTCAAACAAAACGTAAATAAAATACCATTTAAGAAAGTGTAACGATGATTTCAAAATCGAAAAGTTAATCACTGAAACAATTCCGATATGAATGAGCTTAATGACTTGGAAAATACTGTTATTATACTTATCATTTCAATATCTTTTAATCATATATACTAGCACAAAGATATAAACACAATCCTAATTTACTCGTTCCAACCAGAATTGCTAATATTGAAGTTTTAATTAAATTATTTAGTAGTATTTTATTTATCTTTATAAAGAATAAATATAATTGTTCCGCTTACTTTGAATTTTCAGCAAATACAAACACAATTTGTCATCATCAAAATCAAACTCATGCTGTTATTTAGGGCTAACTGAGTGTAAACACACAATCATTTAAAAGTAATAAATGCACGCTGAAATAAGTTTTCGATTTAGCTGTTTTAAAACTAAGACTCAAACCATGCCCATCACAAATAAATTATCAAAACACAGCTCTAATTTTCCACCGAATTTGGTGCTTCGTTTTCAAGATGACATCGAAAGTCTACAGTTAATCAATTCTTGGTGTATGTATGTAAACACCAATTTTTGTTTAAGTTTAAACAAAAACCATTTTGAGTGAATGATAACACCTATTTTGGTGCTGACACCACAAGTCGTGTATATTTACACCTTATTTCGCATTTCATAAACCCAAAACAAGGGTAATAATACTCCCTTGTTTTTACAGTGCAGGGCTTTACGTCGCAAGTGAAATATAAAAATATTACTAACCTAATGAATAATCAATTTTTAAAATGTAATCCTTATTCCCTAAACATACACATTTTATACCCCACTTAACCTTTCAATTCTGCCAAAACCTGAAAAATTCTAAGAAAACTTCCAACTGAAAATTTGGTTAGAATATTTCTGGTGAGATCAGTGATTCAACTTCTAGTTTGATAACGAGTATATTTGTCTTTTTTTATGGTCGGGTTGACTGATTGAAAGCAGCTTCTGAAGAAAAAATATTTCTATCGTTTCCATCTCTATCTATGTTTCTCTATCAACAAGGGATGTTTATTCTAAAAGCGAGTGACATTTCATGCAACTGTTTCTTAGATAACAATCTATTTCATCTTCTTATCGTCAGTGATGATACCATTCTTTTATTCTAGATTTGGTCTAACTTTTATTTGAAAAAGTATAAAATAAATTAAAATTTTTAATTGCAAAAGCAGACAAAAAATTAATTGAAATTCCATCGCCAATAGTTGATTAGTCATTATTTTTAGGTACGTGGAAGTCATTCTTTTTAAATTAAAAAACTATTTATATTAAAACACATCCAAACAAATTCTATAAAATTAATTGAGGTGAAACTCATACCACAGTAGCTTATAGTCAGATTCAATCTGTTTTATAATTTATTGTACAAGAAAGCTTGTAGAAGCACAACAAGGCAAGAAACCATTCTTGAGAAAACTCTATGCTAATGACTCTTCTCCGAAGGTCAACTATGCACTCCCCCTCAGCAACTTCTCAGAAGCCATAAATTTGTCGGCAGTACTTTTGATATTTCTAAACATCCCTTTCTTAGCTGGAAAATTAAAGGAAGAACTTTTTTTTTTTTGGTTTTTGCAGCCATCTTTTAAAAAAGAAGCCCCATTGTAGGGTGGTGGGATGATGAACCCATAGAAGTTACACTTCGCTTATTGGTATTGCATTTGTAATAATATGGCAAAAATAATCCATCAATACCATTTTCTCCTATCTATGTACTTCAGTAGTAACAAGGACAATATCCATGTCCAAAGTGTTCTAAAATATAAACTTTTTCGGAATTTATTGCTTATTAATGGCATTAATACTAGACACACAAATGTATGATCTCTCTGTCCTTGCAAATTAATACCTGTTCCGCGCACGGGCTAAAAAAATAAAACTGAAACTTTATTTATGTATTTATTTACTATTTAGTCTACTCTAAGGTAGCGCATCAGTTATTCTTTCACTTATTCTAAGCAAAGATAATTGAATTATAATTTTAAAATAATGTTATTTCAAATAAAAATATTAAAGATGCAAAAATTCCCTTTCACACGTTTCGCTCATTTGGCTCAATTTTAGAGACTTTGGTGAGCTTGGTGACGTATTTAGGGAGAGCGTAAAAATCGCCACACAGCCCATTACAGTCAGAAAAAATGTTGTACCCCTAAAAACGAACCAGCTAATAAAACATCGAAATTTTCCGTTAAGATCCACAGTAGCTCAGAATAGTACAATGCAACTCTAGAAATCAAAATCCTAAGAGATATATTGTCGTTGTCAGAAACTACATGAACCGTCATTATAATTTTCTCCTTGCAAGGCAACAGGCAACTACACTCCGTGCCAACCTAACTTGGGTAAAAACAAAGAGTAAAAGGGAACAGGGAAAAGCGCGATTGGTCCCGTTAGTTGGAAACTCTTGTAGGTAATATTTACATACAAAATAATCTGAATACAATTTAACCAAAATACCCTTTTCATTCCGATAAAATTGACAAATTTTCTCAAACAATATTCAAATCTGTTAGACTTAAAGTAAACGAAATTAATATTTTAAACATGTTTTCAGGATGGATTCACAAATTATTTATGGAACTCTTTACATACGCGGAAGGATCTTCTCCATAGCATATTTTTATTTACCCAACTTAGGTTGGCAAGGACTGTAGGAATTCATATTAAGATGTTTCGAAAAATATTCTTAAAACTATTCTGCATACATTTTTATTTTAAAAGTAAACTACGAAATTGTTCTGGACTGGCAAATGACATTTATTATAAGAACAAAATAAATGATAAGAAAAAAAAGGAAAAGATTTTTCGAAATTTATAGAATTTATAAGCTTTTTTATATTGAATAAACTTTCCACGGGATTTCCTTTACAAAATTACGAAACATTACAAAACAACCGGATTACGTTAATTTATTAATTTTTATTTTTTAACGAAAGAGAAAGTTTTTAAAATGTTAATACACAAGTTATTTACCTTTTTTGTCTGTTATAACTTCTATTTCCTTATACAGCATTATACACAAGACATTTCATTTTCAGGTTAAAGTTTTTTAAAAAATAGTTTTACAATTTAGTAATAAAAAGTTAATACCCGTCCTCCGTTCGATTTCGTTAAACAAAAAGACAAAAATTCAATGAAACACAGGAAATATAATGAAATTAATCAATTTACATTGTATTGCACAATTTTAAAAGAAATGCAATTTCAGGTGTATTTTGAACTTTTTTTCAAATATAATTTCGATTTGCAATGGAAATTATTTTTCTTTTAATATAATATTCGAATTGTGTTCTAACTCTGGTTCATTTTTTACACCGTTCGACTCGAGACAATGGATACAAATCAGGTTTATGTATATGACTAAGGTTTAATCTTCCTGGTATACTAGTCTTCGTCCTTTCCTTTCTTTTCTATAATTCTTTCGATTTCTTTTTAATATTTAATAATTCAAAATTTTGGACATAAAAAGTGTTAGCTTGACTTTTATTTAGTTCATAGTTCAAACGTGAATGTTCATTTAAAAATAGTTATTTTATTTAGTTCGCTTACTTTTTAAAAATTAAATTTGATTTATTTAAAAATATTGATTGTGTTGCAATAAAACTTCGTTTAAATCTAAAATAGTTAAATTTTTACACATTTCTTAACTAAAGTTTTAATGAATAAGTGGTAAAATAAGCATACAGTGAAATTGTAATAAATAATAAAAATTACATTAAAATTTCTAATAAAACTTCATTCTTAATATATCACTTGAATAAGTTAAATTAAATTCTTCTTAAATTTCTTAAAAATATCTTAATATAAAACGATGAACTTTCGTAAAACTATTTTTATATTCATAACTAATAATAAAATCGCTCAACGTCATGGATGGAATAGAATTTTCAGAAACTTGCTGTCAAAGGTGATCGTCCACCTTAAAGGACCACAACCGCACTTTTCCTTCTGTCTTTTATTCTTTAATTTCACCCAAGTTAGGTTGGCACGGAATGTAGATACTTTTTGTTTGATAATATTTTGGTCGTGTTTATCTTCTATATAAGAATGCCATTATGCACTGCAAATAATTAGGCGCTTTATTTCACCAAAAATGTGGCTCCTAGTAGCTGCAATGGTTGTGTAGTGAAACGTTTCACCATATTTTCTATAAGAAGGTGTACAGTAGTGCATGCGAGGCCGATGTTCGTTTGTTGCAAAATAAATAATCTTTGTTTATATTTTAATGCCCTTTTCTTCCTAAAAATGTTTAAGGGTTAGATTCATAACACTTGCCAAAACAGTCACAAAAAAAAAATTCTATGTTTCTTACTGGAAGAAATTTCCAAATGTGAGAATTCCTCACTAACTGTCATAAGTGCACCAATACATCACTAAAATTACTCCTCTAAGTTTTCATCGTAGACAAGAAAACTTCCTCAACCCGGCTTTACGTATGCACCCCCAATGTATTCTCATTCTGCATATATCAAGTTGAGTTTCTTAGTAATGAGTGAGTTATGATTCTAGTTTTCAGAAAAGGCTATTAATCTGTCGATGGCAGGGATTTCGCAACTTCCTGGAACAAGACGAATAAGAAGTGTGGAAATGAGAATAACTCCTTTTTCTATGTGTAAAACTGTAAAGTAAGATATTCATTCATTACCGTAATTTGAAACTTTACATCATGATTGTGTTTTTTTAAACGTTATTTAACTTGTATAATTTTTTTTCGACAAAATGTTATTGTCAGACATTGAAATTTAAAATTAGAAGTAGAAAGTTGGAAAGAAAGAAAACAAATTCGGGACAAAGTGTATTTTATGTCCCACCTTTTTTTTTTACTCTTTTATGGCAATAGCTGACATTAAAATATTCCAAGACAAATACGTAAAATTCGGTGCATAAAGGGAAAAGGCACTCCATTTAAACCTCAGTCCAAACCATTTTCATTCTGTTCATGCAGTTGCGCAGAAACGGTGGCACATAAAACGAGACACTGTTGTAGACATACAAGAGGGACAGACCATTTCCAGGACTTTATGGAATAAACAGCATCCCCCCCCCCCCCACCTTAAGTCCCTTGACTTTCATCGATCGCGATTTCTATGGTCTCTACTAGGTTTGAAGAAGTTGTGTGTGATACTTAGACTTATTGAGAGTGATATAGTGAGATAAAATAATATAATATGCGTTTATGATTAAGTTTCGCTTCTATTTATTGTGCATCGATTTTATTAAATATTTAATCTTTAATCTTTAAACTGCAAAATGCCTTGTAATTTAGAGCAATGCATAAAACACGTTTTGGAGTACACTAAAAAAAATAAGCATTACACTTTGAAATGTATACAAATGTCTTTAAATATCTACAAAATTAATTAATTTTTAAAAAATACGGACGGGGATTCTTAAAAAATAAATACGGACGGCAGGACAGAGCCTCCAAATGCGGACGTGTCGGTTGAGCAATCGTTAGGACTCTAGCCATTGGAGCTGCTGGGGTCGGGTTCGAATCCCGGTCAGGCATGGATGATTGTGACCGTCAATAAATGTTGTTATTTGTCTATGTGTTATGCCTTTCTTTGTGACTGTAAAAATTCTTTCTGTGTCTGTCCCACTTGACGAAAGCTTATAAGCGGTTCTCTGAACAAGCACAAAAGCTGGAATATAAATGTACCATACCATACGGACGTGTCCTGCTAAATACGGACGTCTGGTTACCCTAAGTCCCTAGTGCTTAACTTAGACGGTTAAAAGTGAACTCCTTTTAGGAAAACGTTTCCAACCGCCAGAAATTGGTAGGCGAACAGTGTATGGTCAAGTGGGGTAAGTGTGATTGGGGGTAAGTGTGATAAACAGCTCTTGTAACTTCGGAAATCATTCTAAAAATCTGAAAGTTTGCAATATTTTACATTAGACCACTTATAATTAAACTAAAAAGAAATATTGACCTTATTTTTTGTTTAAAGAAAGTTTTGAGCTTTTGAATTTAAGTGCAACTGTCTTCTTTTTATGTGGGTTTTCCTATGTGGGGTAAGTGTGATAAAACAGCAATGGATTTTGAAATGCAAATTTTGTACACTTAAAATTGGAATTCAAACATATAATTTTTTTTCTACATATGTATGTTTCTTATAATTATTCACTACCAATTTTAGGATTTGGAATTTACTTGAAGCAGAGAACGAATTTTCTTAATGAAAAATGCAGAAACCCTATCACACTTACCCCACTTGACCCTATTATAATTTTTTTTTATCAAATGTTTGTTAAGACTTTGTCAAAGCACGACGAGCGGCGTGTCTGACTCATGTCTCGTGGAAATTCAGGTGTCTCGAATTTTTTTTTTTTCAAAAAAGTTTAAAGAAATGGCCACACACAACTTTGCGAAAGGAAATTGTGTTTGTGGAGAGGCAATGGTGGGTAAAGGAATTTTTATTTTGTTGGTTTTCAGTAAGTTTTTTTTTTTTTTGCTTTTGGTGGGTCAAAGAGGAAACGTCTTTTTTTTCAATGCAAGATATTTGTTAGGCAATTTTTTTTTAGAGTTAGATTCATGGCACACTAGATTCAAATAAATTTTTTAGGGTAAAAAGAGGTGATGATAGGGAGAGCAAGGTAGTATACCAGTGACTTTTAATAGCATCTAAATAGTAGTCCCACATTTGTTCGGCAATTATCTTTTAGAATTAGATTCAGAGTACACAAGATTCAAATTAATTTTTCTTTTTGAAAAAGAGGTGATGGTAGGGAGAGCAGGGTAGTATACCAGTGACTTTTAATAGCATCTAAATAGTAGTCCCACAATGTGTTTGGCAATTATTATTTAGAATTAGATTCAGAGTACACTAGATTCAAATAAATTTTTTAGGGTAAAAAGAGGTGATGATAGGTAGAGCAAATTAGTATACCAGTGACTTTTAATAGCATAGCATCTAAATAGTAGTCCCACATGTGTTCGGCAATTATTTTTTAGAATTAGATTCATGGTACACTAGATTCAAATATATTTTTTTGGAAAAAAGTGGTGATGATAGGGAGAGCAAGATAGTATACCAGTGCACTTAAATAGCATCTAAATAGTAGTCCCACATGTGTTCGGCAATTATTTTTTAGAATTAGATTCATGATACACGAGATTCAAATATTTTTTTTTTTTTTTGGTAAAAAGAGGTGATGATAGGGAGAGCAAGTATACCAGTGACTTTTAATAGCATCTAAATAGTAGTCCCACATTAGAATTTTGCTATTGTCAGAGCATGATCTAGAAAAGTACAGACTATAGACACAACCGATTTTGGGGGTCCTTTACGAAAACATTTGAAGAGTACAATTTGAAAAACCACTTGATTTCGTAAAAGGCTTTCCTCAATAGGCCTCTTTGGCAATGATAGCAAGAAATCGCCTAAACTGGTATAAAGAAACCGGTTACTCGCTTTGTTTTTCTTTCGCGGCAACCCTGATTCATGCCAGAGATCAGTAGACACGAGCAACACGTTTGTACCGCAAATGAAGAACCGAAAGAAAGACCAGTTTCCTGTCGCCAATGTCCGCCGGATCTGATCAATCACGCTAAATCAAAGTTAAGCTAAACCAAGCTTGACCCAAGCAATTTTACATAATTATTCTTTGAACTTCAAATCAATTCAATAAATCATAAATAATATTGATTTAATTTCCAAAGAACTTAATAAAACTAGCCAATTTTTGATTTTGAAAGTTTAAATTGCAACTAAATTACTGTATTAGGCGAGTTTTTTTTAAAGGTGTATAGTATAAATTTTGTGTGTGGAAGCGGTTCTGAGTGACAGTTACTGCTACAAACCTATATGTATTTCAGTAAGTAGTTAAGGAACAGGAAAGTAGGCTTGTAACTTCTTGTTAACTCTTGAAAATTTATAACTTTGTTGAAAGAGTTTAAAATTTGTGTTTCTCTAAATTTAACGTTTACAAAGTAGAAATAATTGGCAAATTTTTGGTAAAATGAAGTATGAAACGAAACTAACAACAATGTGTTTAGTATGTTTTTTACGCAAAAATGAAACGAAAATATTGCATGAAATATGTTCGTTTGAGGGACATTTATTTTGGATAATTTAAAATTTCAACCCCTCTATTGTCCTTCATTTGGCTACTTCTAGGCAATGTTAAAAATTGTTGACGACGGGAACACGATGACGTAAAAAAATGTAAAACTACTTCCATGGTTGTAATTTTTTTAAATGAATAGCATCAAGTTTAAGGTTTATATGATTTCTCTCATTTTTAGAGATAACAATTTAAATCCAGTTTTAAATAAATTTAACAAACTATAAGGAATTTTAAATGAATTTGCCAAAGAAATTTAATTAAATATACAATTTTGGTATTTAAAGGTTTTAAGTTAAAAAGAATTGCTCTGTAGTTTAACAAGTTTGTTCTGAATTGCATAACTCTTGAGTGAATGCTGTTCCCAGTTACTGTTAGAAAACAACTTGTCTAGGCAATCACATTTTTATCTCTGTAAGAAGAATATTAGCCGAAGAATAAAGTTTCAAATTATAAAATTTAAAATTTGAGGTGTTTAAAGTAAAAATTGGTTGCCGTTACTGGAATAGTTAAATTTAAAATATGTTTAATAAATTTTTAAAATATTATCGTCTATCCCAGCATATTATTTTGAAAGCAAGACTTTTCTCACCTAATGTTGGCTTAACATTTTCATTGAAATCTTTTGTAAGTAATACCTACTATTATTTAATGATTTTACTTTTGAATTAGAGCATTTTAGCTAGAGTAATTATACTCCGTCAAAGAGATAGGGGAGAGAAGGGGAATAGCCCCACCTTAAGGGAAATTGAATTTTCATGCAGAATTGTGTTGCAATTAATTTAAATTGTAATAAGCATAGCATACTACAGTTCATAACCTATCTTGTAGTGATTTTTTTTTAAATTTGAATCTTTAATAGAAACTGAATAAAATTGTTTTTTCTAAATGCTTGCACAGTGGCGGGATTACCCCGGTACCTGGGGTGATGCCGCCACACCACTGGGGTTATGCCGCCACATCAATAAACAAAGAAAATAATCTATTAATAACGGAAAATGATATATAAAGCAATACATATATAACTAAAATAGATTTAATTAACCTTGGAGCAGCTGCACTTTTATTAACTTTCCATTTGCAACTAACTGGGCAGTTTTTTAAAAAAGTTTCGTTGGTCTATTTGGCCATTTCATTTATTCTTTTTAAGATACGTGGCATCTGGAACGAAAACTAATAGGTTATAGGGCCAATATATGAAATTTCTATTTTACGGATTATGCCGCCATCCTTTTGCATGAGGCGGCATAAACCCAGAGTGGTGTGGCGGCATTACCCCAGAAAGACAAAATGGCATAGACGGCCTGTTTAATGAAATGTAGATAGCCTAGCGTCCAAACTAACAACGTGATAAAATAGCTAAATAATTACTCTTTTCGATGATATATAACTAATTTATCTAACTTAGAGATAACAGTCACTTAATCTTCCATTTCAGAAGGCCCAAAATTATAAGAAAATCACTAAAATCCGTATTTTTCAAATAACTTTACACCAACTCACCGCACGGCCATTAACTTCTCTACTACAAATTACTTTGTTTTCTGCTACAGGTCAGCGTTCACAGCCCCCCTCCGCCCGAGGCATTGCCCGAGGTAGCGGGATTCCCCTGCCCTCCCCTACCTGACTTGCTTCAGCTACTGTTTTTAGCTCTTGGGGAAGCTGTGAAATCATAGACGAAAACATCGATCAAGTATTGAAATGTTATGGTATTATGTTGAAACGCATCAACAATGCAAACAAAATAGTGGAAGTACGTTTTTTCAGAATTTTTTCAATGGTTTTATTCGATTTATTAAAAAAAAAAACTTCAAAAGAACAAACTTGTTGGGGTAGTGATTTTGTCTATTCAGTCCTACTAGATGGCGCCACAAACTGAAAAAAAATTATTATTATTTTTTTTGCGATTTCTTGTAATTTAATTTCATGTAATTTTAAGTTCTTGTCTATTTACGATTAAGTTTAAAGGAAAAAGCTAAAAATTAATGAAGAATAAGAAAAATCAATAAAAAAGTAACGAATTAATAAAAAGCTTAAGTTAAAGTTCATTAGTAAGCTATAAAAGCTTTTAATATTATTTCTTTTTCCTATAATTTACTAAAAAAACTGAAACCCTTCAGAAAACTGTTTTAATTATTAATACTTTTTAAGACCCTTTAGGAGTCCATATATTTAAGCTTTTTTATTTGAATCTTGAATTTTTCTTGGGAAGAAAAATTAACGTTCGTTTTAAATAAAAATTGTCTAAAATTAAATGAATAAAATTTATTCGTTATATTTAGAGAACTTTTTTATTTATTGTTAGGCTAACCTTGTTAATGGGGTTGTTTCATGGAGGATCTGGCAATAGCTCCGCGATATTGTTTTCCTTTCCTTCCCTGACTCGAATACTTTTGTTTTGGTTAAGTAAGTTGGTTGGTAGATCTATATTCAGGTTACTGTGCTTGGTCAGCGTACAAGCCTGATTATCACTACTAACCAAACACCTAAAACAAAAGTAATTTGAGAGAAAGGAAAACAAGACCGCGAAGGCATTGCCAGATCCTCCGTGAAACAACCCCATTGTAGTATGGCCTGGTTAAGAATATCAGCATTATGCATTACCATCCTCATAATACTTAATTTATGGTACTTATTGATTACAATGAATTAAAATTATAAAAATGTATTTTTCTAAATATTTTTCAAGCAATTGCAAAGTAAATATAATTTTAAAAAAGCCCGTTTAAACTGCCAACTTTGAATGTTGTTCTAGTAAACATATAGATGGCAGCACCAACGTATTTTGGGTGTAACATTTAATAATATGAATAAATTATAAAAAAAAACTACAACAATAACAATACTAAAAATAATAACAATAACAATAATAAATAATAATGATGATAATGATAATAAAAAGTTAATAATTTCAATTTCTTTCGTTAAGGCACACTATTCTTTGAAAGGACGCCCAGCGGGGTATTTCAAACGAATTCTCGGTCAAAATATTTTTTAATAGAATTTGTATTTGAAAATCTTTCTTTTACTTTTGACTTAATGTTTTAACAATAAATAAGCTTACTAAGCAGCCTCTTAGGAGATGGGTGTATTCTTGGGCTGGGCTGTTACGTGGTTCAGACGCTTGAAAATTACAAAGGAAAAAAAAACATTGACAGTTTTTTTCTCAAATTAAATTTTGCAATATATTAATTTAACACTAATTAACATATTTTTGGTCTGTAACCTATTCCTTGAATTAATGCAAGGTTGCACTATATGACCCTGTTTTTTTTGGTATATGTAAACGTTAAGTTAAAGTAGTGTCTTTTTATACGTTATTCTTTTGAGCGTGTCTTCTAGAAACAATAATCCAAACAAAAACCTCTCAGTAAAAGAAGGCCAAGTTCTTAAAAAAAAATATGGCCTGGCCTTAAAAAGAAGTGAAATCCTGAAAAAGGTACCAAGTTCATTATAAGTTACTGATGTGGTATTGACCACCAAAACATTTTAGTCTTTGATCATTCTGATGTTTACCACATTCAAGCAAACTCGCACTTGTGTTTGTGTAACTTGGCCATTACGCATTGTGAAAATTTTGTTGAACCTTTTGCACTATGGGATGTTGAACCTTTTGCACTAGGGATGGGTGCAACCAATAAATTATTGAACATTGAGATGAAAGTATTCCTGTAGGTAAAGTGTTTTAAGTGTTTCAAGCCACACAAAAAAGAGGCCCAACAGAATTTTTTTTTTTGTTGCTTTTATAAGCTTTGTTTTCTGCCTAGTGGTCAAACAGAGTAATCTTGGCCTTCTCTTTTTTTCTTCGAAAAAATTGTCAATGAATATTTGAACATTGATATAACTTCTTTTCAGTATCAGTATTTTATACGTTTTTTTTTATAAATGTCGTAAACGAATTTCTAAACTACCATTACATTGAACTTGCGATAAAATAGTTACTACTTTTAGTGGCGGTCGCAATATCGTGGGACCGTTGGAATCGAGTTGTACAGTAATGAATAATCATATATCATAATACCTTTAAGGGCTTGTTTATTTTATTCAAAAATGCGTAATGGCCAAGTTACACAAACACAAGTGCGAGTTTGCTTGAATGTGGTAAACATCAGAATGATCAAAGACTAAAATGTTTTGGTGGTCAATACCACATCACTAACTTTTAATGAACTTGGTACCTTTTTCAGGATTTCACTTCTTTTTAAGGCCAGGCCATATTTTTTTTTAAGAACTTGGCCTTCTTTTACTGAGAGGTTTTTGTTTGGATTTCACTTATTTTTGTAGGTATACTAAATAAAATAAATTAAATAATTTCTTAAATAAAAAAAAATATTTTAAATATGGACACTTTCAATTGTTTTATAAATACTAACTTTTTTAGAGGACAATCCAAGTGTTTAAGTAAACATGATATATAAAATAAAAACTATATTTGACGAATGTCCATACATTTAAAAAAAAAAATTTGTACTGTTTCATTTTACTGCTCGTTCTGTACTGCTTGTTGACATTAAGTACATTTTGTATCTATTTTAAACTAGCAGTATGGTTCCGTCTTACTGGGAACCCGTTAGCTTCGCATTGCTTCCTTTTAGAGGAATACTTACTTGTGAAAATGGGGGACATTCACGGCCATATCCACCTGAGATTCAACCGCGTGACATCACATTAATGTTCCCCATACACTCAATATCTAAACTAAATTCAATTCGTGTTGGCGCATGCGCAAGAAAAAAGCAAATTCTAACAGAGAATGGCGTCAAGCCCCTGGTATGGCCCGGTCGTTGTGTTTTGAAGCCCCTGTTACGGTCTACCTACTTATTAAAATACACTCAAAATCAAAACAAAATTAAATTCGTGTTGGTGCATGCACACTTAAACACTAATAGAGGATGGCGTCAAGCCCCCGTTTCGGCCCGGTCCATGTATTTTCAAGCCCTGTTATGGGCCCGCACTCCCACGTGGATGACGTTTTTTGAAACTAATTATATTAATTAAAAATCACAATCAACTATGAAAAAACTAAGCTTCAGATGAGCACGTAGGTATTAAAAGGAATCTATATTAAAAATTTCGAAGTTTTTGGAGCAGTATAAGTAGGTCCTTTGCGATCCACAGACATACACACAGACTCTTTTATTATTACTAGCAGTATGGTCCTGCCTTACTGGGGACCCGTTAACTTCGCATTGCTTCCTTTTAGAGGCATGCTTACTTGCGAAGATACACTCAAAATCAAAAGAAAATTAAATTTGTGTTGGCGCAGCGTACGATGTCGCCCTTAACGGTTGCGTTGGGTGCCTATTCAGGTGTTGGCTAGTCACCTGACTTTGTTTCTAAAATACGACGCCCGTCGCCAATAGCCCTCGTGTAGCTCTAGTGCGACGATAATTCAAACCTAACCTAATGTGTTGGCGCATCCATACTTAAAAAAGCAAACACTAATAGAGGATGAAGCAGCCTTAGGGCGAGCGCATATCTCAACCAAACTCAATCAATCAAAGTTATAGAGGATGGCGTCAAGCCCCCGTTTCGGTCCGGTTCATGTATTTTCAAGCCCTGTTATGGTCCCGCAATCCCACGTGGATGATTTTTTTAAAAAACTAATTATATTAATTAAAAATGACATTCAAATATGAAAAAACTAAGCCTCAGGTGCACACGTAGGTATTAAAAGGAATATATATTAAAAATTTCCAATTTTTTAGAGCAGTCTATGTAGGTCTTTTGCGATCCACAGACATACACACAGACATACCGACAGACAGACTCTTTCTTCTATTATTATAGATAGATAAATTATCGCTACTTAAAATCATGGGTACTTCGTCAATAATGAACAGCTTTTAAAACCTTTTTTTTCCCCAATACTTTCGGGACGCGTATAGCCATTCTGTACCCCTCGGTGCGACTTCAAAGGAGAAACTCAAGCCAATCACAGTCAGACGTCGCTGGTGCCACGAGACGCGTCTGCGATGAGCGTTTTACCCCCGATGTTTTCGCCTTCTTCGGTTTCGGATTACAAAACAAACGAAATTCTTAGTAATAAAAAAAAGTATTGCGTTTATCGCAATGGGGCTACCGAAATCTTTTAGCAAACATTTAGTTGAAGGGGGAAAAAATGATATAATTATACTTCGGGTAAATTTAAAAGATTCGGAAGATATAATAAAAGTGGCCCAAGATAATAAAAAAGCAATTCAAAAAATTCTTGTTGCCCAGCGTCAATGCACATTAAAATTAAATAGGACACTATTGAGACTATGGAAAAGTGGCAGTTTTGTAAAAGTTTGTATTTTTTTAAAGTTTTTTTTTTTGTTTAAGTACAAGTAGGACATCTAAAATAAATAAGTTGATGTTCCATATTTTGGAAAGTCATTAAAAACAAAAAATACTTATGAAAAAATAAACATTTAATTATTTAGCTATTTTCACAAATTTGAAAACTTCAAAAGTAAATGTACAGATATACATAAATTACCTTTTTTTTTTAAAGTCTCCTGTAGTCTTTTTTTAGATACTTAGTTTATAAAAATTAGCATTTTATATATATTTTTTCTTTTATTAATTGTTATAGTCAGATAGTGCTGTGATAAAGTAAGACTTAAATATAATAAACTATGTAAATACTCTAAAATAAACAAGTTGATGTTCCATATTTTAGAAAGTTATTAAAAACAAAAAAATATTTAATAAAAAATAAACATTTAGTTATGTTCACAAATTGAAAACTTCAAAAGTAAATGTATTATAATTAGCATTTTTTTTAAAGTCTCCTGTAGTCTTTTTTTTAGATACTTAGTTTAGAATATTATAAAAAAATTAATATTTAGAATATTATTTTTCTTCAATTTATTAATTGTGATAGTCAGATAGTGCTGTGATAAAGTGAGATTTAAATATAATAAAAATAAATATAAATAAATACACATGGAATAGTTTTTTCAAAGTTACGATTTTATTTAAAATTTTACTAGTACACAATATTTTATATGATTTTAGCATATACATGACATGTAGAAAACATATACAACATAGAGGAGAGAAGGGTTATATGGAATACCATTTATATTTTTAAGAATAACTCTTGATTTTAAGAAAATATCCACACAATCATTTCCAGTACATACTATAACAAATGAGAATGAAGTGCCAATGGTGAAACAAAAGAGTATTTTTTTGTAATGAAAAAATTGACTTAAATCTTTAATTTCATTCATCTTTGGAAACTTTTCCATTATAAAAGATACAGCCAGCAACTTTGTTTACCGGTTCTTTAGTTGATGGCCTGAAGGCAATTTCAGATTTTCATAAAATTGCACTTTGTTTGTAAATTTAAATTTTACGATTATTTTGAGTTCCAAAAGAAAAATTTTCATCACTGAATTCCTTTAAATAGCGAAACAAATCCACTTAAATTACAATTCAAAAATTAAATCAATCTTACTTATATAATATATATTTTGAAATGTAAATAGACTTTTAAACAAAATTACGATGTTTGGCACTAACATAATTCATTTTCTGGAAATAATTTAAGTGTGGTAACATGGGTAATGTTATTTAACTCTCTAACTTTGCAATACTGTAGTTGACAATGCAGGAATTACAAATGGAAAATAATAGTAACATATTTTCAATTACATGCTAATATTCACTTCTAAATCAAAAAGGCACTATAGTTATTAGAATATGTTAGACAAATAACTTGAATTGAGAATAGAATCAATCCCGGATTTGGCGATGTTGACCCATTATTTCATCCCTTGAGTAGGTCGATAAAATGGGTGGTTCTGTGTGAGACTGACCACCTTACCGGGACATATGCTAGCACCCCAGAGCCCTAGGTCATGAAAGCAAAAATGGGCACGGCAGGCCTTGGCCCAGTAATGGGCTGTTGTGCCGGGGAGTTTAGTTTTTTTTTAGAGAATAGAATCTTCAATCCATCAATTTGAATACACTCGCATAATTTATTTTGTTTCCACAACAATCGCAATTTAATGATTTGCCATTATTCATTAAAATGCTTAAATAGGTAGGAGAAAATTATTTTTTAAACAACTAAGCAAGACAAAGAAAGTTGATTACAAGCGTGAAATTACAAAATTGTAAAAAACAATACTGAGATGAATGAAATTATTACCATTATTAATTCTTTAATAGTGTACTACATCGATGTACACAGTATTCTCTTAATATAAGTACTCGATACTCTAATACTACGAGAACATGGGCTTCATTTTGCTGGAAAGCTTATCTTTGTAGACACACACCCAGCTGCAATGCAGAGAACCATGCCATCACTTTTCTGATGACACTGTTCTGCTGGAGTCACCCTTGTTGGCATCCACATCACCAGAGGGCAGATAGAGGAGTCCTACACCTCAGAGAGATTGGAAGAAAATCCTAAATTATCTCAATAAAATTAAAACAGAACAACAATACAACGCGATGCTCAACCAAATAGAAGACGTTTCCTTGCAGCGAAGAGCTGGTGCGGCCATTAAGGTGTAACCAATATTCGCTGCCCAGAGAACAGGAGGAATGACAAGGGGAAGTGTCTTTCCAGCAAATTCTGAACATCTGCCTAGAAAAAGGAAACATTGTTATTGTGATAATATTAAAAGAAGTTTTTAAAATGCAAGAATCATAAGCCAAGATAATTTTAACTACAAATACTTAAAAATTTAAATTCAGATAACTATTTTTTTCCCTTGATCATAATTTATTCCTAACTAGCAAATAAATACCCATTCTACAAATGGATTTTAAAAAGGTGTAGTTTAAGGTGGGGTAAGTGGGCCATTGGGGCAAGTGGGCCACCCCCTGGCATTTCCCCAATTATGGACGTAAAAAAATCTGTTACAATATTTTTACGTATTTACCCCAATAGATGCAGGAAACATTATGGCATCATTTTCATTTAAGTATGTAACAAGGTACAATGCTTTTTGTGAAAATTTTTAAAATTACATCTTTTTATAATTCACTCCATCATACTATTTTTTTATTTATTTTTTTCCAAACGGTTCATGACACAAAACAAAATGTTATATATTTTGAAAGTGTATAAAACATATTATCTTTTTGTAGTGTCATGTACTTGTGATGTTGACACCTTACCTTTTAAAAGAAAATTGGGGGGCCCATTTGCCCCGCGTTTGGGGTAAGTGGACAACTCAACACTTAAACTTTCAACACCCAACTTTTTCAAACACTCAAAAAATCATGTAGATTATTCCACTTGCCCCACCATATCTTTACCAGTTATGCGTAAAAATATATTACAGGGGTGGCCCGCTTACCCCACCTTGCGGGGCAAGTGGGCCACTCGGATGACCAAAAAGAAAAACATATTTTTAAAATTTATTATTTGCCAATTTGTGTTAAGGTTGCCATGGGTAACATGGGCCATATGAGAGAATGGACCACAAAAAAAAAATTAGTTGTTAGGCCGATTACATCCAGTGGTATGAGGGTCTAAAGTCGAACTATGCCAAAAAGGGGGCTCACTTAGCCCACCTTACCCCAATTGATCCAAGTATCTGTACAATTTAATCTATTATAGGACAATAAAATTATGTTAATATTCCCATTCGTTACAAAGTATAAAATACTGTTACTTATATTACCTTAAAAATCCAAAATAAAAAACATACGCTATAAAATGCACACATAAAAGTCATTGTAATTTCGCTAATAAACATATAAAATCTTTTAACTCATTTGGTGCGTTTTTGGTAAGAATTTGGCGAGAAAAGATAGATAACTACAAACACTCTTATTATACAGCTATAGCACAGTGGTCTTCGAACAACAAACGAGTTATATTTTTTTAAAATATGATCATTTGGTGCGTATATAAAAAAATGAAAACAAAACCATAATATGTAGCTCTAGTATGATGATCTTGAACAACCATGATAGTTATAATTCATGGAAATAGCTTAAATATGCATATTTGCAATTAACCGAACCATCAATGAAGAAAGCACCTAAGGAATATTTTAATTGAGGCAAAATATTATTACCAGTTTGTAGTTAGTTTTGTAGTTATTTTCTTTTTAATTCTTGTAAAAGGATAGTCTGTTGTCGGCAATTTTGATTTCAAGTTTGTCATGGTGTGTCCTTGGCAAGACAACATAAGGTTGAGATTTTCTGTAAAATAACCATTTCTCTCTCTCCCCCCCTCCATGTTGAAGTCCAATTCAGGTTCACAAAACATTGACTACCCGTAACTTAATATATACAATATACATTGTTTCAAAATTTAATTTATATGGATAAGTGCTAAGAAGCAATATATTTTTAATTGGAGACAGTACTACAGGGAAAGTAAAAAAATGACAACCATGATTGCATTGTTGCAATTGAAATATTAACTCCGTTAATAAAATTATTATGTTTACTTACTTGTAGTTTTCCCAATTTGATAAATTTCTTGCGATGGTTTAGTACCTTTTTCGTTCATGAACCTGCATACTTTGCCCAAATCAGACGCATCCTTACAAAATGCAGTAGGTCTTCCTAAAATGTGTAAATGCAATATATGATAAAAGCATTAAAATATTTAAAAAATGATGCAGTATTGGTTTGAATAATCTTACAATATTTTGAAAGTGTTAAGTGCTGTTCGAAAATGTGCCAGCTACATAAGAATTACTTTAGTATTCAGTGATTTGCAATTGTCGTGGAGATAATTATAACTTATTTTTGTCGGAAAAGGTATATTTATTACCACTGTTAAATTAGTAGCCTATTTGAAAGATAAACAGAGAAATAAACAGTATCACACCAAGAAGTAATAGAACTTATAAACAAAGTTTAAACCTTAGCCTTAGATAAATTAATTAACTAAGTTTCCATTCAAATATTGATCTTGCTTAGCTTGCCAATGTTGAACTTATCAAGCAGATGTTATAATGAATAATTGGGACACAAGCATAAATGTTTTATTTTGATTTATAAACAATATTTTTTTTTAACTAATACCCTCCCCATCGCAATATTATTACAAGACTAAATTTAATTACAAGCTTGAAATTTCAATATTGTAAAAAAGACAATACCGAGATGAGTAGAATTATCCTTATTGCTTCATAAAATACCTACATTACAAACTTAAAACAAGCTCTTATAGTAAACAGTATTTTTAAAAAAAATAAGGAGAGCATTGGATACCAACATGCATAATACAAATATAAAATGAGTCAAATTACATATAATGGATTTTTAATCAATTAAACAACAAACTTAAAATCTATTTCTAGTGTATCTGTATTCGCACTTTACCAATGCCATAAAGGGTACAGCTATGATATAATGGTCAGTCTATTCATTGGCAACTTTTGGCTTATTAAAAAAAAGCGATTTCAACCTATTCGTAGCAAGAAAAAAAATGCAAATAAATCCCATTTAACTGTGGATATCGCTGATTTAATTTTAAAAGATAGAAAGACTTGAAGTTCTATCAAAAATACTAATAATCCTCGATATTTAAATTGAAAAAGTACAGCTAAGACTTTTAATTACGCCGCACGATGATGTAAACAAAAACAATCGTAAGACGAATGATTTTTTTGTAAGTATGAATATGTGCTAGAAACAAGATACAATAACATTCAAAATATGCGATATACGTTCGTGCTAAAACAAAATTATTAACTAGCACATCACATTTAAATGTATTATTTTTAAGACAAAATCACTTACCTCAATATACAGGTTAAAACTTCATCGGCTCCGATCACCGCCAGCTAAAACGTAAACAAAGCAGGCAAGCTATCTCTTTTGATCACATGGGGTCGAGAATGCGTTGCGATTGGCTCGAGTTTTTCCTTTGAAGTCGCACCGAGGGGTACAGAATGGCTATACGCTTTCGGGACAGCTATTTTTCTTTTTCATTTTATTGTAATAAATCTATAGCAGCTCTAACTTGTTTGAGTGTTTTATTATTTGCATTACTACACTAGATACATGCATAATTTATATCGTATTTTTACTCGTTTAGTTGGCTCCTAAAGTAAAAAAAAAACAGTTGTCCATAAACTTTTAGAGACGCGCCGTATACGGCCTAACGGTAAATTTTGCGATCAGAATGACTAATATGACCCTTGGCGAAAACAACAATTGTTGTTGACCCCAATTACAGTTTGAAACCCGAATAGTTGCTTTTATACAAATTGTCAAAGCGTAATATAAGTTCCCCAATTATTATCAATATAACTTTATGATTTGTGTGTTTGGACTCTGGTATCTATTTTTCAATTAAATTTTAAACAATCGGGAAGAATTGATTTACCCTTGTGTAGCTCTAGTGGGATGTTATTCCAACTAAAAAAAAAACAAATAAAAACATTTGCCTATTGTAAATCATTGGTTCCAGCCATTGCTCATGCGTATATATTGACCTTTAGCGATGTAACTCCTCCTACAAATAAACAACCATAACTCATTATAAAACATGGAGCTGGTTGCCAGCTCAGGTGTTGCACTTGAAAACCATTAAACTTAATCAAAATGATGATTGAAACTTTCCATTAGTAATATAGTGTGCTAAATTCCACACTTGAAAAACCTTTATCGTATCATCTGAATGTAAATAGTTATTTGAATTGTTGGCGATTCAATTAATCGCCGCTGGCATATCGGCGCACAGACAATCATTGTAAACAGACATTCCAATCGGATTTTTTTTTGAGAGAGTGATGTCAGCAGCAGCCCAGCAGATTAATTTCGAACTAATGATCACGTGACTGGTTAAAACTGCGCGCGACTCCAAGGTGCGCGCGCAACTTGTACTAATTATGCTCAAACTTAGATAAATGAATGCGCGCTTGCGCGCTACTTTTGAAATTTATTGCGGAGAAGAAGAAAATTGCGACTCGAGAGAGGCCTGGAGAAAAATGTTTTTGTTGCGTTCTTTTCTCGTCAAAACACATATTTTTTTATTATTTAATGAAATTATTTTATGTTCCCAAGGATATTGATAGGTAAGTGTTTTAAATATTTTATTTATTCAAATATTCTTGTAAGTTTTCTTTCATCAGCGCTAAATGCTCGATCACTTAAGAAGGATTGGTCATTTTTGTATTGAAAATTATTGATATATGTAGCTTAACATACCTAAAGCATCTGGTTTTTTTTTTTAGTCTTCGGTAATTATTTTTAATTTAAAATTATTAAACGTTATTAACTACTAAATGAGTTGCACTTTTTTTCGTGTAACTTTATTAAATAAGTTAAGATATATGTAGAGTTAAAATATTATTGTTGTTAGTTTTTAAAACTATGTTTTAAACAAATAGCCTAACTGATGACCTATAAACGGCCCGTGCAGCTTAAAATGTTCATTGAATGTAACGGTGTAGAGGGAGTGCACATTAAATATGATAGATGCAATATGGTTGTGTTGGGTGCCTACTCAGGTGCTCCCTAATGATCCCTTCTAAATATATTATATGAATGGACCAGTTACCACCACATTTGTAGGAATTTCTACTCCCAAAATAATAAATTTTTTAGGCAGGATAAATTTACAGTTTCCAAAAATCATTAGATAAATTTCATTAAATTGTTTACTTTTTAATTTATGTCAAATGTTACGTGTTTTTAGTACCTAATTATTCTTTAATTTTTTTTTAATCTTGTTTAGCTGTATAGTTAGAGCTGATATTTCCATACAATAAGCACTTTTTGATTCAAAACTTACTATTTCATTTCACTAAAAAATAATTTGATATATTGGCTATTAAAATTTAAGGTCTAACAATATATATTGTAAATTAATTGCTTCGCTTTAGAGCATTTAAAAAAAATTTGAGGATTTTTATTCATAATTTTGATGTGTTGTGTTTAAAAAAGCTTTTTCTTCATAGGATGAAGAAATAGTTGAGCTTATTTGTGTGAAAACTCATTCCATAACCTCCATCTCCAAAGGGCCAATTAACACCTGATTTGTTGGAACACCTACTCAAGTGCACCTACTTCGCCAATTATTCCTTGAATTGTACAAAATTACTTGCATGCCTCTCCCTATATATGTTTATTTTTAAATATATTACTCTGAGTAAAAAATTTAGCATGCAGTGTAGGTACCTACGAATAAAATTTTACTTTATATTACTAAGCTGAATATAAAAATACTTAAAAGATATTTTGGTTTTATGATGTTCTTCTAGAATTGAGATGTTGTTAACATATGTTTTTTTAGTTGACTTTTTTTGGATGGGTAGTTATTTTTTTTTATTTGGTTATTATTTTTTAAAATATATCTCACTTTATTTTAAAAAATAAATATTTTGCATTTGTTTTCTTACATTGTATAAGTTTGTGATTACAAAAGTGCCGCAATACATTTACTAATGATTAAACAATGTTTTGATACATTTATCAGAAATTATGCCTTTTTCCGTAAAGAACTTGTAGGCTGTAAATTATTCATATCCCCCCCCCCCCTTAATCATTGGATTATTTAGAGAAATGGAGTTATTTTTACTTGCTCTAGAAGCAAACTCTAATTTATTTGAGAAAAAAAACATTTTATAATCAGACACTTTATTTGTAATAACATTATTTCTAGCTTCTTGTATGTTCTGATATTATACAAACTATAATTGGCTGTGTTATAGAATAATAAGCAAAAAAAATATTAATGTTTTTGTAACAAGGAAAAGCCCATTGAAGGAAAAACTACTATATTTACCATTTCAAAACTTGTAAACACCGAATTCAAAACTTGTAAATGCTTTATTAACTTTAAAACTTGATTATTAATTGCAAATTTATCTACATACTTATTATTTTGAGATGCGGTCTCATTATTACTAATTCCTTTCTGCTGAAAAACATATTCTAATATTATTTGGAAAAGTTAAATTGAAATGATATTTATAATTTTTAATACAAAAAACCCTTTTACAGATGTAAAATTTGGAATTGTAAATTAAAGGTTTAAAATTCTTTTTCATTGTTTTGTGGTAATTTCTGTTTGCATATTTACTTAAATTTTATAATATTTTTTATCATATATAAAATATTATAACAGTAGTTATCATATATTTCAGTAAATATATAAATAATTTATTCACTTTTTAAATTAAATAACAAGGCTTGTTTCATGTGGGAACTGGCAACAGCTCCACAGTCTTGTTTTCATTTTTCTCGAATTACTTTTGCATTCTATTTGCTTTGGTATTCCAAATAGAATTATCTAAGAATATTATAGTTGTTATATATTTAAACTAATTATTCCAACTTCTTTTGATGCAAGTTTTCATTGTTAAATTATTAAAACAACCAACAGCACAGCAAGAAGTTGTAATTTTAAAATATAACAACTAAACTAAATTATTCTTAGAAAACTCAATTTCGAAAAAAAAAAAAAAGTAATTCGAGAAAAGTGCAAACTAGACCGCGGAGCTCTTGCCAGATCCCAAAAACAAGCCCATTAATATAATGGTTTCTGGCTGCCTATTTCTAGCCTCTATTCTGAGCTTTTACACAGTCAATAACGCCTCGTAATTTAGAACCCTGGTCTAGTGCCGCAGTCTATTAAGAAAAGCGAAAATTACACGAGTTACAAAACGTTTATAGCTGTGTTAAATTCCACTTTTGGAGGTAAAAAATAAGCAGTTAGAAACGTTCCAAACTAGGCAAATAAGTAACAAATTTCCTCACTTGACTAGGGTTTTAAATTACGAGGCGCTATTAGCTACGTTAAAGCTCCTAAAGAGCTAGAAACAGGCAGCCAAAAAACGACTGTACTTGTAACGCCCCTACCGAATTAATTCGTTACTACGCCAGGGGGGAGGAGCCTTTTCGCCTCACTCACCTACGTAAATGCGCAGTCTGTTTAGATTCTTGTCTGTGTATCGGCGTATGTGAGAGGATTGCTTGCGTCGTCGTTTGAAAAAAGGCGCCAAGCAATTTAAGACCAAACCCGTAATAAATATTCGATTTTCGGATTTTTTATGTTGAATGTATGACAAAATCTACCAGTGTTCCAATTTTCGGGATTTTAGAACAAGTGGGTGTCATAGAACATTTTGATGATCGGTGAGTGAGTGAGCCCCAAAAGTGGCCATTTTCCAATTCAATTTTCTCGGAAATAAAAAGAGATAGAACGCTGATTTCTTTTATACTCTTCATCAAGCCCCTATTGACCAATAAAAGTTTCTAAACTCATTTCTGTGATGCATAGAACCAAAGAACGGAGGGTCCGAAAACACGCCGAAACCCTTCCAGAAAAGGTTGGGTAGTGCCCTGAACTTGGCGGTTGCACTACCGTGCAACCAGATACAAGAACTTTTGTAAACAAGAACGGTTCTAAAAACTATCACAACTATAAATTGAAAAGAGGCGTTTTTTTTTAATGCAAAGTCGATTGTAGAAGGTTAATGATAAATGATAATGAGTAAGTGTTGTGTTATTCATGCTTAATTGTTTTTAAATTGCGCGTGAATGGGATATTTTCTATAATACAATTGTTTTTTTTACTTGGATGCAAGTATTTTTTATTATGATATTTTTATAATTGTTATTATTATAAAATGATTATTATTACTTTTTTTTGTGGATTACCAAAGAAGTGTGAAGAATACATGATGTAAAGGCCAGTTCATTCATTGGCGACATTTGGCGTTCATAAAAAAATGAAGAATGGTTGTTATACCCATTAAGTTGCTTTGTATAAAATATGAGAAGGGTAGGGTAGGGTAGGTACATATATATTCCAGCTTGTGAGCTTGATTAGAGACCATCTTATATAAGTTCTCGTCATTTAAGACAGACACATAAATAATTTTTACTGTCACATAGAGAGGAAAGTACACCCAGGGTGAAAGTGGGAATGGAACCCGCACCCGTTACTGCGCACAGACTGGTGGCGTAATGGTCCAAACCACTCGGCCATCGGGGCTCCTAAAATATGATGATATGGATAAATATTATGAAATTCAAGCGTTTTCGTTCATAATAATGGAATAGCTGGGGAAACCAGATCCACAGCTATTCTTTGGAGAATGCGAGTTTTTTACTTATAGTCATCATTTGTGTAAGGGAGAACGGAATTAGTTTCCATTGGGAAAAGTTTTCCACAACGGCTTCAATTGAAATGAGCCGTTAGGTGGTGCTAACTGGCGACTTGGAGTATGAAGAAACTTGTCTTATGCCACCTACAACAATCTTTGTTCAGTTGGTGTTGTCATATTTCCGTAAGAACAGCTTTTGTGATTTTTTCAGCATTGAGTAACTTTTTATGCTTACATTCAAGCCTAAATAAATCTTACAGGTTTTTTTTTATAGCAGTTACTTAAAAGTGGTTCCTTTCCTATTTCTACTTAACTTGGTAATTATTTTCAAAATAATTAAAACCTCTCTCTACTCGTCGAGGTACTATTTATTAAAGTTAAAATATGACGATACGGCAGGTTTTCCAAAATTTCACGGGGCGGGGCAAGAGTTCCAAACATTCCTTGTGGAAAGACGTGTTACGATCTTCAAGAACTAAGCTCTTGAACTAATATTCTAAAAATTTCATTATTTTTTAATGTAGGACCAAGTTATGTAAACATATATTAAGTTATAAATGCAAAAAATCTTTTGTATCAGATTAAACATTTTCAGAATCTAAATATTCCCCATAGATTGAGAACGATTGCACTTTAAAAAAATAACGTGTCAAAATACTGTTATGTTGCAGCCGGTCCGCTGGTGCAATGGTTAACGTGTTAGCCCTTGGAGCTGGTGGGCTCGGGTTCGAGTGCCGGTCATGGCATGGAAGTTTGTGTCCGTCAATAAATGTTGTTATTTGTCTAAATGTTTGTGTCGTCTCTTTCTTTGTAAGTCTCTTGTGATTGTGTCATTTCTGGGGTTGAATACAATAGACCTAAGGTCGCAGTGTTCGGCGAACTTGCCACCCACCAAGAAAGTCATAAGTCATGTCATGTTGCACCGAAGTTTAGAGCCAATTTTCTGGCAAAAATAAAGGAACTAATCTCACCAAAAAATTTACCACGTACGAGGCATGTTTTCCAGCTTAACGTGCTTGCATTTAATTTTAATTATTTTTTTTCCTTTTACAAAAGTACTAATGCTACAGTTTGTAGATAAAAGTGTTCAGAAGGTAATGATATACTGTTCTTCCCATAATAAACATAATTAAAAAATGCAATTAAAACGAACAAAAAACATGGACAACTAAACCTGGTTTCTCATACTTATTAGTGCCTTTTAGTAAGAAAAAAAGAGAAGTACAAAGGCAAGATATAAAATATAATTTTTTTTATTTTTTCCCCAAAATGAAATAGTGAGGATAATTACAGTATTCAGAGAAAAAACATTTAATTAAATATACACAATTTAATTTCAACAAATAAATTAGTTCTTTAGACAAATGTATATTTTTACTATTTAAATATATTGTACAATAATTTTGCCTGTATTCTCCAACAATTCGTATAAGAACTTTTTTTATATTGTATAGCTTTTGATTTGAAGACAATATTTTATTAAATATATCTTTATATATAAATAATTTTTGACAAGCTATCAAAGAATTTTATTTTAAGTATCGTATTAAACTTTGATACAGCAAATACATGCTTTTTGTGACTGGTTTACAGCTTTTGTATTCTATGATATGAAGTTTATTTTTTAATAAAGATTTCAGTAACGCATTCAGTACGCAATTAATTATTTAGCAAAATATAAACAAATTAACAAAAGAAGTACAAAATGTTGCTTAAAATGAAATTCTGTTGTAGAAAAATGTTAATGAAATATTTTTCGATGATATTTAAAAGTTTATCAAAAGATTTTTCGTTACAAAAACTGATTATGATAAGTATGGTTTAAATGTCATGCACTAAAAAAATATAAAAAACACACCTTAAAATAATATTAATCTTAAAACAAGGCATGTTAATGCATGTTGTCAAATTTTCAAGTTAACTTTATTAGAGTTTAAAGTGTATGTTATTTCAATAGTAATAACAAATAAAGTAAAGTAGTATGATGGGAAGTGGCTTCAACTTTGGAATTTTTTTTCGAAATGTACACTTTTTTTGTTGTCGAAGAATCCTTCCGTTTGCTTGAAGCTTGCTTTTGATAAAGTCAAAGAGAAGAAAAAAACTTCAAAACCACCAAGTATAGTTGAGAAGTATCTAACGCTGAACGAATTGGAGTAAAACACAAAATTTGACTCGGGAGCTAATTTTACTCGGTACAGACCGAAAAAGCTTATCGTAGAACTTGAAGACTAAAACAGCACATCGTTATATACTTTGCAGTTTATGTGGCACATCAACTGACCGTAGACTCGCTTAAAATAAAAAAAAAGTCCGGTCCACTAATACTGAGTATTCAGTGGAAGTCTACGAAACGGAGATTCCACAAAACTATGCCTATAGTCCCTAGGATCTACGGGCAGATCAAAGTAGCCAGATCTCCTCCTTTCTTCGTTTGGTGGTGGATGATAAGTTGGTCTAGAACTTGGATATGGTTCTACAAACCTAGATGGAAAAGCTCTTTCTACTTGTCGAACGTCCATAGCACTGGCTTGTCGCTGTCTTGGGTACATGTTGTGTGGCGAGGAATTTCGATCGGGCGAACGGAATTGCCTGACTGGGGACGAAGACATAGGACGAGAGTCTCTGTAAAATTCCACGTCCCCCATTCTGGGTCTCTCTAACTCTCTGTCGCGAGGGTGGGAGGGCGAGTACCTGTCGTAGTTGCCTGGGTACCTCTGAACGGGGTTGTGATGGTCTACGATGACGGCGTCTTGCTGTGGAGATCTGCTGTCCCGCTCGACGAAGTTCGTGCGAGGCAACTCCTTGTACTTGGTCCTGTGTTCCACATGCGGTTCGAGACCAGGTCTGGATTTGCCCAGTCTCGGTGATACTGGATCGATGACGGCTGCAGGATAAGACACAGGTCTGGGCTCCCGCTGGATCTTCTTTTCTAGAGGATTGCTGTGTCTCCTGTACACCACCTCAAAGTGCTGTTGTTTCAGATGATCTTCTGGTTCCTCGCCGCGGTATGGGTGGTCGGCGTAAGGATCGGATCTCCTCGGGTTGGCAGCTACTTTCACCGGTGTCCGATTATGGATTTCCTGGGCCACCGGGGTTGGGGAAACGGCCCTTCGTTCGAATTTGTCGACGATCCCACGAACCCCTCGATGGACCCTCCCGAAGATCGGATCATCTTCTTCATCAGGAGAAGACCGACTTCTTCGATCTCGGATCTGTTGGGGCGGAATAGCGTTTGGCGGGAATCTCGGCGGGCGACGCCACTCGTACGAAGGAACCACCTCGTCTTCGTCATCATCCTCGTCGTCTTCATCATTGAGTCCAGCCGTGTCAGGCCAATCTTCCTCGTCATCGGAACTCGTATCTGGATCGATTTCCTTACTACCGAAGTCCGGATGAGACGACACCTCCTGGATGGCCGAGCTCAGAGCTTCGTCGGAACCGATTCCACTGCTGGACTTGTTGCTGGACTTGCCTCCTGAAGATTTGGCGCTGGTGGAATCCTGGTTCTTGGAGGAAGAGGGCGACTTGCTGATGAGCGGGGTGACCGTCTTGGTGAGGCCGACCAAGTTGTAGTTGGTGCTGCGTCGGTTGTCTATGCCGTCCAGTCGCCCCTGCCTCCTGCTGACGGTGTCATAGTCTTTCGGGGGCAGAAGGATGGGGCAGCTGTTGCGGTTGTTGAGACGCTCGCGGAGCTCGGCGGCCAGAGAGTCGTACAGGCTGGCGATGTGTTCCTTTCGAACGCCCACTTCTCGCTCGGAGGAACCTGTAAATAGTTTAAAAGTCCATAAGGTAAGGAAAAACAAATGTAAACATATTATACACTTAAATTTAAAAATCAATGAATGTTTCTCACGCATGCATCAGTATGTTCTTAATTTTAATGAAGTAAAAATTATCAATGTTGTTAAAATAAATAGAAAAAATGGACTAAATAACTTTGATACTACTATAAGCAAGTATTTATATAAAAAAATTATTATTGTACTTAAAAGATGAATAGTTGTACTTCAAGCACTTAAAATGTTAAAAAGTATAGAAAAAAATACGAATTGCATGATTAAAAGTTAACATTTAACTACTTCATTGATTATATTATTAAATGGTTATCAGCAACGAAATGTTATTATGATTACTATAATCATAATTTTTCCTAATGATTGTCGAATTGCATGAAAATACGAAAAATATTAGGTTCCTTAAGCAAATGAAAAAAATCAATTGATGTTATAACTTGTGACTGTTGCTGAAAGAATACTTCATTCTAAATTATTCAACAAAAGGACTTTAAGTAAGTCATTATTTAGAAATTCCCACAGTACCGTCGAATAATATCTTGTATTTAGCCATAGAAAAACTACACGCTGCTGACGTCATTCTAATTAGAGCCACAAACACAATAAAACAAGGATAACATTGGCTTATCTGTATCTACGGCAACTACAATTACATTTTCGTGCATCAATTATCTTAGCGAATTATCCGATATGTTCGTGGTTTGTTAACTACCAAGGAGACCTTCGAAAAAGGGGTGGAGCAGGGAAGGAACATTTTTAGAACAATGGCCGGGTTCTTTGAAGTAATCAAATTGATCGCGATGGCTGAACTTTGATTGGCGAAGAAGCAAGTCTGGTAGAAGTCTATGAATGGATGACTGAGTTGTAATTAAGACATTTTATTTTTTCTAGTGAGATTTCAGTAAAAGTCTTAGATCCAGTTAGCTTTATATAATTGACAATTATGTTTTTCATTCAAAAAAAAATTTCTTATAAAAACTAATTAGGGACATTTCGGTTTTTTTTCTGTAATTCAATATAATATTCAAGGTTACAGTGAAAGTTCCTTTCACGAACGTAATAAAAGTAAAGATAATAAGGTTGAACCATTGTCGACTTCTTTGAACTATTCAACTAAATACCATTGAAAGACTAAAAAAAATAAGAATTCGGATTTTGAAATGCTAATCTATTAAAAGTTTACTGATTGATGAATAGAATTTAATAATAAAAAAGAAAACTTAATTATAATTTTTTAAAAAAGTAAAGTATTGAGTAAGAAGTTTAATCGTACTTAGGTTCATATAAATATTAATTAAGTTTTTACTAAAAAAAACTATAGTTTTTATAGCTAATTCAAGGATATTCAAGGATAAAGAAACAACACTTAGGAACATAAAATAAGAAGTAACAACGTACGTAAATTATTTTTTAGTAATTATCGAATATTAAATGTAACGAAATTTACAGTACTAAATACTTAATATAATAAACTATTATTTAGGATTTTGAGTACTAAGACTAGCAGAAATATTTATTAATTGAATGAAAAAATTTTGGCAACTCCTAAATTTAAGGTCTTTTGGTCATATTCTAATTCCAAGAATTGAAAATTCAAATTTGTTGAAGGTCATTGTACATTTAATTAAAAAAAAATCGATAACTTGTTTATTATATACAAATTTGTCACCTCAAACAAAAGGACTCCCACTCACATAGATAAAGGTTAAAATGTTATTTTGCGGGTAAACTGATGAGCATAAAAATAGCATAGTAACTAAAGTTGACACTAGTATTATATGTGCCCTATTATATAATCATTTTGAAGCACGCTTTTAAAACCACAAGAATTTTTGGCAAGAAAAACCCACTTCAAGCAGGCCCAAAGAATTTGGGTCAGCAAACTCGGGCCTTTTAGCTAACTAATAAACGGCCAATTTGATGCTTGTCTGTCGCACTGAGAATTCTGCTGATGAACTTCACACTCGAAACAGGACCTACTTTCGATCAGCAGGTTGTTGATTTTTTTTCTTCTGCTTTTCATCATCGACTAATATCCCCCAAACACAGATTCTAGAAGCATTCCAATAATTACTGGTTTTCAAACGACTCCTCGTGGCGACCTACTTGCAACTTGGTCAGAAGGAAAAGAGCTCGTTTCGACATCGAGCCGGCCGTTTACTGATGGTTAGAATGTCGAGACAGGTGTTTTAAAAGTAAATTTTCATTTAAAAATGCATGTAGTACATAATTTACATGTTAATTATAGAAAAGTGCACGTATAAGTTTATTTTCATTTAATGTTTGATTCCAGAATCATCACATGACTCATAGCAAGTATAAAAACAGTTATCCTCCTTTAATGAAAGGAGGTTCTGTAAAATGCATTAATGGCTTGTTTACTCTTATTAAAAAATATCCTTCTCAACCGTTAAGATCTTATAGGGAACTTCTTATTACAAAGAGGAACTCCGTATATTTATATTCCCTTATTCCAACTGGAATTTGAATCATCACATGACTTATAGCAAATATAAAAACAGTTATCCTCCGTTAACCCTTTTAGTCCCAAAAATTTACTGCACTACAGAAACTTCTGATATTCACAAAATAAGCTTATTTTAGGTCAAATATACGAGTTCCATAAGAAAAAAATTCATTTAAATTTTGTATATGGTTTTTTAAATAATGCCAAAAATTTTTATTTGTGGAAAACAACTAAGTAAAAAAATATATATTACCTAAAACACTACGAGTTATATATTTTAAGGTATCTGACCATATTATTAAAAAAAAATTAGTAATTATTTTAACCGAAATGGTTTACATTGTGTTTTAAATATGTGGAACTGAAGTGAACTTATCAAAAATCAGGTAAAACGCTTGTTGGCTATTTTCTGAATAAAAAAAATAGTAGTTCTGACTTCTATTGAGATTAATGTAAAATATTGTCTAATGAACAAAGTGTGAAGAATCGAACGATGTGTGTTTGGATGTCATAACGGAACATAAACATTTTGAAAAAAAAAATATATTGAAAGTGATGATGCCAATTGGCATCACTGGGACTGAAAGGGTTAATAAAAGGAGATTCAGTAAAATGCATTAATGGCTTGCTTATCTTTATTTAAAAAAAAGAAATCCTTCTCAACTGTTAAATTTTTTTTGGAACTTCTGATTGCAAAGAGGAACTCCGTATATTTATATTCCCTTATTACAACTGGAATTTGAATCATCACATGAATTATAGCAAGTATAATAACAGTTATCCTCCGTTAATTAAATGAGGTTCAGTAAAATGCATTAAGGGCTTGTTTACTCTTAATTTAAAAAAATAAATCCTTCTCAACTGTTTAAATTTTTTTGGGAACTTCTGATTGCAAAGAGGAACTCCGTATATTTAAATTTCCGTATTACAACAGGAATTTGAATCATCACATGAATTACAGCAAGTATAAAAACAGTTATCCTCCGTTAATTAAATGAGGTTCAGTAAAATGCATTAATGGCTTGTTTACTCTTAATTTTTTAAAAAAAAAATCCTTCTCAACTGTTTAAATTTTTTTTGGAACTTCTGATTGCAAAGAGGAACTCCGTATATTTATATTTCCGTATTCCAACTGGAATTTGAATCATCACATGAATTATAGCAAGTATAAAAACAGTTATCCTCCGTTAATTGAATGAGGTTCAGTAAAATGCATTAATGGCTTGTTTACTCTTAATTTTTAAAAAAAAATCCTTCTCAACTGTTCAAATTTTTTTGGGAACTTCTGATTACAAAGGGGAACTCTGTACATTTATATTTCCGCATTCCAACTGGAATTGGAAATGACATAAAATTCGTCTAACTGCCCATGAAAAACTTTGTTTAAAAGCTTATTAAATTTCTTTCAACGTTATTTTAATAATAATAATTATTATAGTTTTTTGCAAAACACAAACGTATTTTTTGAAAAGTTTCAAGGACAATTAATGTTTCCTAAAAGTTTTTTTCTCTTTATTAAAAATTTTTCTATGGAAAGAATATTATGCTCTACCCCCCAATCTTTATATGATTAAAGCTAATACTAACAACAACATGGAACTATTTCGGCTCCTTTACTTTAGAGTAAAGAATTCGATTTATCTTTTCCTGTATGTAACTCATGATGGTTGAAGATAAAGGCCTAAGGATATAAGTACTATTTTTGAAAAAAAAAGACCCAAGATTAAATTTGTAATTAAAGCAATTAATCGTTTTTCTATTTTAGGAGGGTGAAAAATGTTAGGTGTCACGTTCTGTTATTTTTGATTTGAACATAAAAAAAATTCTAAAGGGTAACGATAGGATGGCAGTGCATTATTAGTTTATTATTGGTGTTGTATATTTTGCCGGACGTAGCTCAACAAATTATTATTCAATGTTATAATATTATATCATTCTATAATGAATTAACTCATTTTAAATTTTAATAATTATACTTTTTTAATAATTACATGCAATGTGTAAGTAAAAGCTAATAAAAATTGTGATATTGTGTTCGCCATTTTCGACAAATAAATTTATTTTAAAATTAATGACGCAGTATTTTTGTTAAATTATTAGTAAATATTACTGATTTACGCATTTTCTTTTCGATATGCTTCATACAAAGATCTACCGGTACATATAATATTTATATTCATATGATATTTCATCAAAATATTTTTATCAATGATGTAAAAGCACCTGAATGGGATGTCCACAGATTCGTCTAAAAATTTAGTTTTCAGTGCATTCCATTAATGAAAAGTTCGATCATTGTAAACAAACCTTCTCATCAATTGATTTCAAACTCAAATGTATAGAAAATAGTTATTATCATACAGATTACAAAAAAAATTGAATGCAGTTGTAAATTTAAATTGAAAAAACATAGCTGTAATTTACTTCGTCTTACAGCTTAGAGTTTTACGTCATTAAAGGGATGTTTAATAGCAATCAAATTAATGTTAAATGATAGACATTTTTTGGAAAGTGTTCTTATAAATAAAAGTTTACAAATAAAGAAATTATTTAAAAAAAACAGATATAAACAAAATACATTAATAATAATAAAGCAAAAAAAAAAAAAAAAACGTACACGTGTGTTCCACATTTGAACACATAAAAAAAATCGGTGGCTAAAAAAATACAAAGCTATTGCTTAAATACTCCACTATTTTTATCAAATGGTATAATATTTAAATGATGTTACTTATTAGCTTTTCATTGTTTTATTAATAGAACATAACACTTCCTCTCATTTCTAGCACGGAAACTTTAACGTATTAATTTCAATTTCTATATCATATGTCAGTCCTAATCATCTTTAATCTAAGAAATGAAAGAGACTGAAGCAAAATGGGACATTGTGTATATATAGATTTTGTAGTCATTTTATCTATACACGTGTCATAAGCTACCTATTTCCTATTTAGCACTTGATTGATATGCAATATACGAACTAATTAACGTGACATGATTTGTAATTAATAAACGCTGTAATATCTTCATAAGTGAATTAATGTTATTTTTTTAATATAAGTTTCGGTGGACAGTTTCATAAAAACGAGGATGATTAAAAAAATTTTTTTTAGCTTGATAAGAAAACTTTTATTTAATTTGTAAAACATAATTTAATTTAGCAATTTTAGAAAAATATTTAAATAATTGTTTTGAACTACAGGAGATACGATCTTCATTTATGTTTTTTAAGCAGTTGAAGAGCCATTTGAAAATTGTAATGGAATGCAATTTTTAACGAATGACTGTAAAAAAAAAAGGAAAATGTATGCAATGCCGTTACAGATTATTATGAATATTTCCTAATTATTAAAGTGTAAAATTAATTTAAATAAATTTACAATAAGTACAAAATTATACAATCTTGATTATGATTTATATCTTGATTATGATTTTGACTTATATTTTGAGACAATTATACTAATGCGAAATTTTAACTGTTGCATTATTTTGTTATAATTACACAGTGATATTTAATTTACAAGGTAAATATTAACACAAGAATCTTCTAGGAGCAATTCAATATGCATTTGAAAGTATAAGGATATTGGGTATATTTTTGACATTAAAAAATAAGTATCTTAAACCATTTTTATGATTAATACAGCTGACCCGGGCGTCGCAATGGTTTGGGTGCTAGCCTTTAGAGCTGCTGGGTTCGGGTTCGAATCCCGGTAAGGCATGGACATGGATGTTTGTGTTTGTCAATAAATGTTGTTATTTGTCTATGTGTTTGTGTCGTCCTTCTTTGTGTGTCTCTTGTGACTGTCTCCTCTGGCGAGCGGGGAAACGGGCTATAAAGCCTGCTGCTCTTCCCTTTAATAGGGCGCACTCACTATCATTTGTCATTTTTCATGATTGATACAAGTAAAAATAAAGCATGGGAGATATTTTTTAATTAACGTTCAAAAAACTTGGCAAAGTAAGAGTTATAATTTTTGAGTTTTTTACACAGTTCTCTATACAGTAAAAATTCAAAAGGCTTTTTTGTGAATTTGAGAATTCTAAAGTTTGTTTTAATAGGTGGAAATACTATTTTCCATTAAACCTGATGAAAATCAATTCTACAAAACAGCGGTATGATAACTTCATTCATCCCTGATAACGAATTCTTCTTTACTAATAAGTATTCGAATCTAAAATACCCTTCTGTTCTTAACTACTTTTAGAGTAGCGTCTTTAACAGACACACCAAGAGGATTTCAAATCCCCCTAATCCCCCCCACAAACTCTCCAAGCATTCCTCAAACTCACTGAAACAATAACCTCACCAGGAAGGAAGCTTGCAACGTCCGAAACAAGAACCCATGGCGTATTTATTTTAGGGTTTTAAAATTAGCAGACACGGTAGAGCGATGCAGAGACAACAGCGTTATGGATCACCGATGTTTTGTTAAGATTTTCCTTGCATAATTTGCGTGACGGTGCGATCAAGACGGGGAGGACGGTTTAACAAAGGGGAAATTAGAGGACCGTTGAGTCATATTGTAGAACGGGATGTTGATCCCCTGAAGAATGGAGAGACGGTCAGACAGAGTTGTTTCGTTGTATTTTTAGTCTGAATTTCAGAGAATTATAATATAATCTTTAAATTTTGTCATCTCTTTGTGTCTTTGGTAAGATTATCGTTGCTAGGAAAGAAATTTTTATGAAAATTGGCGGATTTTTTTTCTTGCGAGAATCAAATAATAAAGTTATTAGCAAGGAAAATGAGTGTTGGTAGATTATTTTCTGCTGAATTATTTGAATGAATCTTCTGATTACCTTGTATTTTTGCTCAAAATATGAAATAGATTAGAATGAAATTAATCATTGGATTATATCTTGTTCTTCTGAAATGTGTGACCTCTAAAGCAAATAAAAATTAGTTCATATTCTACTGTTTTTTTAATATTATGTCGATGATCATATTGCATTTTATTGTTTTTATTTAGCATTTTTTAATGAAAACAATGTTGAGTTTTAATAATAATAATAATGCAATACCATAATTGATGGAAAACGCAAATACATTATATTTGTGTGCATTAATTTCTACAATAACAGCACTGATATTAATTAATTTTTTTGTATAAATAAAGCATATTTTTGAATCGGAAATATAATACATATGTAAGACAAAAACAAGTATGAATCAAGAGAATACTGAATATTAAAAAATAGCAACTACTATATTTGAAATACAATTTACCAAAACTCCACTAAAATACGCCACTAACATCATATCGCTTTATCTAGCATTAATCAATTTAACACTTGTCAAAAGTCACATATAACCTTCACGAATATAAATAAATCACAACTCTTTGTCGTATAAACCGGAAAAATAATTCAATACAATGTCACTATAAAAAGTGTTATGACACTTGGCAAGTTTCGCTAATTAGACTGACTCTTTGCCATTCAAAGTTTTAATCTTTGTAACCTCCATTTCGAAAGAGAGTCATTTAGAGAGGTTTACGAAACTACGTCCGTCTTTTCACAGCGGCAATGACAAAAATTAATCCAAAAATCCTCTTGACAATGAAACATTTATTAAAGAAAATATGCATTCATTCGTTAATCTAAAGTATTTATTTTTTTATGTTAAACTTGTTATTATTTCAATGTTAAAAAATTAATTCTTTGACAACTTGAAAATTGTGACTAATTTTATTGTCACTCATAGACCTGGCTTTATATATCAAATATATTTTTAAAAAGTTATGTTTTCCGAAAGTTATTTAAAAATTACTAAATTTAGCTTAAATTTTCTAGCAAGATTTAAATAACTATAAATATTCTATATCCAAGACTGAAATAAAAATTGGTAAAACTGAATAAAAAGTTGTTTACCTGTGATTCGAATTTAACGTAAATCTTTTATTCATAATTGTAAATGAGCTTTTTCGGAAATAAAACGAATAACAAAAAAAAATATTTTGTAATTTGTAATTATTTTTTCAATGAAATGGTATTTTTACCATTAAATAGTTACTCTGTTATTTCCAAATTTTAAAATAGAGTCATTAAATAGAGTGGAAAACTACATCCTTTCGTTGCAAACCATGAAAAAATAACATTAGTTCTAACCTTGAGTGGAGTAAACAAACAAGAGGATATATAGCCTTGTTGAGAATGTATAAATGTTAGTACGATTAATAATATTATTCATTGATTTATGTAAATTCAATAAAGATCTTATTTTTTAAACTTAGCCCCTTAAACAAACAATAAGTTTTGGTCAATAATAATAAAAAGCAACTCATAATTAATTACGTAGTATTTACCTAGAATTTCAGCTATTCTGACCTTGCTTTTTTAAAATAATAATACGTTTAAGAAAATTCTTCATACAAAAATACTAATATTTAAAGAAAATAATTTTTTAACTATTTTATCACATCGAATGTTAATAAATAAACCGAAAAACACAAAAAAATACTTATATTAACTCCAAATAGTACAAATATTTGTTTAAGGAAGGATAAAATAAATTTATTATACAAATGTTAAAGTTTAAAACAATATAAAGATTTGGTAAGTTGTATAAGATTTTTCACTAAGTTGTATAAGTTTAAGTGAGCTTGTATAAGAATTATTAAAACAGCTATTAGGAACGAGATTATTAGCTTAGAATAAACATTTTGTCCTTCCATTTGGATTCATGTAAGCTGGAGGGGTTAATGAACCTACATTTTTTTTTCCAACCCCCAATTAAAAAACCTCTGGAAAGCTCGTACAAAGAAATAGTTCCTTATACAAAATCATTATACAAATATAAATATTTCAATGATGCACTTATATCCAGTATTAATACTTATACTTAAAAAATAAAATTATTTGCATATTGAAACAAAATATTCTCGGATTTTGTTTCGTGATCATATATACGTGATGTAGATAATGTTAAACACATATTTAAGGAATACAATCTGCAAGTTGGACTAATAATTTGCTGTTTAAATACTAATCTCTATAACCTTTACCTTGAACCTTGGCCACAAAATAAACAAAATTTTTTAATATCAAATCGTTTTCGACCTATAAATATTTTACTGTTGCATTCATATCGAGTATTAATATTAAACTTAAGTTAACCTGACCTGATAAGTTAACCTGATCAAATTTACGTGATACGAAAAATGCTAACAATTTCAAACAAAACAAAGCTTTCAGAAATACAATGTACAACACTCTCAAAAATAGCACTTTCATTTTTGACGATTCACGAATCCTCAAGCCTCATTTCGTTAATTTTGAGGATTGTTTCGTCAAACTATCACGTGACTTTTGAGTAAACGCGAATCCTCCCTTTTACGATCTTGATTTGACGATTCTGTATCTTGATTTTGAGCAAACTGAATCTCATTGTTCTACTCACATGCACAAAAATGACGAAATATTTCTTTAGATTAGACGACATTCAAATCCTCATAAAAATGACGATTCAAATTTCCTCACTTTGAGGAAGCGAAAACTCGGAGCATTTGCCAGTAATGGAATCGTCAAAATTAAGGAAAATTTCGTCGTTTTTGAGCATTCATTTTTAAGAGTGAAATTAGACTAATAACTAACTGTTTGATTTTAATCTCTATAACCTCTATCTAAAAACGGAGTCCTTTGGCCCTTTATGAAACTACTTCCGCCCTTTCCAAACCATAACGACAAAAATTAATCCCTATGCCTCGTGACAATGCCAACCTTGTTTGGAATACACAAACAAGAGTTCAGAGAAGGGCAAAGCCTTGTTGAGCATACACAAATGTAACATTTTTTTTTACAAAGTAAAAAATCATGTATTTGTGTAAATTACAGTTTTTTCTGCATGGTTGTGACCCTGACCTAGTAAAAAAATAAAGAGTCTCGCTGTAAACTCGCATTCTCCTAAGTATAACTAACATATATGGGCCGGCCTATGTGCATCGGTGACTTCGTCCAATTTAATTTGTGGTTGTCAAAAGTCGCCAATGAACGCGCCGGACCCTATATCTTAGATATGCTTTGGGGAATGGGAGTTCTGCAATTGGCGTCTAATTTTTCAAAAGTTTAAGCTAATTTTTAGGAGATGTACAAGAATAAAATACCACGGTGTTTATAAAAGTTAAAAAAAAACAACTTTATATTTTATTAATTAGTTGTATAATACAAACGGTACTCAATTAAGTGCAACCATTACAAAGTGTTTATTTTATTCTTCGCTAAGTCAGTGATTTCTGGAAAACTTAAAACATACATAAAAAATTTCCTATTTTTTCGATTGTATGAGTTTTTTAAATGCATCACACTTTAACCAAAATATTTTACTAACATACGCTTCTTGTGTATTAAATTTTTCAATCTATGTTTATCCTTTATTTCTTTGAAATAAACAATCTTTTAGAAAGCACTATTTGTGTTTGTTTTGTATCTTAAACGGGATTGTACATTAAAAATGTTTAGACGCAAAAATAAACTGCAAACGAAAATATACAAACTTTTCTAACCAATGAAGAAAAAATACTAAAATCCTAAATAAAGACTCAGTCTTTGAACAACAGTGATTCGAAACAGGTATGTTGCTTGTTTATGAATCTCTACTAAAAATAACACACGCTTGTTTTGCTGTGCTACCCTAGGCAATTTGGAATTTAAAAACAAATGGAGATTCGTGTTGTGACTGCTTAGTTTGGCACTGTCAGATGTAGTCACGTGAGTTTCAGTCATTGTTATACAATATACGTTTCTTAGCTTCTTAGCTATTTAAAAACTTTGAACTAGGAAAATATTCAGATTGTTATTTTTTACTTTCGAATAGGATTTAATTGAAAAAAACAAAGTCAACAAAACTAATATTTATGGAATACACGTTTCTTAGCTATTTAAAACGTTGAGGAAAATATTTATATTGTAAATTTCTACTTCCACATTAGGATTTATTTGAAAACAATCAAAGTCAACAAAACTAATATTTATAGAATATACGTTTCTTTTGGCTATTTAAAACGTTGAGGAAAATATTTATATTGTAATTTTTTACTTCCACATTACGATTTAATTGAAAAAAAAATCAAAGTCTCCAAAACTAACATTTTCTTATTAATGAGAAAATTCTTTAATGAGAAAATTAAAATGAATTTTTAAAAAAAATCTATGATGAATTTTTGGAAAATTAATTCTTTAGAAAACGTTAGTTTTTATAGGTATTATGCACAATCACTTCTCATTAATGAATTTTTAGAAATGAAAGTTGGTAGTATTAAATTGTGATGCATTATCTATAGCATTTACTTACTGAACTATACAGAATATTGTATAGTATCAGGATAACATAAATTTAATTGGTTTTCAATATTATCATTTGATATAGTTTTGAATAGCAGTTTCTGTTACAAACCTACTTGTTTACGTTATAAACGTAGTTAGGAGTTAAAAATAAGATTCAATTCCGAGGCATCAAAAGTTTCAGGTTGGCGCTTTGACGCCAAACGACACAAAATTAAATTATATCTCTACAATGGATTATACTTAAAAAGGTAACAAAACATTATGTTTGCAGTCATTTATGACAGGGAAAATAGATTTGAAACCTATATAAGTGCATCAGTAGTTTTAATACAAAAAAATAAATCTTATAAACAGTAACTAATATGTAGGACTGCAAGCTAGCTGAACTAATGACAAACCGATTGGACTTTCGGAGAAATCTCAAGCTTCATAACACGAGAAAATTCCACAGTATCATTCTCTACTCTCTGCCTTGAATAAATAAAACAAGACTACACAGATTTTAATGGAGGGTAACGAAATATATCTAATGATAATCGTTAAATAATGAAACAGCCAAAACCACACAATCAGATTTCGATTTTCAACGCAAAACTTTCATTTACACTTTATTGACGTGCAATTTTCGATTTAAATATTGTTTGAATAAATAAAACAAGATTACACGGATTTTAATGGAGGGTAACGAAATATATCTAATGATAATCGTTAAATAAAGAAGCGGACTAACTCACACAATCAGAATTCGATTTTCAACGCAAAACTTTCATTTGCACTTTCTGGACGTGCAATTTTGGATTTAAATATATTATAAGTGTAAAAGTTTACGCGTGGATAAAGGTTTATGAACCTTATTTACTGAAGCAACAATAAATAAAAATAAATCGAAATCGGATCGCTCTGTTTAGAATAGGCATTCTCTACGATTTATATGTTGTGCTTCTAAGAACTCAAATATTTGCTTTTAGAATACTTCTAGGATGTAAATCGATATTGACGATCGGTTGAGCGACCTAAGAGTATAGAAAACATTTGTTTTTGAGAATTCAATTTGTTTTACAAACTATTCTCAAACAAATATAATTTTCATTTGTGTGTTAGCTAGAGTTTTGAATAAATTATAATTTTTGTCATCAATTATGTTTGAATTTTTAAAGTATGTTTAAAAGAATTAGAATAGAACATTCAGAAAGAAGACGATGTTCCAGTTAGTAACAGTTAAATGGATTGTGAAGTTTTATTTTCTGGTTCGTATTTCCATTTGTATAAACTTTAAAGCTATATAAAGCTTTATGTATGACTATTCCGACACATAATTCAGATGTAAGTTTCTTAAAAAAAATATTTAATTTAAGTACCTACAAAAAAGCCCATTTAAAACATAATCATTCGAAGCTTTTTGCAATTCATACACTTACACTATTTTATTAATAAATTTCTTAACTAACAGCATAAGCAAATTATTACTGCACAAACCAATTTAGTATTTTATGACACGAAAACGTTTTTCTACATGCTTTCTAAAAATATCTATACATAGATTGAGCGAATTAACTGGAATGCTCTAATAAAATCATTTTAGGCCTGAAAAAAGTAACAAAAGAAAAACAACTCAACTCTGAATTGGTCATAAAATGAACTAGGAGATAAAAAAAAATATTTCATGACAAAGCATCTAGCTTTATCAAAAAGGTCATTTACACTAATATCGTTATTATACACTGAGTATGTTATTATATTACATTTTTTTTAAAATCACAAGCCTAAAAGGAAGTAACCTCTACATAAAGGACACTAATGGTTAGTTTAAATGTAGCAAATTTACATAAGTCTTTTTAATGAAACGATTACAACAATTAACTTTTAAATAAAAGGTTTCTTATGTGTATTTTATTACAGATTTCTTTATATTAATTATTTTATTCATATTTAATGAATCTGCAATTATTGCATAATAAAAAGGGTCCAGTAATAATGATCTTAAAGAATTTTAAACGGCTTTCAATTTATATCACACAAACTATCGATTTGTCTTTGAGAAAGCAATTTGTAGGGTTGCATTGAAAAACCAACATTTTCCTAAGTTTAACTAAAATATAAGGTTCAGTCCGTTCATTAACGACTTTTGATAAAGATAATTTAAATTGGACGAAATCGTCAACGAAGTGTTTCCGAACCCTATCTCTTATTTATACTTAGACGAAAATTTGTTTTGCAACCAGACCATTCTTTTAAGAAACTGTATTTTTTTATTCTTGTAAAATTGGTTTCGCAAAATGATGACTAACTATCCTGAAACATAGTTAAGGTAGACCCGTAAAACAGGGTCGTTTTTTATTTTTTTAAAAAAAGTGTTTATTTTTTAAATAGTTACTTTATTAAAAATGAAGTATGCAGTTGATGTATCTTTAGACAGATAATATTGGGTACAATTAAAATGCTGATATTTGTAAATTATTTTATTTTTAAATAAATATTTTGGAAAGCCTAATTTTTGTGTGTTTTTATTTACTACTTAGAATTTTTTATGTAGTAACAGTATAATGTTTGTAAAAAATAAAATATAATGTTTATAATAATATAATTGCAATAGAAAAAAAAAACAGAGTTAATCTTTTTTGAAAAAATAATACAGTTGACATTAGCAAAATTAATTTGTAGAATATAAAATAAAATATTTTTTTTTAGTTTTTTGTCCAAGTTCAAAATTCAATTTTTTTGTTTGTGAAGGAAACTCAGATTTTAAGAAATAAGCAGACAACTCAATGATGAAGATTAAGCCAATTGTTGAGTTTTTGAAGACAATGATTTTTAAACTGCAAATATAAATAACTTTGTAAACTCGCAGAATGTTTTAAAATTTTACAATAGCTTTCTATATTATGTATGTTTTTATTTTATGCAATAAAAATATCACATTTTTAAAATAACAATGCGTTTAATGCAAGGTACGGGCCTACCTTCATTATAATAAATACTTTACATTGACTCCCTACTAAAATCTGCAATACAACGATCGTTACTCGCCGTCTAAAGACCCCTTTGTTGCCCAATCCAAACAACATTTGTCAATATCCTAGCGACAGACCCATTAGCATTGCGTAGCTTGACGAGAACTGTCTAACTGTTCACTTAAGTTTTCGAGAAGACTGGGTCACACTTAAAGGGAGTGGACGTTTCTAGTTTGCACGAAGGACGTTTGAAGAATGACACCTGAATGCGAATTGCGTTTATAAAAAAGAAGGACAGGAAGCAGAGAAAAATAACGCCAAATTGCGACTTTGTTTTCCTGTAGGTGGAAACCCTTGTAGTTGTTAATAAGTTGGTGAATGGGGTTCAGTAGCGTTAGTATCAAAAACAGCAAATTCTATAACTAAGGTTTTGACTTCCTTTTGGTTAATACCCAATTCAAGTGTCTGCAGAATTCAAAGCGATAGACAAGATTAATAAAGTAGCTAATTTAAATTTAATTTCGAAACTAATGTTCTTGGGTTAAATTTGATTGTGACATTTTTTACAAAATTAAAAATTAATATCGTTGAAGGTTCTTTTTTATATTTTTTTTGCGAAGAAAATCATTTTGGTTTTAGAATTTAACATTTCTATAAGAAAATTGAGAATTTAGGGATTTATTTAAAAATTAAAACTCAACCAAACTTGACTTCTTTTTCTCCAAGTGGGCGTGCACAAAAAATAGCTCGTTTAAAGCAACGAAAGATACTTTGAAGGTTCGAACCCCGGCTGAGTCGTCGGATTTTCTGGATAGGAAAATCCAGGGTGCGCATGCCATATGATTATGTGGCATGTAAAAGATCCCTGGAGCCTGGAGTATCCATTTGGCTTGGATTCTCTCGGCAAAATTAAATCTCGGCATACTTTAATATCCACAGAGAGCTCAGATTCATTGAAATCTGCGCGTCAAATTGGTAGCGAGAGTTGCCTGGATGGTGCCACAAAAAACAAAAAATGGCTCTCAGTTCTGGGGAATATTCCGAGTCTGCAAAGGCTTGACCGCCAATATTGCAGCCCCATTAGAGAAAAAAAAGATACTTGTGAAAATACAGTAAACTTTTACAAGCGACTTAACTGGTTCATTTCTTTTAAAAACAAGGAAACTGCACATACCAACCATTTTTTTTCCGGTTGGGGTCATTCCTGAATGCAGTCAAGTGAAGCTGTACACTCATCACATCCACATTTAGGAAAAAATAGAAAAAAAAAAAAGAAGATCCGGCGGTGGCTACCGACTACCCGTAATCAATCAGTTACGCTTTGGTATGCTCGTGCAAGGCAGTGGAGCAGAATTGTGGAAAGGCAAAACCCTGTTGTAGTATTTTACCTGTTGTTTACCGTCAAAGAAACAAATTGTTCGAAAAAAATTAAGTAGAAGAAATGTTATAAGAAACGTGTTTATTCGCTAGCCTTTGGAGCTGCTGGGTTTGGGTTCGAATCCCGGTAAGGCATGGATGTTTGTTGGTATGGTATAGTATGGTATGATACATATATATTCCAGCTTGTGTGCTTGTTCAGAGAACCGCTTATAACCTTTCGTCAAGTGGGACAGACACAGAAAGAATTTTCACAGTCACAAAGAAAGGAATAACACATAGACAAATAACAACATTTATTGAAGGCCACATTTCTTTCAGTATACCTAATTGTGATTTACTAATAAAGGGGAACCGGTAATTTAATAAATATTTAAATTTCGTATTTAATTAATTTAATTTTGAACTTTAGAGTTCGAGAGCTACTAAGAGTTCTTGTATTTAATGGAAGCGATCTTAAATAATTTCTCAAGAAAAAATATTTTTAGTAACTTTTAAATTAATTGTCCAATGGATATTAAGTTTGTTTGAAATCTACAAAAAGAACTTATTAAAATTCCTAATTTTTTAATAAAAAAAGAAAGACAAGAGAAAATGTGTCTTATTTATTATATTTACGATTTTTTAGTCACATATACGTGGCTCTCGTTTTACCCCCTTGTGACGAATATATATTTTTTCTGTAATGTTTGTTCGGTATTAATAAAGTATTTGTTTAGTAAAATCAAATTGAGGTATAAGGTTTAAAAGCATATACTCAATAGTTTTCAGGTTAGATAGATTATTTAAGTTATAAAGCATATTCCAAAGAAACAATTTTGTCGAAAATAGCTCAGAAAAATATAACTACTTAAAATAGAATGAAGAACAACTGCTGATTAAAAATGAACCCACGTCTCACATCCCTAGTCGAGCATGCAAGTGAGCAGAAGACCCTAAATTTAAACCCTGGGTATCTTTTCTCGACTGTGGCAGAAGGCTTGAAGACGGCTTTGTTTGAGATCGGCCAGAAGCTGTTGGTGCTTGACACACGCTAATTATATCGGATCGGAAGTTTTTGAACTCGTCTGGTAAAAGTGTAACCGGCCCCTTAAGAATGTAAGAAAAAACTACTTGGAAATTGCTCATCTGGATCAGAATGGGAAGAAGATAGCCGATGATCCATTAGCTGAGTTTCAGAGAAATTTAAATGATTTGGATGGATTTTTAGTGTTTTGTATAAGTTAAATTAAGAGTGTCGGATGTTTTTTCAAGAGAATTTAGGGTTGAAGTTTTAGTAAACATGTGGAGTTATCGATGATATTTGAGATTCTGTCCGACAATTCTATTTATTTATACATTGAAGCGAATTGGATTAAAAGGAGCACATCGACTGGGTATAAGTATTTAAAATAATTTTGTTGTGATTTAGTTAGAGACTGACAGTTTTGTGTACACTGCAAAAAATTCGTTGAACTTTGTCCATTTTTTTTAACGTGTTTTTAAACTAAGCGCGCGTTTATTAGTAAGTAAGGCGAGTTGTCCATAGTTAAGTTTAAAAATAGGTAAAAAAGATATTTCTGCATTTTGTAATAGGTAATTGTGTTCAATTTTCTTAAGTAAATGCTTTGAGCTGTGGAGTGAAAGAAATTTTGTAATTCAAATGTTTTTTTCAAGTAATTGGCACATCTTTAAAAATTTGCCTAAATACACTTTAGCCATATTCTTGAGAACGCGACTGTCGTTTGCAAAAATAATAATTTAAGAACAAATCAATAAAAATATTTAGGGGCGTATAAGTTTTGGCGAGACATCAATTAATCATATCTTCAACCTATATATTACTAGAAACTAATTATGCTATTGACTAGTTAATTATTGAATTTTTGTATTTTAGTAGAAAAGTCTCTAATGTCTAAAAAAGTTTTTGAAAATTTTCAGACGTTAACATTTTCAAGAAGTGCAAGGAATTATTATGAGATATCTGCAATATTAGAAGTGAAAAAGGTATGATGAATAGTATGTATGTTATATCTATATAGTATGCTATACGCGCTTTCCAGATGTCTATTTTTAGCCTAAATGAGAAACGCCTTGTAATTTAGAAGCCTGGTCAAAGCACCCAAAGCGAACCAAGAGAGCCATCGTGCACTTGTTTAGAACTTTTGATTCTACAGATATAAATGAGCACGTATGATGCAGTGTACTTTGTAAATGCAATAGATAAACACACAACACAAATATCCATACTTATATGCCGGGACGGGATTCAAACCCCGGAATCTTCTAACTGCCTGATCTTATAGCCACCCAGTCGGCGATAGTATGGTATAACAAAATAGTAGGGGGCTGGGGAGCCCAGTCGGTTAAGCACTCGCTTAGCATGCGGAAGGTCCCAGGTTCGGGTCCAGGCATCGCCAAAATAGCTGCCGACCTATAAAACGGCCCGTGCAGCCAATAATGTCCGACAAATAATACCCAGTAAAAGGGAGTGCACGTTAAATATCCTTCAAAGTCCTAACGCTGCGTACGATGTCGCCCTTAACTGTTGCGTTGGGTGCCTATTCAGGTGTCGGCTCGTCACTTGACTGTGGTTCTAAAATACGACGCCCGTCGCCAATAGCCCTCGTGTAGCTCTAGTGCGACGATAATTCAAACCTAACCAAACCTAATAACAAATAGTAGATAGAATATTTACCTCCAGACGAGTCTTCCGTCCTATCCGATCCATCCGTCCTGGTGGACCTCCCATCCGAATTGAGGCACCTGGTGGGCAACAACCCCTTCGCAGCCAGACGATTCTCAATCTCCCTGAACTTCTTCTGATTCTCAGGTCTATCGATCAAAATCTGTAGCTGGGACCTCAAGGTCGTGGCCGTCTCCACGGAATCGCACCTGTACGCGTGGACATGCACCGGACATTTAGTCAAGGGGTTGTAGATGAGCAGTATGCAGCACACCACGTCGTCGTTGGGTTTGGACTCCTGCATGACGCACGTGATGGCGTGGTGCGGTATGAAGTGCTTGATCTGCTCGGTCTTGCCCTTGTTGTTCTTCCTGGGGACGATCTGGATGATCTTGATGCCTTTAGTGCTGACCTGGAGGGTCACTTTCATGGGCTCCAGCTCGCGTTCTTTGTCCACGAGGTGGCGGAGGACGGGCCTGATGTATTCCTCACCGCGCAGGCCCTTGCTTTCTTTGGCACCAAGGAACCACACGTAGTAGGACTGTTTCTTGACGTCTTTTCGTTTTCCACCGCGAAACGCCATTTTCTGAGAAGTTCAATGTTAGATTTAAGGGCTAACACTCAGATGAATCTATAACATGACTGGTGGATTGATAAGTATAGTAAATGCACATCACTTAGCTCAGTTATATCCAGTTGCGTTTGGAAGCACCATTTTTTTGGAGGATGAAAATATTCTAAAAGAATGGTTTGCACTAAATTTGTTGAGTTAGATGAAGGATTATAATCCCCTGTGGTAACAGTAGCAAGTGGAAGGGATTTAGAAGATCAATATTCCAAGAATAAATTATCAGAATTTTGTGAATCGAAGGGTGTCAAAGACTAAAAGGCTCTGTAGAATCCAAAAATTTTGTATTTCGTTTAAGCTCAAATTTGGCAGGATGTGGGACAGAAGTCACTTGCAGCACAAAAACATTTAACACCTTTATCTCTTAGTAATTATCCTTTTGGTTACATAAAATAGCACTCAGTGAGGTATTCTAAACACAAATATGGCAGTACAATTTAAGCAGGATCAGGGGACGATTCCTTTTTGAAACTCTTGTTAAACGGTGAACATAATATTCCACAAGAAGTCAGAAGGCCTCTTCGCTGGCAGCAGCAACAGAACGAAAGGCAGACGAAAACAGAACTCGAAAACGAGTCCCCGTTTTCTAGTTTCGAGTTCCCGGACCGGTTGTTGCTGTTCTTTCAGCTGCTTGTTCTCTGAGGCTTCTGATCGTAGTTGCGGAAAGGGCATTCCTCGATTTCGGCAGTCCACCCTCGGGCAACCAATGGCTGGTGTCCTCAGAGTGGGTTGAGTGGAGTTGCAAGTCGACTGCTGCTTCGGCTCGTCACCATTGCCAGTCTGAGGAAGGAAATAACAATCTTTAGAACCCACATGAAACTTCTAACATTTATTATAAGTTAAATTTATAAGAAGGGAAGGATTTATATCCCACAAATGACATGCTTCAATTTTGTGTTGTACATGTAAAATTGTTGTCACGTGCCTCCTACGCATAAAGAAATATTTTTTTATTGACATCAATTAAAGTTTGAAGAAAATAAATATTTTCATGTTAAAACTTAAATTCTTGATACATATAATAATTTATATCATATATTGATAATGCGTTATAATTTTATATAATGAATATGTTACTTGTTATACCTACACTCCTTCATTTATAAACATTTAGAGGACTTGTTATTTGTTGGGATTTTTAAACATACATAAATTTTATCATACCCTATGATTTTGTTATTCTGATGACTCTAGAAAATATTAAAGGAAACAAAGACTATGTTCTATAATTTGAAGAATTTTAATGCAGAACTATTTAGCTGATATCCAGTTTAATAAATACAATCAATTAATGACCCACATGTTCAAATGACATGTTATGAGATTTCTTTGTTGTCATATATGTGATAGAATCCGTAATGTTTTTTTCATATTCCGTTTTGTTTTTTAACTTTCATGGTTGCTAATGCCCTTATGGATTCTGTGACAGGTTATGCAGAGGTTTGTGGAAGATTCCTCACATAATTAGATTAAGTCAGCTCACTCGAGAATTTTAGTGTAACGTTGCATTCAAAAATCATGCAAATGGTATCATTACTCAGGTTTTTTAAACTGTGTAAGATTATTAACCGTAATTTCTCTTAAAGTCTAACTTGAGTTATAATTTTATTCACTTACACTAAGATAAAACCAAATTGATAAAACTCTTTTATCTTAAGTTTACTTAATTTATTGAAGTCTTTAAAATGCAATAGAAATTCATCTATGTAATCCTTTTTCAACCCATTAATATAAGATAATTCTAACTCATTTAGTAGAATTTTCGATTTAATCCTTACAAATTTCGTAAGATTTCCTGAAAACAGTATTACGCTTATAGTTTAAAACCATCTATTAAAACTACATAGCAAAGGAAGTATTACTTTTTTTATTATCTAAAGGAAATTCCTAATTAATTTACATTTGACAAAAAGCTTCATCCGAAAATTGCTACTATCATTTTGAAGAAAAGGTAAGCAACGTTGTAATTCAACGGTGTGTGACTTATCATTAGGGTTTTCGAAAACTCTCTGCTGTACTGTAATTCGATTGTATTCACAGTTGGTTGGATTTCTGTTTCCCCGAGTTTTCGATTATTGGCTAGCAAAACCTAAAAACTTCCAAAAGTTTTACCATGATTTTTATAAATATTATTAGTATAAATATCCATCAGAAGTATAAGTATTGGAAAAATACATAGCCTATACTATTATTGTCTTGCAAACATAAAAAACTTCAAAGATATTTACCGCTAATTTATACGAATCAATTATTTTCTGAATACTCAACAAAATCATAAGTATAGAAAAAGTACAAAGCCTCTTTTATTATTATTGTCTTGCAAGCATAAAAACTTCAAAGATTTACCGCTAACTCATACGAATAAGTTATTTTCTGAATACTCACCAAAAGTATAAGTATTAAAATAAAAATATTGATCCTCTTTTGCATATCCAAAATAATATTTGGTAAGACGTTCTACTTGAGCTTCAATTTTTGCATTTGTTAGAATATAATGCTAAATAGAAAATGCAGTGAATATATTTTATACCATGGTCGATGTAAATGTATAAAAATGCAGGATAGGTAAAAAAGAATACAGTGATTACAAATGGCTATAAATATTTAATGGAAAAGGATTTATCGATAAAATTGCAGACAATGTAGGTGGAACGTCAACATTCAGAATACATATAGGTTATATATATTTTAAAGTTTAGTCTACATTCTGTGTGTTAATCTTACCAATAAATTCTTTTCCATTCAATTGATTAGCAGTTATTGATAGCCGTTTGTAATCACTATATTCTAATTACTTACCCTGTACTGATATAACATCATTCCATTTATAGTTAGGAATAATTTCAAAATTGAAAACTTTTATCTAGATTAAAGTTCTATTTTGTAGCAAATAAAAACGGCTAATACTTTAAACCATTGAATCGAATTCCATTATTAAAAATCTCAAGGGGCTAAACATCGTTTGATTTGGGTTTGGACTACGTCTGGAAACTATAGAATTATTATAATGATTTTTGAAAAGTAAATAAAAACAGATAAACCTTAAATATGTGATTGAAAATTTAAAATAGCAGTTGCACGTCACATTTATTCAAAGCGTCAACGCTCTCGACACTCATCATAGCTTTCACGATTCCACAAATCGTGCACACAAATCGATCGTCGAACACTAGCCGTTCTAAAATCAAAGTCAGGTTTCAGTCCCCTCTACAACGACCAAACTCCATTTCTATAACATTAGACATTGGCCTTTTTATGCATGATCATTTAAAAACATTAAATTTCGTGCGAGGTATCAAACAAGTGAACGCTGGACGGTCACGTATAGCAAAGGTGAATGATACACACGCTTGATGTGTGATTGGTGCTTAAAGGTAATCAAGAACCAGCTTTTGAATGCAGATTAGGGTTAGTGTACTGTTAATTTCGAAATGGAAATCTGCCGTGTGTGAGATTTAATGTCTTTTGATGCATCAGAATTCAAGAAATTATTTATGGCTCTTTAATATTGAGTAATTTTAAAATTAAGTAACTAAAACTGTTTCACTTTTAGATGTTAAAAAAGTTTTAAACACCTGAAAATGTTTTATTTTTTAAAACTACTGAAAAATGCTATTATAAATTTAATTTTTTTTTAATTTTAAATATTAAGTTCTTTTTTATCATACGAAACTTCCCAAACAAGATCCAGAATATATACTTTTACAAAAAAAATATCCAACTCGTAAGTTTTCTATGAAAAAAGTTCACTACAATTTAATAGCAATAGATATGAATCTCACCACATCCAAAATAGAAAAGCTTTTCATTCAAGAATGCGAAGAAAGGCAATGAAAGTAGGGTCAAGAAAAGAAAAGTTATCTTGAACAGAATGAAAAGCTCACTTTAATCTGTAGATTAGAAGTTCAAATACGCGTAACCTACAACGCAGAGACCTTATACGGGAGATAGGCATCGAATTGATACAAAATCGGTCAGCCGTTTATATATTCATTTTTCGATATAAATTCTCATGCAAATTTCTCACCTGAACTAGATAAATTCAAATGCACATTTAGATTTCATTGTTGGGGTAAGTTTCTTTTATGGAAAAAATCCCATTTCATGGCTAACATGATTCGCTATTTCCATCATTTCTTGTGATTGTAATAATTTAAATGAAATATGCATCTTTAAAATATGCAAAACTGACATTGTTTGTCTGTAGGTAATATCTTATATTCAGTTTGCACTTTCTTTTGAATGGTGTACCAATTTCTTTATTTTTTGTTGATGTCACTACCTCATACAGTTGAACCTCATTTTTCATACAAACACTAATTGCACTACAACACTAATTGCACAAATAAAAAGAGGCCCATGTAGATACAGATTAATGGAATATACTTAGATTTTTGATGAATTTAAAATTACTTCACACAGAATGAAACTTTTAGAATATATGATCATTAATTATCCATTTATGTATTATTCAACATCTAGAGTTCGGGAATCCCCAATTCGACCAATGGAACAGTCCACCCCAACAACAGTTTCCTCTAAGGTCAAAAGTCGTCCAGAATTTTTGAGAAAATTGCAGAATTTTTTCAATACTATTGAAAGTTATAGAAGTTTACTAAGTACTAGTTCTGAAACCATAATGTCTAAGAGTGTTCAGTTAGTATATGATTATTAAACATATATTTATTTTGCATAAAACATATTTTATCAATTATTCAACAAATTGTTTATTATTTAATGAGGCATTACGAATTCACAACTAATACGTTGTATTTTGCATCTCTCTGGATGAAAGATAATGTTTGATTTTTTAAGAATATTAAGAGGAATTTAGTTATTATGAAATTTTCAATTCTTTAAAAAAGCTTTTTTGGGGAAAATCCCATAATACCAGATCAAATGAGAATTTTCATTTGATTAATCAATATTAATAATTATTTTGCTTTTAAAATTATAACTTTTTGATTTTCTAACTAATATCGACAACGTGGATTTAAATTTTCCACTTTAAACATACATGTTTACCAGATAATTTCCAATTTTCGCTGTATCATATTTTCTTTTGTTATTTTGTTCGATTTAAACTATTAATATTTGTGTTCAAGTTCAATTATAAATATTTGTGTTCACTTAAAGGAATTCGTTTTCCTTGTCGTAATTTTCTTTTTTGGTTGTATATGGTATGGTATGGTATGGTATGGTACATATATATTCCAGCTTGTGTGCTTGTTCAGAAAACCGCTTATAAGCTTTCGTCAAGTGGGACAAAGGTTGTATATTATAATTATAGTGTAGTGTAGTGTAATCGTTTCCGACTGCCTATTTCTAGCCTCCATTAGGAGCTTTAACACAGCCAATATATTATAATTATAAATATCAGGCTTTTATACGTTTCTTATTCTCCATTTTTCGAAGCGGCCGATGTCCGAATGGGATCAATAGAACAGTTCCATCAACAACAGCAGTTTTCCCTTCGCAGGTCGAGAGTGGGCCGAGAGGGATCGACGAGAAAAATCGACTCTACGATCCTCGCATATTAATCAGCTGGAAATACGACTGAGAGTGGAATGCGGTACTCTCAACATTCGCTCGACGCGGACTTCAAAACAAGAACTTCCTGAAATCCGCACAGGTCGTGGAAAAGTGGCGCTTCTGGCCGTGTTAACTCAATGGGAGAAAAGTCAGTTCTCCGTTTAGAGTGCAGAATGATGGTTTGGCTCATAAAGGTTGATTCGTGAGTATGGAAAGGTGCTTTATCAAGATTTTTAAAAAATTGCACTGCAAAGAGAAGAAGAAGGGATGTTTTTCTTGTGATTTTTGTTTTGATTAATGCTAGGAAGCAGATGAGTAAAAGTTTTTTTTTTGGTAAATGGAATGTAAATTATTTGAAGCAAAATAATAAATCGTCATTGATTCAGTGAAATTAGTGATATCTGATGTTAAATAAAAGAATAAAACATATTGGTTGAAAAAATCTATTTAAGATTATTCAAGGCAAAAAAAAAAGCTAAAGTGTGCAATAGAAAGGAATATAAATCACACAGTGTGTAAAATATTTATATGCCATTAAATATTTAACAGTTTTGCAAAATATACTATATATTTTTTTAATTAAATAACTGCATGTATTAAAAACGTTCTACAATTTAGCAAAATATGAAATAATTCTGTGAAAAATATGAAATAAATTATCAAAAATACGAAATAATTCTGTAAAATCCTAAGTGGATTCTGCAATATATGAAAGAATTCTGTAAAATATTAAGCAATTTTGTAATATTTTAATCATATTCTTTTTTGAAGTGAAACAGCATAAGAAGATACATCATAACATACACTCTTAAAACAAAAGAGTGAAATCCACTCCTATAGGAGAAGTGCATTTTCGACACTGGAAAGGAGTGAAAATTAACTCCTAAATAGCTCGTAATCTTCCTAAATCGCGCCTAATCGCCTTAAAATCGCTCGTTTGTTGTTAAGATTGTTGGGGGTTTAGCAAAACAAAAGCTCCTATTGGGGAAGTGCATTTTCAACACCGAAAAGAGTGAGAATTAACTCAGACTGAGTTAAAATCGCTATCGTTAGTTTTAAGAGTGTATCACCAGCACCTAGACGTGACGAAACCAAATCTGTTTTTGTGCGCCCACATGCCCAGTTCCGACTGCGTGGTTCCGTGTGGGTTCCCTGATCATTACTAATTCCACGAGCAGATGACAAAAAAATGAATATACATAAAAAGGGAATCCCTGCCCATTAGTAAAAGCCCACAGCCATCAGCTATATAACGACCTTCGCTTTTTGGTCCCACGCTCGAAGGTTGTCGAAACGGGAAGCAGACATTTAGGAAAACCGCCTTTATTTTGATAAAAAATATATTCGACTTTAATCCCACGGTTCCTTTCTAACTTTCAATAGTTTTGTTTACTGTCGTGTGTAAAAGTTGATGGTTGAAAATGAAAGAAAGTGGCTTTAAATCGATTTAAAGTCGATATTTAACTACATAAACACCGATTTAGATTTTTTTTTAGTTTTATCTTATTATGTAAAGCGAAATGTTTAGTATTTTTATTTTCCCATTTGAATATTTATTATATCGAGCATATGAAACACATTATCTGAAAATTTGATTCCTTTTTATACTTTCTTTATCTAAGAAAGGGTTGGAATGTACGAAAAAAGACAACTTCCATGGGAAAATACTTTTTAATTAACGTTTTTTTTCTAAATATAAATTAGTCTAACTTTCAAAAAGTGTTTGCGCAAGAATTGAGTTAAACCCCCAAAAATAAATTTTAAATGTATACATATATCTACTTTCAGTAGGCTATCGTAAACATTATTGATGGACCCCAAAAATACTTGGTAGAAATTGATAAATCACCCATGTATAGGAAGTAAAGCTCCGATGATTTCCAAGACGTCTAACAAACGTCATGCCCAAACTATTTTCCTACGTATTAATGTCAGATAAAAAGCCTTCTAAACGATTGATGTCCTAAAACTAAAAATCGAATCATACAAAAGTAGGACAATCTTAGAATCTAAAAGATTTCACGGAAATCCATTGAATTTATTTTATTATTTCTTATTATTAGATGTTACCGCTTGGAACATCCAAGTATAAAAATTATTGGATTTCATTGCGTGCATCACTTTTCGTTTTGCTCTTCCATGGTGGTCTGTTTAAGTTTGACATGCTAGAAAATAGTTTTATTTATTCCGTTTTAAGAATATAGAAAAACAAATTACGTGTTATGTAGATAAATTAAAAATATTGTAAATATTTTGTTTAATAAAACTAAAATGATAGTACTAGAATGATAAATAAAACTAATTGAATAAATAATAAATTAGACATTTTTCAATAATTTTGTAATTAAATAAGCCAAAAAGTAATTTGTTTAAGATTTATTTTTATTAAACTGTAAAGAATTTTGTTTTGCTTACAAAAACAATGTGATTTAAATTAATTAATAGCTTTTAAGATTTAATGCTTTGCGGTTTTATACAATTGAAGTTATATTTTCAACACATATTTATCACTCGATTAAAATTTCATTTATCAAATGTAATCCGCTTTTTCATTAATATGAATTAATAAACTATAACACATGTTTGTTAAAATTTAACATTCTAGGGGCTTCGCGACTAGGATCGCAAGCTCGCACCCTTCTTTTCTTCGTTTCTATAAACAATATTATGTAACGTCCATATATTTATAAGAGATAATTTTTCCCGATTTTTGGAAAAAAGCGCCATTTTTGGCTTTTAAAAGTTTTATTAATTAAAAACTAATTTAAATTTTTTAAAAATATTTTGTGGACATGAAATTTAGATCATTTGAGACATGCGGTAAAAAAATTGAGTTTTCCTGTAAAAGGTTGTCCTCCGAGATGAAAAAGTCTTACATTAATTTAATCTAGACAGATTTTTTAAAAAAAACCTGGACAAGTTTTTTCCAGTCTTGCCGATTTGTTAATAAATACTCATTCTATAAAGTAATACAAATTCAGACACTTTTATAAGACAGGTTTACAATTTCGGCAGAAAACGCCATTTTGGCTTTTTGATTATTTTTTAATTAAAAAACAAATTGGATTTTTTTAATATTTTGTGGACATGAAATTCAGATCATTTACGACATTCAATAAAAAAAATTGGATTTGTACTCTAAAAATTGTGTCGTACAGATAAAAAAAAAAGCTTAAACAGATAAATAAAGCTTTTTTTTAATATTAGAGAGAAAATTTTTACAAGCAGAAAATGAAATCTATCAAATAATATAGTAAAGTTTCAGCTTTTAAATAATTCTAAACACCGAAAAAGTTGTCAATTGTTAGCGAAATTATGTATTGATAAAATTGTCAGTGTCTATCATGTCATACATTACGCGAAAAAGTGAGGTTTCTGCCATATTAACTCAATGGAGAAGCTTCACTGTTCCTCAACCAGTGTGTTACTTCGTGAGTGATAAGGGTGTTGAATATTCAATTCATTTTCTTTTTACATGTTACATTTTCACTCATATTTTATGAAATGACTTTCATCCATCTTTAAACTAAAATGTAAATACATTACCTTTAGATTTCATTATGAATTTAAAAGCAAATTGTATTTAAGCATAGAATACCTAATAAATTATTTCTTTAGAAAATGTACCAATGATAAAAAGTTTGTATCATCAGTAGAATTTTCTTATGATAAAATTGTCAGTGCTTATCGTACCAATCTTCGTTTAATAGTCATTCGTGACTCCAAACAGTGTTAAATTTCCAATACTATTTTCTTCAATGCCGTTTTTACACCTTCCAGGCTTAGCGTGACTCCTGATAAAATCCTTATTTGATAATTCTACTATTATAAATAAGAACTAGAAACTCAATTTCAATTCACCCGCTTGGCCATTGTATGTATTTGCAATTGAAGGCCTATGGGTGCCAGCTTTTTTGCTGTGTTTTTAAAGTCCATTGTTCCACTTTGGGCTGGGTTTGTTTATATCAGATTGTAGAACTTGTCATCAGTTGTAAAAGAGGCCGCAAGTCCATTAGCAAATTGGTAAATCACGAGGATGAACTTTGTGGAAAGGCATCTGAATGGTTGGTTGCTACCGTATAAGACATAGGTACATCCGTGTCTCGTCTCTTTATTTACTATTTACTAAGAAAGCATTATCCTTTTCAGTCAATTATAAGACTACTCCCAGCCGCCCCGGTGGCGCAATCGTTAGGACACTAGCCTTTGGAGCTGCTGGGGTCGGGTTCAAATCCCGGTCAGGCATGGATGTTTGTGACCGTCAATAAATGTTGTCATTTGTTTATGTGTTATTCCTTTCTTTTTGTGACTGTTAATATTCTTTCTGTGTCTGTCCCACTTGACGAAAGCTTATAAGTGGTTCTCTGAACAAGCACACAAGCTGGAATATATATGTACCATACCATACCAAGAATACTCCCGGTTTGTTTGTATTTTACCATGGAAGAACGCCTGAAACTGTTTTATATTAAAAGCTGAATAACGGTCATTCGAAGAGTCTAGTTGTGAAACTCACATTCAAAAGGATAATATATAGGGTCCGGCGAATTCCTCGTCCAATTTAACTTACAATCGTCAAAAGTCGTCAATAAACAGACGGATCACCATGTCTATGTCTAATGTGAGTTTTGCAACTGTATCCTTCATTTCTAACTTTCCGTCTTTTTATTTCTTTACTTATAAATACTGATTTTGTTTAAATATCATTATAAACCTTCAAAATTTGTTATTGTTATTTGATTTTTCAACTAATGATTGAACAAATGGATGTTCCATTAGCTTAATAATTAATATTCTATCAATGTTGTATGTCTCCTTGTATACAGCTCAAGAGAAAAATATTTTTTATTGAAAAAAAAAATTAGATTGTGTGTTGCTTTGTGTGCATTTATAAGACTTCATAGGATTTCACGATAACAAATGTTATTCGGATTGCGTTTGTCGACTTAAGTAAAATGAAAAAACCACTGAAGTACATTTTTTATCGAGGCAATATTTAAAATCAATTATATAAATATTACCAACTTGAGAACGTTTCAAACCCAGTTTGTGTATATACTTTAACAACAGTCTTCAAGAATTCAAATCTTACGAAGCACTATTATTATTTATTTGACCTCGATTTAAAAAAAGTTTTCAATATAACTAAATATTTTTTATTGCATTTTTCATTTTTATTGAGACAATATTTTAAAAAATTATATAAATATTACTAACTTGAAAACGTTTCAAACCCAGTTTTTACAAATATTTTAAAAACAACCTTCAAGAATTCAAATCTTACGAGGCACTATTATTATTTATTTGACTTTGATTTAAAAAAAGTTTTCTATACAACAAAATTTTTTTGAATTACATTATTCTTTCCAAAAACAATTTATCTGCATCATTTTTCAACTCCATAAAAGTAGACTGACTCTAACAATATTGCTAATGCCTAATACTACAATTCAATTTTGTATAGATCAAAAATACAAAAATATCAAACTCGATTTTTGTCGGAATCATTGAAGAAGAAAGATATCACGCGTTGTAACATTTCATACGTGTTTTTGCGCAACAGGAAAAAAAAAAGGAAACGAAAACTCGCCTCAGACTGATCACAATGCGCCTCAAAATATTGAGCCTACACTGGTCAATCAACTTCTTAGCGGTGCGTTCACCTAGAGATTTGGCGGATAATGCCTCTTGATGAAAGTCGCCAACCTTGTGTTTTTTTCCCCCAATGGTGAACTCAAGGAGAATAAATATATTTAATTCTCGAATTTGTTTATGTGTTTATACAGTTTGTGATTGCTATGCTGGATTGTTATTTCAATAAACTTTCAACTGTATGAAGAGCGAACTTATGACATTTCAATTATCAGGCGCTTCTTTGCGAACAAAAATTTTTTTATTTATGTGTTTATTTTTGAATAAATATTTAATTCAAAAATACGATTAAATTATTTAATTTTAATGCTTTTCGATACGTAAACCAGAAAAAAACAATTATCCTGGAGAATTATCGATTTTTTAAACTGTTATTCCCAATGGTGAACTCAGGGTGAATAAATATATTTGTTTCTCGAATTTGTTTATGTGTTTATACAGTTTGTAATTGCTATGCTGGATTGTTATTTCAATAAACTTTCAACTGTATGAAGAGTGAACTTTTTGACATTTTAATTATCAGGTTTTTTTTGCAAACAAAAATAAATGTTATTTATGTTTGAATAAGGATGTAATTCAAAAATAACAATTAAAATATTTAATTTGAATGCTTTTCGATACGTAGGCCAGAAAAAAAAATAATCCTGGAGAATTATCGATTTTTTTTTATATTGTTATTATTTGTATAAATAACAATTTAATGTTGTTGTTATGTTGGATGGGAATTCAATAAACTTTCGACTGTATGAAGATTGAATAAGGATTTAATTCAAAAATAACAATTAAATTATTTAATTTTAATGTTTTTCGATGCGTAAGACAGAAACAACGAATATCCTGGAGAACTATCGTTTTTTCAAATTGTTATTTTTCGTATAAATTTTTTTTATTTAGTAGAGAAATAAAACAAGTAGATGTGTAACAGTAACTGGCACTTTGAAAAACTTCTATACAAGATTTAAAAACCTTATAAATAAAATCGTTAAACACAGCATTTAGTTCATATTTCAACTTTTAGTCACCACATTTGCTCGTTGTACGCAGCGTTCGGACGTTGAAGGATATTTAACGCGCCTTTCAATATCGTATTAGATCTATTTCAATATTGAATAATAAACAATGACACTCCTTAAATTATAGGTTTCCTCCTATTTATAATCAATAAATATTAGCACTTACATTACCACTACCAGAAATTGTAAGTAGCTGTTAACGGATTTTTCAACATTAAAACAATTATGATAATTAAACACCTTACTTAAAATGTATCACGGTCATATAGGCGACATTTCATACCTGAATTATGAAACACCGTCTGTCTGCTTGGAACGATGTTTATAAAACACGATTACCACAAATTATGTCATTGTTGGTGCTATAATTATCCCTGCTTAATTGCAGGCGAGATTTATGTGCCTTTTGGCCCAGCTTTTCAATGAGTCTTTTCCTTCCCTGTTGTGTCGCGACAAAAATGATAAATATAATTCCGTTGTCATTATTTTGAAAAGATATGGTCAACTGACCTTTATAGTTAGGGTATGGAATGGTTCAATAGATGAGCTACTTTATGAGAATGATAGGAATTTGGAGTGAATTTTAATGTTTCGTATTTTGAAAGTGAAGGGATTGGATATGTTAACTGACCCAATAAAATCTTTTGATGGTTTGGAATATTTGATGGGAATGAATATTTGACGCCTCACAAATGCACACGTAAAAGTCGTATCGTAATTTAATCGTTAAATCACAATCGTAAAGGCTTATTTTTAAAACAAACTTTATTCTTCGGATCTCTTAACTGACTACAACATCTTACTTTTTCGAAAACTATCACACTCACGCGATATCTCATGATCTTGCAATCATTGAAATCTGAGTAATGCCAACACATAAAATCGCTATAAAAATGTGTGCGCTGCAATAAAATGTAAGACTTTCTAAGAAAAAGGTTATTTTTGTCTCTAAACAATATCCGACAAAAAAAGGATATTTTTCCCACCAAAAAAAAAATGTAATGACAAATCGATTTACTGACTAATATTTTAATTTTCAAAAAAATTACAGTGGGCAAGGTCCCTTTTCACGGTAGAGTTTACTGCGTGTATAAAACCATTAAGTTTAAGTGGTTATAAAAAAAGATTGCTTTAGTTAATGAGCTTGTAATTTTTCTAAAAGTTGATTTCAAAAATAAAAATTATTTGAGGTTTTAGTAATCAGAGCGTAACTACGGTTGATTTTAAACAGTCACACATTTAATCTCTGTCTTGATCAATAAAACTGACTAATATAATTGTCTTTTATTTGACATCTGCTTAACCCTTTCAGTCCCAAAAATTTACTACACAACAGAAACATCTGATATTCAAAAAATAAGCTTATTTTAGGTCAAATATACGAATTCCACAAGAAAAAAAATCCATTTAAATTTTTTATATGGTTTTTGAAACAATGCCAGAATTCTTTAACTGTGGAAAACAACAAAATAAAAAAAATATATAATACCTAAAAACACTTCGAGTTATATATTTTAAGGTATCCGACCATATTATTAAAAAAATTAGTAATTATTTTAACCGAAATAGTTTAAATTGTGTTTTAAATATGTGGAACTGAAGTGAACTTATCAAAAATCAGGAGAAACGCTTGTTGACTATTTTCTAAATAAAAAAAAATAGTAGTTCTGACTTCGATTGAGATTAAAGTAAAATTTTGTCTGATAGAACAAAGTGTGAAGAATCGAATGATGGGTGTTTGGATGTCATAGCGGGACATAAACATTTTGAAAAAAACATTGAAAGTGATGATGCCAAATGGCATCACTGGGACTGAAAGGGTTAAATTCAGTTTTCTTTTTGGAGAAATGTAAGCAGAACAATTCTCAAAAACGATATTAGTTATTTACGAAAACACTGACTAAAATGTATTGTGTGGGACAAATTTTTAAAACCGAAAGTCTATAAAAAAAATCATAATCCACCGTAAAACCCATAATAATTTCAAAACATATAACATTATTACTATACTTATAATACTATTGGTGTAAAAATTGAAGGTTGAAGTAGTTACAGTAGATTATGTACTTGTATTAAAAACCCACAAAATTATAGGAAGGATTGGGCGAAGTAGTCGATTCTTCAGCCCAAGTGAGACGTAATAGTCATGGCGGAGCCTTTTAACTTTCACTTAGGATTAGAGCCCGTTCCGGAACGGCGATTCCGAAATGTTCTCGAATGCATTTGAATGCCATTCGAATGCGATTAAGTCGATAAAAGAACCAAGATTACAGCACCCTCTTTCGAGTTGGAGTGTCTGTAATTGCAGAGTCACAACGCCGAATCGTCCCCTATTGCCAAGAAATTTGAATGGGATTTAAAAAAAAAAGAGTCTTAAAGAAAACTGACAACGGTAGTCGTTAAGTATATAAGGAGTTCGAAGATTATGTAATGTGTTTTGGTATTGTGTGGTGAGATCGATTGTTAAATCGTCTTCATTAGTGTTGAAGAGTGTCTAAACAGAGAGGTGGAAAATGTGTTTTTTTTTAAAAGGTAAGGTATAGGTTATGTAATCGTTTCCGGGTGCCTATTTCTAGCCTCATTTTAGGAGCCTTTACACAGCCAATAACGCCTCGTAATTTAGAACCTTGGTCAAGTGACGAGGTCGACACCTGAGCGGGCACCCAACGGAACTTCGAGCGACATCGTACGCTGATGCCGTCGGGACTTTGGACTCCACAGATTTAACGAGCACGCCTGTCCCAGTGTACTCGGACCCATCCGTCACGAGTTGGATTTTTTCTACTCTTTCCAGTACTGAGATTGACTGGCAGTAGGTGGGATCCTAACCCCCGCACTCCTGAGAAAGTTGAATCCTGAAGCTGATGCATCAACCACTCTGCCACGGACGGGCATTTTAAATGATACAACACACTGTTAAAAATTCGGCACTTGGCTTCACTATGAATATGGTGTTCCTATTAGTTACAAAGGCTGTGTGTTGAAATGCTTCATTATATTCAGTTGAACTGTTTCTCATATATTTGATTAAAAAAAGCATCTGAAAATTTGCAAGTGTCCAGCAGCGCAGTCAATGAGCTAATAGCTCAAAAGTAAGCGACATATCAGCTGTTATTATTGAAGAATACCAAACAAATAATAAACTCTTGTAAGTAAAAGCAAAGGACATACAGGATTTTAAATTCAAATCCTGCTTCTTCTTTAATTTGAGTTAAAGTATAATACTAGAGTTAAAATTATCTAAACTTATACTTATTTTAAATTTTATAAAATGCTTCTTAGTTTACATCAATAGCATTATTTTAAGTACAAAATGTAAGCCCATGCTTTTAAAAATAAACACGAAAAAAGTAATTTGTAAATGTCGGCTAATACTAGTTTAACTTAGGAATTAAGTCAATTGGATGAAATGACATCAAGCACAAAATGTGCTTAGCTATGTAATATGCAAGCATGTGAAGCATTCACGAAATTCGAGTGAAGAAAATATAAGAAAAATTATCTTTTATAAAATTAAACCATCCTTTATATTTTCTCGACGAAGTATTGCGAAAATATTTTTAGGAAGGCCAGTAACGGTTTTTGCACAGAAACAATCACCTTCATAACCTGTTGTATGTAAGATTCCCCTTGTCCTAAGAGCTAAGTTGTGTGAGAAAAAGATAATGTATCTTCTCAGAAAAGAGATTCGGTCCAGCGGTTGTATTAAGTGTTAGATAGTTATTTGCAACAGGCCTGTGATACCCTTTCCTTTTTTTTTATGGATGGTTACAGAGATTCGAAGAAAATAAAACTTTTATTATGCGCAGTTGGGTTAAACTATAACATTGAGCGAAAAAAAATTTTTTCTTCATATGTTAACTTAATGGAATAAAGATAACTTTTCTACAAAGATGTGGTGCATAACTTTACTGAATTTTTTGGACGCAAAAAGAGTAATATAGGAGAAATTTTTAAAAATATGTTTTTATATATTAAATTGGTTACTTTAACAATGTAAATTTTTATAAAATTAAAAATCCTATGTTTGTTTGGCGAAAATTACAGAAATCTAAGTAATGATATTTTATTTTTTTCATCATATTTTTCATGTGAATTTTTTCAATAACGCGCGGGATGAAATAATATTTCGAACTACGGAATCAGCTATAAAGTTTTCTGTTTCAAAATATTCATCAATACTACTCCTTTTCCAGCAACACATAATTTTTAAAATTTTATGGTTTTACTAAATTTTAAAATCTGAAGTGTGAAAAAATTCATTATAATTATCTGCTTACAAAATATAATTTAAACTATTCAAAGGAAAAAAATCAATAAATTTTTTTAATTCTATTTTCATGCAGTAAAAACAAGATTACACTTCAGTCGATTTTCTTTATTCATCTGAGTGTCGATTACATAACCATAGATTAAGATATTCTAAAATGATTTTAATGCTCTAATAAGATATCGGTTACCCAATTAACTTCAATAAAACACCCTTAATGTGTGTAAAGTAGATTCTTCCCATGCTGGAAATATGACCTTACTAAATTAACACACATGCCACTACAGACCATTAGAACCAAGCTATCTGTAGGCGCCAAATGTATGTCAAGGAAAACATACAAGAATCGAGTTTTATTTCTCAAAACCTGTGTTGGATAAAACTGGGGCATTCAAAAATGAAATAATTTCATGTTGTCGTTTATGGAGTTTTTATTAGTTTTGATTACAGGGAAAGAAGGATGATTATTGATTCGAAATTAATGTTTGTTGATATGTACGGTAAAATCAATATTGACGTAGTCATTGTAATTTCCTTTATATGATTGCAACGCTCTATTTTTCGCATATTGATAGAATCCGGTTAGTGTAGTTAGTTTTTATATACTTCTTAAAAATTAAAATCCCACCTATATTTTAACCGGAAATTCAAGTTTTTTTATAAGGTACACTGTTTATAAAATGCATTTTAAATTATTTAAAATAATGAAATTTTTTAAATTGTGATTTTCTTACTGGAAAGATTTACTTACTTGTTTCAATACAGTTTGTCGTTAAAATTAAAGTTATCAATTTTAATATTCAATTGCCTGGTATGAAATATATGTTAATGAAATTATTGTAATAGAGTTTAAAATCGAAAATGGAGCTGCACGTTTTTGAGAGTGTCGATTCTGAAAAAGTTGTTTTTGTTCTTTGGTCAATCTATGTGTCTGAAACAACTCCTCAGCTCGAACTAAAAGAGCTGAAAATTCTAAATTTGGTACGCAAGTTCTTTGTTCCTGTAGGAAGTCATAAGTTTTCGCGAAAATAATTTCATACGCAAAGAATAATTGCCTTACAACTCTAGGTATTGAAGTTATTCCTAAGTACAATAAGAGCAACGGACTTATAGAACACGAGTTCCCACTTTTCTTCGGACATGACTCAAAAGTTTAAAAAAAAATATATTTCTAATAAAATACAAATAAAAAACAGCCGAAAATAGCGTATCACATGCGTTTATTATTAAACGGCAGTTGAAAGTCGTGTGACACCCCTAATTGTGTTTATTTTAAATTTAAAAGTGAAATTAAACATTAATTATTTTCATTTTTGACACAATTTAGTATCAAGAATAATACTAAAAAAATAAATCATGAAATATTTTAGGTGACATTACGTTACTGAAAACCATTATACAAATTTACATTTCAACCAATAAGTTAAAAAAAAGGAAGATATTAAAGCATCATAATCAAAAGCCTTGATATTTTTCATTTATCCTTAATCTATTGCAAAATCTAGATAATAAATTTCACACTCAAATGGTAGAATTTTCATTTTACGTAGTATATTTTTTGTATAAATCCTGCATAAACTTTCCCATTGGGATTTGTTAGAAAAAATATTTAGCCGCGATATTTGTAAGTAGGTCTAAAAGCAAAAAAAAAAATCTATACAAAATTCATTGATAAAAATCTAGGTTGAAAAAAAATCAATTTTCGAATAAATGCTCGAAATCTAATCTCATTTAAATGAAAACAAAGGCCTTACGAACCATCTACAGAAACAAAAAGCAATCGGGGATACTTGACGTCCGAATAGCTTATTAGAATAAGAACGTTTTTTTGGTATTCCCCCATAAATACCTGGTTATGGTCACCGTTGATATTTCCTGAATTTCACAATGACATTATCTAGGCCATAAAAGATTTATTTTTAACTCACAACGTAAATAAAAACGTGTTGGCTCAGCACAAAAGGATTCTTCTCTCTTTTGGCGAAGAAAAACAACATTCTTAGGATCTTTTTTATTCTGTGTTATTTTGTGGACAATAGGATTACCGGATTCTTGTGATGTAAATTGTGGACGTTTAACCCAAATAAAAAGATTCTTCATCATTCTATTGAACTTTTAGGAGCGCTTTTTCCCGTAATTTAATGGAAATAACTAGTAATGATTTTGTTGTTAAAACGGATTAAAAAGCTTTTAACGCTCGTCATTTTAAATGCATTTTAAAACTACATCAGATTTACATTTAAAAATTTGAATTATATTTTGGTTCAAGAGAAATTTTTATTTTTGTAAACTTGGTTATAATTGTTCTAAGATTAGTGAAATACCCTTGCTATTTTGCTCTTATCTACACTCCGTGTTAACCTAACTTGGGTAAAAACAAAGTGTAAAAAGGAAGAGGGAAAATAGCGATTGGTTCGCTAGTTGGAAACTCTTGTAAGGTAATATTTACATACAAAAGGATCTGAATACAATTTAACCAAAATAAATTTTCATTCTGAAAAAATTGCAAAATTTTCCCAAATAATATTCAAATCAGTTTGACCTTAAACAAAATTAATGCTTTAAACATGTTTTCTGGATGGATTCACAAATAATTTATGGATTTCTTAGCATCCGCGGAAGGATTTGCTCCATGGCATACTTCAATTTACCCAACTTAGGTTGGCAAGGAGTGTAGTGTGACTGAGGTGCTTTTTATTATAATCACTCTTTAACTAAGTTGCTTTAAAACAATATTTTGACTTTTTCTGGGATATCACGATTTAATACGGATACTTGCTCTTTTAAGAGTTAATTTAGAATTCTTTTTAGAAAAAACTAAAATATTTAATTTTTTTAATGATATTAAAAAAAAACATGGTCTTTTTTTTCCCCACGAATGTCTAGGGATAATTAAATCGTTAAGAGACATAGGTACTTTTCCTATTATTTCAAAAAAAAAAAAATATTTTAAGTGTTAGTTTATCAGTCTTAACTTTTTATTTTGTTTCTCTCACTCTAAATAGCCAGGTGTAAATTTATTATACAATCTACAATAGTTTCATGAAATAGCGCCTTTATGCTATATTCTTAACAAAACAATAAATACTTGACTGCGCGCATTCAGTTGTCAAAAAGCAAGTATTTGTTGATGTCTAAGTATTATCATTGTGTGTTTGACTCTATTATTTGTTTTCAGAATAATAGCTCTAATGTGACGAAAAATATGGTGGATCGTATGAAGATGTTTTACGACGTAATATTAACTGGGGAAAAAACTTAGCCTTAAGATCACATACTGTATTAGATAATAGTTTTTTTCTAGAAGCTGGCGAAATGTAAATTACCTCTATACAGACATTTAGATAATGCCATGCAACATACTGTTATAAATAAATAATGCGCTGATATATTGTTATTGAAATTGTTGGTATATTGTTATTGAAATTGTTGGTATATTGTTAGTAAACAATTTTGTATTATTTTTTCTTTTGTATGAGAGTTTGAAATAAAGATATGTATTTATGTCTTGCTTCACATATTTGTATATTTCATGAAAATACCGAAACTATTTTTCCTCTCTGGAAATTTATTTTTTTAATTTATAAAATTCATTTCTATCTTGAAATGTGACTTTATAAAAGATGTTCAGTTTTAAGTTTTTTTTCGACAAATAACTCTATGTATTAACAAATTTCCACAGAGGAATAAACACACGCGAAGTTAGTGTAGAAAAGTGCAAATTTGTTTGTATGATATTTAGTTTTATTTTTTAATACAATAATTTTGTAAACAATTATATTTATTAATGTACTACATTATGTGTCCCATTTCTGTAGAAGATGATTTTTAAATACTCCTCTTGATAAGTAATAATTTTTGAAATTCCATAGATGGGTATGCTTCAGTTTTTGAGTGGCAAAAGAAATGCTTAATGAAAATTATTGGTGAATCGATGTCATGTGGAGACAAAACAACAATCGGGGCAAAAATCGGAGTAACGAACGGAATGAAATCTAAAAGGAGCTACGTCACCTGAAACAAGCTTATGATTTTTAATAATAAAAATGTTATTTGTTAGAACTAGGCGGATGTATGAGCCAGTATTCGTTTATTGGTTGCAATGCTCAAAGAACGGGAAGATAGTTTAAAATATAGCAGAATCTAAAGCAAGACAACCAAACTTGCTGACAACTTTAAAATACAAACTTCATTAAAAAATCTCAGTTCATCTTTAAGGTCTTGATTCACACACATCGAGCAATCACACATATAAAAAAAAACGCGAACAAAACAAGAAAACTCTTAAGAGGATTCTCTTTGGAGTTCCACATCTTGAAAATCGTGATGTTATTCCTATGGAAAATATATTCGCAAGTCAATTACCGCCACAATTTTTTTTAAAAGGTTACTAGTTTCTTATATCATTGTAAAGAACGAAAGGAACTAAAAGGATAAAACTAATTTGCTTTGTGAAAATCACCTATTTAGTATTTTTAATAATTTTTTTTAAGATAGTAAAAAATAGAGTAAGCATTAAGTTCTAATTTTAAAAAAATATTAAAAATACTAAATATGTGATTTTCACTAAACAAATTAGTTTTATCCTTTTAGTTCCCTTCGTTCTTTACAATGATACAAGAAACTAGTAACAATTTAATAAAATTGTGGCGGTAATTGACTTGCGAATATTCTCCATAGGAATAACATTACGATTTTCAAGATGTGAAATTCCCAAGAGATACCCCTCTTAACGATGGCTTCTCCTCCGATCATACGAAAAACCACCAACTCTGCCATTGTTGCGGGTTTCCACACACACCGAAAGAAAGCGAAACAATGATTCATAAGGGGGCGGCCAGGTATAATGGAATCAAATATCAGAAAGAGATCTTCTTTTGGGGGCTGGAAGAACCATCCTGGCCAGGGGCGTAGCTACCGCCGTATCAGCCGTATCAATTATACGGGGCCCCCCGGGCCACGGGGGCCCCCAACGTTCGTAAGCAAAAATTAATAAAAACTTTTTAATTTTTTATATATTTCTCAAATGACAAAAGTAAAAAAAATTCCCGCGTAAAGCGTGCGTTCAAAAGTTGGTAAGTAACCGAACTTTTTCGGTCTACTATTATTCATATACCAATAAAGCAGGAATAAAAATTCTAAGACCATGGTTATGTTATTCTAATGTTTTAAACAAACCGTATTGTCACATCTGTTGGTTATTAGCAGATCGTTAAAGCAATTCGTACTCCTCTGCGTAGGTTAACGGGGTTTCCATTCGGGGGAAGCAATTTTACGCAAACTTTACTTGATCATGAAAATTCACAGCAGCATATTAATGCATCTTTATCGTATAATAATTGGTTACAAGAAAATACCATCGATACTCTATTGCAAAGTGAAATCAATAGTAAAATTATATTTTGGAGAGACGTATTGCATCGTATAATTAATGTTATAATTACTTTAGCATCTTGTAATCTACCTTTAAGAGGCCATGATTCTGATTCACTAAATTTTATGGCAGTTTTACGTTTGCTATCTAACTATGATGCAACTTTAAAAAAACTTCTTCTAAAACCTAAAGGCAAAATAAATTATTTAAGCCCTACGATTCAAAATGAAATTATTAATTTGCTTGGTACCGCAGTTAGGAACAATATTATCTCAGAAATTAAAAAAGCTCCATTTATGACAATAATTCTAGATACAACAAAAGACTTGTCAAAAATTGACCAACTTTCTGTAGTTTTTCGATACATATCGATTGCAGAAAAGATGATAATGTGCCTAAAAAATTAAAAATCTGTGAGTCTTTTTGTGGGGGGTTTACAGCAGTATCCGACTGCAGAGCTAAAGGACTTAAAACTGAAATTCGATTAAACAATATGGAATTGATTTGACTAAATGTAGAGGACATGGTTACGATGGAGCAAATGTTATGTCGGGTGTTTATGGGGGATTACAAACCCTAATAAAAGAGCTCCGACTGCCGATTATGTTCATTGTGCTGCGCACGCATTAAATTTAGTTTTGATGCTGCGAAACATGTTCGCGAAGTGTCGACTTTTTTTGATAATTTAGAAAAAATATATACTTTTTTTGGTAATAGTATGCAAAGCTGGGCAATGTTAAGTGATGATTCATCTGAAAAATACTTAATTACCCTCAAAAAAGTATGCCCTACCAGACGTTTTATTTACAGTAAAGAAAAATTATTTATTAATCATGAAAACTTTGTACCAATTAAATTTAATTTCGAAAAAAAAAAGATGAACGTGAAGAATGTAAAAATATAATTAACATTCTAGAGAGTTATGATTTCTTATAGTGCTAGTCACATTTTTGTCTTCACTATTTGAAATCCGTAATCCTGTTGCTAAAGCTCTACAGCATGAAAATAATGATTTACAGAAAACTAGTATTTTATTAAGTAATCTTTTGAATAGACTGTGCGAATTAAGGAATCACAATTCATTCAATAGTTAGTAAATGAGTCCAAAGATTTAGCAAAAGATTGGAGGGTAAAAACTGTTTTTAAAAACAAAAGGCGAAAGATAACGAAGCGGTTTTTTTTTATGAGTTATCACAAGATGAGAGAATTTCACACCCAGAATCCTATTTCAAAGTCAATGTATACTATTGCTGTTCAGAAATATTAATGTTTCAAAACCAAATAAAAATTTCAGAGCCTTTGCGACCTGAGTAGTATGTTCGAAAGATTATAAATCAGAAAAACTCCTGTCTTCTTATCAAACGAAGAGGTATTAAACGCTTCCGCGGAAAACTGTCGGCAAAATACAGTGAAAGGCATCTCAGTTAATCTTTATGACCAATTAAAAGCTCCAAAAACATGCTTAAAATCTGAAATTCAAAAAATTCATCCCATTAAGGAACTCAGTGAATTATTGTTGATAAAATTCAATAGTCTTGCCTCCAGTTTTCCGAAGTAATAACAGCATATGCTTTTTATTCTTAACCCTTCCAGTTACAACCGCATCTGCTGAAAGAAGTTTTCAAAATTAAAACTAATTAAAAATTACCTAAGAACTTCGATTGGACAGAAACGCCGGTCAGACCTGTCACTATTGTCCATAGAGGCAGAAACTTTAGAAAAACTTAAGTCATCATCAGCTATAAATGATTTAATAAATCAGTTTGCCGAAAAAAAGGCAAGGAGAGTGTATATTTAATTTGAATTGCTTGATATGCATATATATTATGAATGCATGCCTTTTAAATTCTGTGTGTATGCTTGTATGATATTATGATTCATAAATATTTCTTTTAATTTTATGCATTTTTTTTATTTTGTGAGAAATCTTTACCCTTTTTAAGGGCCCAAAAAAATTTTTTATACGGGGCCCCACCATGGCACGCTACGCTTCTGATCCTGGCACATTTAACGGTTGAGCGAGTCACCTTGAGTGACTTTCATCAGTTAAACTGACCCGCATATACATGAAAGGGGTCTGATAAAAGACAGTCAGTAGTGTGGAAGATGGGATAATGGGGGCGGTTATAGATCACGATTTGCATTGAGACAAATGGAATGTTTTAACACGCTCGGTTTCGGTGTGAGGAAAGTGGAGGATTGTGTTGAAGTCGGTCTGGTTTAAGGTTATGAGGTTAGGAACGGGGAGATATAGGGGTTTTATATTAATGGTAATGAAATTTAAAAGCTTTTGTTTATAGTTTTATATGCAGAGTTTTTAAGAAGGGATAGTGTCACTGGTTTTTAAAATATATGTTGTCATTGAAGTTCCTATATAACTACAGCAGTCTAAAAGACAATTTTACTAAAAGATAAAACAATTGGATTTTTTAAGTAACAAACGATTTGGTGTTTTATGATTTTTTATGATATTTATTGGTTTTGCTATTAAAAAATATGAAGTTGACTATATAATCACTTTTAAAGAGCAAAAGCCAATTTTTTTTAAAGTAGGAAAGTTGGAAATTATGAAGAAAGTTTTACCTAAGTCTGCTTGGTTTCATTTTAATTCAGAATTTACAACAATAACCGAGAAATTTATTCAGCAAATTACCTTTATAGAACATTTTTTTGCGACTAACTTTTGAATTACAGAATATTTTTATTAATACTCTTTGCTAGCACGATCATAATCAATATATGTACAATGCACAACCTGTCCAATAAAAAAAAAACGAACTGCATTGCCATACGACAGATCAATCTTCATTTGCCAAGTATATTCCTATAGTTTGTGTTGTCCTCAAAATCTTTAAATAGTATACATGTATTTTTTAGTGACAGTCGATCGTCTTATCTTGAGCTACTTTCCCCAGAAGACTGACCCGCATACATAAGTTTTTTTATGCATAAAAAGTGTCACTAGCGTGGAAGTTGTAATAATAGGAACTGATATAAATAATGATTGGCTTATGGAGGTAAATGTGGGGTTTTAACATGCTCGTTTTTCGTGTGAATACATAACGGTGTAAAAAAAGAAAAGGTGCATGTGCATTTTTTTTTAAAAATATATGCTTGAAGACAATACGGGTAGCATTTGTAAAACAGGATCATTATTGTATTTATATTGTATTTATAGAGCCACTGAGTGCTTTGCGTTTAGAAGTCAAAGTATAATAGGGATGATTATATAATTGAAATTGAGTTTTGTGAAAAAAGTTCTTAAATAATAAGGGGTCCAAATGAAACATGGAAAAAGGGTTAATTTAAATTAGTTTTAAAGTTAATGCTATCCGATACTTAAATAGATTTTTAGCATTTACATATTAAAGACGCCTTTCTGAATACCATTATGACCTTGACTTTCAAATTTATAAACAGAACCAAATAAATCTATGCAGAAAGTTTATTTTCAAATGGTAATTTTTTGCGTTGTTAATGGATTACGGTAATGGACACTCGCCTTAACACTAATGTCAAGGTTCTACAAGTTATGTTTGTTACCACATACTAAACACAGTAAAACTACATATAAACACGTATATCTACAACTTTTCTTTAAGTTACAATATATTAAACATAAATATACAGGTATTTTAGAAAGTTCAAGGGCGAATTTTTTTTTGCTTACAAGATTTAGCTCTTGGAAAAAATAGAAAAATTTCCCATTCTTTCCAATTTTGCAGAATCAAATTTCCTCTCTTATAATTTTACTACTTCTCCGAAACGATGCGCTCACAACGCATAACTCTTTCCATAACAATCCACTTTCTAATTCTAGAATCAAGACAATCACCCAAGCAAAACCGGAAACAAATATATTCGAATATTCTCTTCTGCCTTAAACCGCCCTCATCAAACACCAAACCTACGCTTGCTTTAAGTGGAAAACGAAAAAAAAAAAAAAACCTAACTTGAGAGAGCACCCCACTCGCGATGGCCCTGCCCTTTCTTAAGGTGGCAGTGTTAAGATGATATGGTTCTAAGTGATATTTTGTTCGAAACGGGTTTTTATATTTGCAGCGAAACTATTAATATTTTTTAATAAATACATTGAATGCAAAAAAAAAATTGAGTCAAATGTAAGCATTTTTTAACCTGGGCAAAAAAAACTGTCACAATTATGACTTTCTATGTGATTTATTAAGTACAATTAATTTACTTTCTAAACAAAATTTCATTACAATTCATCTATTATTAAACTTAAGTAAGAGTGACAATACTCTATGTTTATTTACATTTTTGAAAATGCTTGAGACAAAAGGAATTATGTATTTTTCTTTTAAAACCATGGTTTCTCAGAGAGGATTCGTGTTCGGTGTTTATTCGCGTAGTTTTCTTGCAGCACCTTTTTCGTGTTACAGATATACGATATTTTGATTCACGATATTTTTTAAACATATTTTTTTAACTGTACCAACCTATATCTAATGAGTAATAAGTATTTTCCAATTTCAGTAGTTTTGGTTCATATGAAATACCACGATAAATTTAGACTAAAAAAAGTTATTCCAGATTAGACTCTTTATATTGACATTTGCCATACTCCCCATAAAAATGCATTATATTGAGAAGAAGAACTTTATTTGAACACATGTTGTTGGCTGTCCAGGGGCCCCAAGGCCCGTCCGGACGACTAAAAAAATACATAATTGAGGAAATACAAAATTTTAAACATAAACAAAGAAGCACGGCACTTGCGTGTTATTCAAACCATTTTACTGAAAATAAGTAGTAGAATAGATCTGTTTAGTTAAACCACACTTCTGAAATTTATCGTAGTCGTTTACAAGTGGCTGTAGGATGTAGACAATCGCCTAATTAATCCTCGTTTATTACAATACAGACGTTACAAGCTAGTATAATTAGATAGTTAGATAAGTATCAGTATAATTATTTAATTTTCTCTTAAACTTTTGTCAAACCAAGTTTGAGCTCCGGGGCACCATGCGGTGAACTTGAGTGAACCTACCAGTGGAGGAGCTTTTGTTTCTCGGTACCGTGGAAGACACCCTTTGTGAGAGCGAGATTGGATTCCCCTAAATGGACGTGCTTGGTTGGGCATTGTCACACCCACTAGGCACGGGGCCTCGCCAATGATTTAAGAAGAAGATAGAGGTCTTGGCGCGAAATAAAGTGAAGCCGTCATAAAAACGCCAAGTAACCCTAGTAAGCCCAGACAAAGTTAGTTCAATGTAAAACGCATCAATTTATTCTTTAAAAAAGCGTTAGTAAAAATAAGAAAAATTACTGTTTGCGCAGTGGGAATGTTTCAGATGATGTAGCGCTTTTGTTTTCATTTTTATCAGTACTGGATTGCATTGGTTGCTTCGATTTCCCTCTCAAAATGACCGATATGGATGATTTTTTTTTTGCAAGCTTTCTTTAACAAATATTTTGAAAAGCCAACAGCTCAGTAAAAAAAATCATTTAAAAAAATTAATAAGTAAAATATTCTTAGGAAACTCATTTTTGAATAACAAAACATAAGTAATTCCAGGCAACTAAATGACAACAAACTGTTGGAGATGTTGTCAACCGAAGCAACTCCGTTGTAGGCTGCATCAAGAGGTCAGAATTTACACAAAATGGAAGTGATTTCCTTCAAGAAAATGTATTGCACTTATAATTTTTATAAAAGATCCGAAATCGTTTAGTCGATGAAGTAAGATTATCCAAACTCCATGTATAAAATATAGCCAAATACTTCACAGAGAGCGTTTGTTTGGGCTTACTTCAATGTGATTGATGGCTTCACTTTGTACGTTGTTTTTTAATTGGTTTTTGACCGGCAGCATCTAAATCTTCTTCTTAAATGGGGCTCGTGGAAGGTTTGCAGGGAAATCTGAAGGAGTTTGGCAGTGGAGAGTGTTTAACATTTGTGTTAGCGTTACTAGGAATGTCCAAAATCTATTGAATGTCGACAATCACCGGTGAATGTCCGAAACATCTTCCGAACAACTTAAAAACTATATAATTAAACGGAATTATTAACTTTACACCTAACTTTGACTTTAATTTTGTTAATAAATATATATTTTCTGTTTGATGTACATAAAACATGAGTTCAAAAGCGTTCAATATACTACGTTCAAAAACAAACTTTCGGCACTAATTCACTTTAAAACAAAATGGAGAAAGATAGACTAGATTTTAATTTTTACCAATCCAATTAAATTATCGATTTCCATATGTAAACTTATCAATATGCATTGCTTATAAAAGTTAAAAGAGAACGAAAGAAGTTAAATTTAAATATAATTCGCTAGTTATGCTTTCTTAATGCACTTTTGAAAAGTTATAAATGCAAACTTTCTTAACTTATCAATATGCATTGCTTATAAAAGTTAAAAGAGAACGAAAGAAGTTAAATTTAAATATAATTCGCTAGTTATGCTTTCTTAATGCACTTTTGAAAAGTTATAAATGCAAACTTTCTTATTTTTTGGAATGTACAAATTTTAGTTAATATTTGTTCGGATATTAAAAGCTTTTAATAGTTGTTGGATTTGACAATTTTCTTATATTTAATTCGATTAAAGCATTTAAAAACTGTAACGAGTTTTATTTTTGAAACTTTAAAAAAAAATGAAAACATTTATACCTACTATGAGGAGTTTAACTTTAAATTGTCTGTTATTTGTAATACGATGTTTTTCTTATATTTTAGTAAAGAACCTAAAGTGATAAGTGAGTAAAAGAATGAAACCTACAATAATAAAATAACTATTTATGTTTTTTTTAATATTTAGCGTACTTTCAGTATTTTATTAAGGTTTATATATTTTCATTGAAAAATTACCTAATTGGTTGCTGAATTTGTTTTACTAAATTTTGCCTAATGCTAAGTTTTGTTTTAATTTAAAGCTTTTTGTCAACAAATACGCATTTTTATTGAAACACATTTTTTAAACACTCTGGGGGAAAAACTTATAAACCCAACAACTGACTATCAGAATTTTTATCAATACACAAATACCTTTTAAAATTTATAATTATTTTTAAATTTCAATATATTTTATTTCAAAGTATCTATTTCAAAGTATTTATTTATTTCAAAGTAGTCTTTTAATAATAATCTGCTATAGAAATATAATTTAAACAAAAGAAACTCAAGCAGGAACTTGAAATTTTAGTTAAAATTTAAAAGTTTAAACTCGTGTTCTCTTCATATCCAAAGAACCTATATGCGCTTTAAATAACAAGCATAAATACGTTTGAAAACACGAGAAGAATTACAAGAGGCAAATTTAGATTCTGTAAGTCTTCTAAGATCCTCGTGACCCACAGTCGTACTTTTAGAGTTCATTTAATTGTCGCGTGGCGAGTCCACGAGATTCGGATCATTGCGTCTCATCTGCGGAAATTACTTGATTGTCTATTTTTTTTCCATTCAGTAAAGTATTACTCTTAATGGCAAGTCTTAAACAACAATAATGTCATTTCGGAAAGGATTTGAGCAAAAAAATGGACGACAATTTGTTTTTCCGGTCTTTTGTTATTCTTTGTCTAATTATGAATATGCAATGGGAAGATTAGCAATTTGATTAAGATGTTAAGAATTTTGTATCCAGATTGAATAATTGTGAACTATTATTTAATTATTAAATAAAAAATATTGTTGTTCATAATTCAATTAAAAAAATCTGTACTTATACAGAAATATTTTTTTATGAATGGCTATTTTGTTTTCTTTTTAATAAAATAATGTTAATTTTTCCTATATATTGTCAAAAATGCCGGTAATTTTCAAAGAAAAGTATTATACAAGTTATTGTAACAGAAGTATGCTGTTTCTTCTATGGTGTTCAAAAAATGCTTATGAACATTTCTGCAAATTTTGCAAGCGTTATAATTTTGAAAATATGAAGAATAAAATTACAATTTTAAAAATATCTGGTATAAATTGGAATATTGGTTTTTAATTATGATAATGATGAGCAACTTAAATGAAAAATATTTTTAAGGTATATAAAAATATTAATTTACCTTTGTTATAAATTGAGAGAAATTTTCATGAGTAAATTGTTTATCGATTTTAATAGTAAGTCTCAAAAAAAAAAAAGTAATGATGAGGTATTTGTTAAAAATGAGCTTCAATGGATTTTTTTTCATTTCGCTTCTTGCTTTTTATAATTGCTTTAGATGTAAACATTAGTACAATACAAGTAAACATGGGTGGTTAACATTCAGTTAAAAAAAACAATGATTGTGTAGCATTGTTGGCATTAAAAAAACCCATTAAATGTTAAGCACGAATACTCTTGTTTATATTTTTCATCACTTGAGAAACAATTATATAATGATTAGATTATTCTGGAATAACAACTGATAATTTTAATTCAATTTACATATTATAGTTATTTAAATAATATATTAAAGCTATTATATTTAACAAAATACTTTTTATTTATGTTATGCAAGAAATGATTTCTGTTTCTCAAGCGCACGTATTTAGAAAATAAATATTTAAATTAATAAAAATAAGAAAATAAATAATTTTACAATAAATTTTCCTTTTAATCAACAGCTAAAATATAATTGCCTTAATATTTCGCATTTTTGTTATATTTTAGAACAGTTTTGAAATATATACTAATGTGGTGTTTCAAGATCTCTACTTAGTATCGATTTTTTTTGTTTTGTTAAATCGATTATTTAGTGGTTATATATTTTTTAAAAATCCTTTTCGTGTCTTTGAAAACTTTGGAATACATGTAAAATAAAAAACGTTTCAGAAAAAATAATATTTAAAACGAATACTAAAGCAGTTAGGGAAACTTCTGAATTTAATTTAAAATCTTTGTTATGTTTATCCAATGGAAATATAACCTGTTTCAAAAATTTAAAAATTATTTTATTTTTGATAATTTTAAAGAAATAAACGAACAATTAGTTTAAAAGCTGAATTATTATGAATTGTTTTTCCTTTTAGAGGTAGTCTTTCCAAATGGAAGCAGAATATGTTTTAAAAGATTAGTTAATTACTCATTGTGGAATTGGATACTATATAAAATTATATTTCAATGTTTAACTTTAATTTAAACAAGAAGACTAATTCACTTTACATAAAAAACTTAAAGTTAATGCACGGAATAAATTTCGTTGTTAAAAATCGTACATTTATTATACTTATATTTATATTATAAGTATAATGAATATACGATTCATAACACAAATTTATTCGGTACATTAAATTTAAGTTTTTTATGCAAAGTGAATTAAGTTTACATGTTTTAATTCAAGTTAAACATTGATATATAATTTTATTGAAATACATGGATTTATTTTAATGTTTTTTATCTACATTATACAAATAAAACCATAGTAAAATTTTCTCATTAAACTGAATTAGTTTATAAAAATATTATTCATCATTTAACAAAATTGTAAACATTATTGATGTATTAACTTAAGTTTTTGCATAAGTTAGATTAGGAGCAGGTAGGAACAGTTACTGTTTGTGCGACAAAAATAATGAATTTCCATGTTTCCATATTTTGCAAAACAATTTACAAATCGTTTTTATTTTATTTGACTTGATAAATTCTTTTGGACTACTAGAAATTTATTGATTATTGCTAAATATATATGTTAATTTAAGCAAATGTTTAGATATAGATTAAGAAAATCTATACATAAAGTGGCTTGGATTTTTAAGTTTTTTTTACAAAACATTCTATGTAATATAATTTTCAATATAATTTATTTTAAATAGTTTTCATGTTTTATATAGAGTTCAATGGTCAAACTTTATGGAATTAACTATTTGTTTTTATTTATTTCTTCATAGTTTAGTTATACAATTTTTTTAAAAGAAAATCAATGTGCATAATATTGCATGGTTTAGAATTTGTAATTGTTAAACTTCGAAATTTTTCGCTTTAAATGGAATTTATTATAATGTTATGCAAAAAATAATTAGAAAGGAAAGACTATAAGTAATTTCAAAAAGGTTTCAAAAGTTGTAACAATATACTTTTTTGTTCTAACACTATATCACTTACATTTTTTTAAATAATTTTACCCTATTTAGTAGAGAAAAATCTTTTTACGAAAGAGAAATATTTACAGTGTGAAATTGAAACAATTTTTTGCATTACATTTATTTGTAGGAGACAAAAAAAATCAATGGTATTGCGTCGCTTTAAATGAAAAAAACATTTTATTAACGTATTTTAATACTTTCAATGTTTATTTACTTAAACTAATGCTCCAAGAAAAAAAGCAAGAAGGCATGATTTTATGTTGCAGAACAAAATTCAAATGTTCAAATTCAAATGTCAAAATTCAAAAAAACCTTCACAACCACTGAAATAAGCTTTAAAAAACCTGAAGAGCATAAATTAACTAAATAATCAAAAAGAAATCCAAAGAATATGCCCCCCTCTATTAATTATACAAAACTTATGCAAATTTTAATTATTTATTTAAACATTAACAATGTATCTTCTACAAGGACTTCTTTCCTGCCGATTATCGACAACAAAACCATTTTACAATTTATTCTAAGCATCAATAACTCCAATTACCACCTACCAAACAAACCCGAAAAAATTATAAAAAACTATCTCACCTCTTTCAAATGCTCGAAAAACCATCCGTTTGCATCGCAAAATAATCACAGTTTTCTTGGTTATCCCTTTTTGGTGATTCCCCTCGTAGGATGAATGGATAAAACGGACAGTGAAGAAAAGAACACACGATAGGATGAATTGACATTCGATGCCACGAAAGCTAGCAGGTGGTTGAGCGCATGCGCACGGTGGTCTCTTTGGATGGAGCGGGGTTGGCACGAATCGCCATTTTGGAGTTTTCTGGCAATTTTCTTGAAAAATAGTTTATATTTGAAGTAAAAATTTGATAGATTTTATATGTTTACTTGTGCTAATAAAGGAATCAATCTACTTCAATGATGTTCATACAATGTAGACTGCCTTAAATTAGTATTTTGGGGGAAATATGTAGATTTGATGAGTTACAGAAAATGGGAAAGTTTTCAAAATTTTGTACCATAAAGGAAGAAAACTTTATTACATTTCGGTATTTTTAACCTTATTTATAATATTTCTGTAACGTTAAGTAGTTCAAGTATAACTTAATGCTATCAACCATCATAATAATCCGTGTTAACTGTGAACCTTTATATGTAACCATAACCTTATGATGTTTAATAAATACTCATGCCGCATATTGGCATCGGTCAATCATTCTTCTCTACTTGACGTGTACTGTACTTATTTAGAGCCATTCTTATAGACACGTCACATGGTGTCAGTCAGCTGGTATTCAAAAGTACTTCGTAAGAATTTAACTAAAACTTAAATTCATTTTAACCTTTAAAATTTAGACTTTAAAATATCTTGCTATGTCTACTGGAGAAATAGCAGTGTCGCAGACACCCGTAGGCATCCGCCCACCGAAGTCGTTATCTGTTAGTAACGAGAACATGCCGCTGACTTGGAAACTGTGGAAACAACAGTTCGAATTCTACAAAGTAGCAACCCAGTTGGACAAGAAATCCACGGAGATTCAAGTCGCAACGCTGATGGCTGTCATAGGAGAAGAATCAATCCTGATTTACAACACATTCACGTGGACCGAAGGAGAAGAAAAGAATTTGACCAGCATACTTCAGAAGTTTGAAGATCACTTTGCACCTAAAGTGAATCAGTCTTATATACGGTACCAGTTCTTCGGAATGAAGCAGAAAGAGTTGGAAACTTTTGATGAATTCTTGACGTCCGCCCGAACGAAAATAAAAGATTGTGAATTCGGTAACTTAACAGATGACATTCTACGCGATAAAATCGTATACGGAATATCGTCAGATAAAGTTCGAGAAAGGCTGCTTTCCGAAAAAGACCTTAACCTACAAACGGCTATTGGAATTTGCAGAGCCAGCGAGCAAGCGTCAAACAACCTAAAGACTCTTAACCTGACCGAGGAAAGTAAAGTTTTAGCTGTTTCCAAATATACTGATAAGCAGAGAAGAAATTTCCCTTCAAAGTCTACTACAACAAAGGAACTAGAAAGATCCTGCTACCGATGTGGACTACGTCACGCAGCAAACCGATGTCCAGCCGACAAGCAAAAATGTAGAACCTGCAAAAGAATAGGTCACTACGCGAAAATGTGCCGCAGTAAGAAGACGGTTGAAGAAACTGAGGTTCGAGGAGCAAGGCCTGAAGAAAGTCTTGTATTCATGGCTGAAATGAAGCGTGATCAACACAACCAGGACTGGTATCAAGATTTAACCTTTAGTAATGGATGGAAAGTCAAATTCAAGTTGGATTCCGGAGCCCAGTGTAATGTTCTCAGCAGAAAGTACGCAAGAAATATAAATGCCAAACTTCGTACGTCACCAATTAAGAAATTAGTTTCTTTTGGAAGAAATACTATTCCAGTTTTAGGTGAAGTTGAAGTGAAATGCAAATGTGCAAACCAGGAACACGTACTAAAATTCTTAGTTGTGAAAGGAGATTTAACTCCAATATTAGGAAGAAGTTCCTGTGAAAAGCTGAATCTTGTCAAACGTGTTGAATTGGCGGAATACCAGATCCCCAGTAAAGTTTTTCAAGGTATCGGATGTGTCAAAGGTTTTGAATACGACATAGAACTAAAAGAAGACTCGCAGTTAAAAATACATCCACCACGCAATATTCCGTACTCTATCCGGGAAGACGTGAAGAAAGAACTGGATCAGATGGTCAAAATGGGAGTATTGTGTCCAGTAACGGAATCAACTCCAGCAGTGAATCCGATGGTTGTAGTTAGGAAAAATGGAAAAGTTAGAGTCTGCATTGATCCGTCAGATTTGAATCGAAATATCAAAAGAAGGCATTATCCATTGAAAACTGTAGAGGATATTGCAACCAGAATAGGAAAATCAAAGTACTTTTCTTTGTTAGATGCAAAACGAGGATTTTGGCAAGTGAAAGTAACGGACAGAACATCACGTTATCTAACTATGAACACACCCTGGGGACGATACCGTTTCCTCAGACTACCATTTGGGTTAGCCTCAGCCCCTGAAGTCTTCCAGCAGGTAATGAACAAGATCCTGGAAGGAGTCCCTGGAGTGGAATGTTCTATGGATGATGTTTTGCTGTTTGCCGAGACTATTCCTGAACTCAACAAAATCACGAAAGAAGTAACCACAAGATTAGAAAATGCAGGAGTAACGCTCAACAGAGAAAAGTGTCAATTTCAAAAAGAAGAAATAAAGTTTCTAGGTCACATATTTACAGGTCAAGGAATCAAAGTTGATCAAAGTAAGGTTGAAGCGGTGAGAAATCTAAAAACTCCAACCAATGTGAAAGAATTGCAACGACTATTAGGTACAGTTAACTACCTAGCAAAGTTTATTCCACATCATTCAAAAATGACAGAACCACTTAGAAGACTATTAGTGAAAAATGTTTCTTGGGAGTGGACTCAGGAACAAGAAGAATCTTTTCAGAAGATAAAAGAAGCACTAATTGATGCTCCACAACTAGTTTATTTTGATGTCAATAAACCTGTAGTGCTTTCAGTAGATTCGAGCCAACATGCTGTTGGTGCTGTCTTGATGCAGGAAGGGAGACCGATCGCCTATGCAACTAAGTCTCTTACTACTGCTCAACAGTCGTATCCACAGATAGAAAAAGAAGCCTTCGCAATCAAATTTGGCTGTTTTAAATTCCATCAATATGTTTACGGAAAAGAACTAGTGGTTGAAACTGATCATAAACCTATTGAAGCTATCGCCAAGAAAAGCATAGTAAATGCACCTCCAAGGTTACGAAGAATACTTTTTGACATAAGCCAGTATTCTCCAAAAATCGTCTACAAGAAAGGTACTGATATCCCCGCAGCTGACCTTTTAAGTAGAGACTGTGAGAAGACGGAAGATTTTGATCCGATCCTAGATGTCATCGAAGTTCCGATTTCTATTCCACTATGTTTAGGAATGAAGAAAGAAAATTTTCGAGACGCGGTGAAAGAAGACGAAGAGTTAAACACTTTATATCAAGTCGTAATGGAAGGTTGGCCAGATGATATAGAAAGTATACCTCAAATAGTACAGAAATATTGGAATTTTCGAGATGAACTTTCAGTGTACGAAGATCTTCTATTCAAGAATGACAAGCTCATCATTCCAAAGAAACTTCAAAGCGAATACCTAAAAATGATTCACACAGGACATTTTGGAATAAATTCTTGCATTAATAGAGCTAGAGAAACTGTCTTTTGGAGAGGACTTGCAAGCGATATCAAAGAATATATACAAAATTGTACCGTGTGCAAGCAACATGAAAGAAGTTCGGAACATGAACCACTCATGATGAAACCAGTTCCAGTGTATCCGTTTCAAAGAATAGCTACAGATTTGTTCGAAATTAGAGGGAAAACTTATTTGCTCATAGTAGACAGCTATTCCGGATTTTTCGACTATGTTAAGTTGAGATCCGCTACGTCAGAAAAAGTAATTTTCGAGCTAAAACGATGGTTTTCGGTGCACGGAATACCCGAAGTTCTAGAAAGTGACAATGGTACTCAATATACTTCTTTTAAATTCAGGAAGTTTCAAGAAGACTGGAATTTCCAATTGATAACATCAAGTCCGAGGTATGCAAGATCGAACGGACTAGCAGAGAGATACGTTCAGACGGCGAAAAATCTCATCCGAAAATGTGCTAAAGATGGAACAGATGAATATTTAGCCTTGCTGAATTGGAGAAATACCCCTCGAGAAGATCTGAGTTCTCCAGCCAAAAGGTTGTTTAGTCGAAACACCAGAACAACCTTGCCTATTCATCCTAACCTTCTAAAGCCAAGTATCCAGAAAGATGTATCCATAAATCTTCAAAAAATAAGGGAAAAACAGAAAAGATACAGTGACCAGCACACAAAAAGCAAGGATGACTTTGAAACCGGTGAAAAAGTCATAATGCAGCAAGATACCAAGAAATGGATAGGTGCTACCGTACAGAAGAGTGCTGGACCAAGATCGTACGTTGTGAAGACTACAGATGGAAGTGTCCTGAGACGCAACTCGTTCCACCTGAAAAAGTCCAACGTCGAAGTAGTCCCTGACCCCGAACTAGTTGTAACCAGCCCCCAGCCTGAATCAAAGAGCCAGACTTTGGTAGACTCGAAGCCAGAGACTCTTCCGAAGATAACGGAAAATACTTCTCATTTTCCTGCTAGTAACTATTATGTCACAAGAAGTGGACGTATCAGTAAGCCTCCAGATAGGCTAGGCTACTGAAGACTTTTTATTTGTAAATTTAACAAGTTAATTGAAAATAGATATTATTGATCTAATTGAAAGTACTGGAAATATTATATTTTTAGTTAATTGCTTAACGAGATGTTAAAATTTAAAATTTATATATTAATAGATTAGATAATACTATTTTAAAGTTATAATTGATTAGGAGTTAATATTTAAAGGTATTTCATGAAGTAATTAAATGTCAGAATTAATCTTTAACTTAAAAGGGGAGATGTAACGTTAAGTAGTTCAAGTATAACTTAATGCTATCAACCATCATAATAATCCGTGTTAACTGTGAACCTTTATATGTAACCATAACCTTATGATGTTTAATAAATACTCATGCCGCATATTGGCATCGGTCAATCATTCTTCTCTACTTGACGTGTACTGTACTTATTTAGAGCCATTCTTATAGACACGTCACAATTTCGTTAAGAAAAAGGTACTATTTTTTTAATTTCTCGTAATTGTCTATTGTATGTTGCGACTTGGCGACAGTTCGTCTCAGTTTGGCGATGCCGAAATCTCGTAGTTGGCAGTCCTGCTTCTTAAACTACCTGTACCTGGAAAATAGTTGCGTCCAATCACGGGATCTCTGACCTGCGAAGCACGCCATGACCGAACAACAATAAGAATTGTTTTTTAGGGGGGTGTTATTTTATTATTATGTTCCTCGAATTGTGCTATAATGTTCTATTTGGGTCGAAAAAACCCGCGCGGGACGAGAAGGGATGGTGGGTTGGTTTCACTGCTAAGACACAAGGGTTGAGGTGAAAGTGGATTTAGAGGGGAGAGGTTAGGTAAATGTTTCGCTGAACTGTAATTGTTATGAATGAACCAAATTGTAATTTTTTTTAGATCTTGTTATATTAGTAAGTATTATTATTTAAGTATTATTATAAGTTATTATTATTTAAGTATTATTATAAGTAGTAAATATTTTGATTTCGTTCAAGGAAAAAGTGTTCCAGGAAAAATAATTTTTTTTATTCAGTGGTCATAGTAAACATATTTAATATCGTTTTAATTTTATTATATAAAATGTGTAGCTGCATTAACTATTTGAAAAATTTATTGTAATGGTATTTAATTTGAAAAGGGATTTTTCTATTAGTAATACTTTACCAAAAACAGAATATAAAATGGTAAAAACCAATCCCCAATTGGAGAAATCTTTTTTTAGGACGAAAAGTTAAATTTGACAGAGAATCACCCTAATACAGACAATAGGGAAATAATAATGTATTTTCAACCATCTAAAAACTCTTCATCAGATGCAGAATAGGGGAAATAAATAATGTACCCCAAAGAGTTTCAGTATTTTTGTTTACTTAAATATTTTTCCCTCTTCAACATAACTATATTTGAAGCAGATAATATTTAAAAAAAAATCTTTGTATGAGTTATTTTTTAAAAAATGGAAAAATAGAGTGTGCTTTAATTTTTTTTATGTAGTATTGTATGATTTCTTGCGTGTATCATTAAATGTTATGCTGTACATAAGATCTTAAATTAAAATTGCATGGATCACCAATTTTTTTTTAAAATTTTAACTTACTTCGGGTGTACCAATTAAGAATTGGATCAAACACTTGAAACAAATTGAAAAATAACATATTATAAAAATAATTAAAATTGCATGAATCACCAATTTTTTTTAATTTTAACTTCCTTCGGGTGTACCAATTAAGAATTGGAGCAAACACTTAAAACAGTTTGAAATTCAATAGCATATTGTAAAAATAATTAAAACGCAGACCCCTTGCATGGATCACCAATTTTTTTTAATGTTAACTTCCTTCGAGTGTACCAATTAAGAATTGGAGCAAACACTTTATACGAATCGAAATTCAATAGCATATTATAAAAATATGCATTTGAGAATTTTTATTACCAAACTACAATATTTTATTACCATTATTAAAACAAGTACAACTAAAAATAATTAGGCTTTATTGTTACTTTTATAAACAAGCACACTTTAATGAGGCAAATTTATTTAAAACACAATGATCTTTTATCTTTCTAAACACTTCCAATGTGTCCAATACTCGTACCTAAACAAGATCAAGAATAAAACACAATGAACTTAAACGTATTACACAACTTTCCAGGAAGCACACTTGATATACAAAACGCAAACAACGGTTTCACACGCAAGATTATATATAACTTAATTGAGGGGAAAGAAAATGAATTCAGTTATCAGGAAATCTCACGACTATTGTCTGCAAGGGAGCTGACACCTTACACGCGATTCAGAACTTATGCTGGTGGTTGGGTCTAATAAATATCACTAATCGATACAATGAAAATAGACAGATTTGGTATCTTGTTACAGAATAGAAACTAAGAAAACCTTATTCAAGATATATGACAAAAGGTTTACTTTATAAATGTAAAATAAATCGACAGGGAAACTTTGGAGTATTTGCGAGGAATGTCCAGCTTTCCTTCAATGACCAATCAAATATAAGATTATTCGTTTGAAAATGTGTAATGTCAAGAAGACTCAGCAAAGTTTCTGTGGGAACTATTGATCCAGGCAACTGTTTGTCGCCGACAGTGTGCAGTTGGAGTGTTGAAGTACTAAAAGACATTAATTATATGTGAAAAGGTAATTTAACTTTATAAGTTTAATTGGGGTTAAAAAAAACATTAAGTTTAATTGGGTCAAAAGTATAAGATATGGAGGAGGTTAAGTTATAATATTTCATACATAAACCTCTAAAAGTAAAAAATGGCCGAGTACACACACTGTAAAAAGTATGTTGTTTTTACAGCAAAAGCTGTCTGGTGTCTCATAAAAATATTATATAGTATACAGAGAATATCTGTTTATTTTATGCGTATAGTTTTTATTCAATATCTATCTATACATTTCATTCAAAATCTGTTTTTTGACAGGAAAATTGTATGGAAATATAACTACTGTCTACCCACTGTTGGAAAAAGAATTACCGGGCACCCCAGTGATAAGAGAGGACACTGACCACAACGCTACCGAGGAATAATAATTGCAGAACCTGGAATCGAACCAGATCTTGAATAAAATTTTTACGAAAAAATCTGTTAAACAAAAGCAACAGACTTTTTCTATAAAATTAACCTATTTTTTTACAGTGAAAATAACTTATGTACATGATTTTTCTTTCGCTACAATATTGAAAGAAAGAAACTATGACTGATTCTATGCTGTGATATTAAATAAATTTATATAATTATTATTGCATAATACTATTATATAATATATTATTATATAATTATTATTATATAATATTGTTATATGTTATTATATTAACTTAATATAACCAAAAAACGTTTTTTAACACCCCATATCTATAATTATTAATAAAATCTTTTAAAAATGATATGCCCCAATATTTAAAAAAATCATTTTAGTATTGAAGAAATAGTAACATTATCTAAGTTTGATATTTAAAACTGATTCATGTGTAAATTTTTTCATAGTCAAATATTAATGACCAAAACCATGTTTTGAAGCGTATATTCAGTTGAGTTAACAAATACTTTGACAGCGCGCCACCAAGTTCACTTGGAAGTAATACATAAAAATAATAAAAGCTTTAAAAAGCAATATTAATAACATCTTCTGATACCTACCAAACTTTTATATCATTGAATGCTTTTTATACAGTAGTATAAAAAAGCCCGTAGTATGATATTACAACAAAAGACTTTGGCCCTTTTTCTATTAAGAAAAATATTTCATTGTGACAGAGATTCAAAAGTTCTCCTTCTTAGTGTTTCTTGTTTGACCTTATAAATTTTAATCTTATCACTTCTGAAATTTTTTTTCTCCTTAGACGTGACTTTTATTATGCTAATAATGTTTTTTTCATATCATTATTTAGTCAAGTTTATTGTTCTAAATATTTTTTTTAAAGTAATATAAGTGTTTTTTTTTTTAAATTTATTATTGGTTTTGTCAGTTATAAGGCATACAAAGTATCATGATTATAGTTTAAAAATAACTTTGCTAGTTATTTTTAAACTGTCTGAAGAATGTCTGAAAGTGTCCTGAAAGTTAAAGTTAATTAGTTTTAAATGTCATTATAAATATGGACGCAGAATAACTCCTTAATTTAAACCTCATTTCTGTGAACTCTAATGTTGTAGTTTATTGTAGAAAACAGGTGATTGTAATAAAAATCAAATTTACACGTATATTTACTTTCCTTATCTTTCTGGATAATTGCGATGATATTATAAAGCACAATAACATTTCGTATACTTGAATAGCTGAGAAACAAAAAGGAACAAGGTCGTCCATTATAGACTCACATAGAAAAATACATGATAATTTCTTTCCAAAAATAGCCCTTTTTCGCTTTCCAACCGTCAACAGAGAGTTAAACAAACTCGTCAAAACATAATAAAACCATAGAAAATGATTGAAAATCAGGGGTAGAAGGAGTGTAAACCTGTTCTTTTTCATTCTAATCACAAATAGATCCGTTAGTTTGTCCTAATTCTAACCAAGTTTTACACTGTTAGTGGCTTAAAAGTTAGTTAAAACAATGACATTGAAAATATAAGAAAATGTAGAAATGAAAATATAGATTTAGATAATAATTTGTGCGTATACATAGGTACAATTATGATATCAATTTCTTTCTGTATAACCTCTGTATACTAATCTTTAGATTATTAAATATAATCCCATCAACCGCGAATCCTTATCAAGTGGCAAAGTCTATACCTGAGAAAACATTCAGTGCAACATGAATTATCATTAAGAATGTTGATTGTAAAAAAAGTACTTGCAATATATAAACAAAACTATTTAACATTCAGAATATTTTATTGGACTATTCGTTTATACGAAGGCAAGTTTTACGATACCACCCAGATATATTTATTGCGATTAGTAATTACACAAATGTAGACTGAATTTGAGGCTTAAATCGATAATCGTTTCAGCTTCAATCTCAACTTTTTTCTGAAGTTAACAAAATTATTTAGTTATATAAAACGTAAAAATGTTAGAACAGTTAACTAATTGGACGTTATTCAGCTCAGTAACGAATTTAGTGATCTGTGACAAATGACAGTGATTGCGCCCTCTAGAAGGGAGAGTATAGGCTTTATAGCCCATTCAGATCGCCAGAAGAGACAGTCACAAGAGGCACACAAAGAAAGGACAACACAAACACATAGACAAATAACAACATTTATTGACGGTCACAAACATCCCTACCTAACCGGGATTCGAACCCAAACCCAGCAGCTCCAAAGGCTAGTACACTAACCATTGCGCCAGCGGGCCGGCTCCAAGAGGTCTCACTGCGATCAGTATAATATTTTAGTCTATTTTACTGAACGTCAGTCCTTCCCATTAAAGTATTGTCAAACTAACAAAGAGAAGTGGGCCTTCGCCTTTTTGTCCTCAATGGCGTTTTTATCTACATTGACGGTTTCCGTATGTGATGGAACCTGTCTGAGATATTATGCCATGCCCTTGGGGCTGAATAATGCTCTTTTATGTTGATAATCGTTAGAAAATCTTGTTCTTCAAATTGAGAATGATCTAAAAATAAGAAAATTGAAGTTTCTCAAGTGAAAAAAGTATTTTTCTGATTCAGGGTTATGAGGCGTTTATTTACAAAGGATTTTCCTCGCTAAATTATTATTCTATTTTGTTTAATTGCTTTCGAGAAAAATAAATATTTTTATTTCAAAAGCTGTTTAGCACCTTAAAAATATTTTATTTCGAAATTAAAATTGTTTTTTTTTAGCAGTTCAAATTTTTAAAGCTAGTTAGACAAATTGTGAACTATATCGTTTTGAAACGCAAATTCCATAAAGCTGAAGACAGCACTTGCTGATACAACCACCATACCCCATGTTACATCAAACGTTTTATATTGTATTATTAAATTTATATATGCACAGTTAAATTATAACTGACAAACTGTTATATGTCTCCTGCCGAATTATAAAAATTCCAAATCTTAAGATCTATCGATGGATTCCAGTTTAAACCATGTCGTAGAATATGTGGGCTACAGTATCCGAGCACGTCACTTTTCTATAATAAGAATGCGCAATTTAAACATAGAAAAACAAAAGCTCCTTTTAATTACCTTAAAAATTGGATTTCTTCCGTGATTATTTTGATTTATTCTTCAGGATCCAATATTCGATTATTGGTTTAATTTTTGAAGATTTATTTTTCCCATGGTATTTCCATGTAAATAGTATATAAATGCTCACACATTTTTCAAATGTTAAGGTTTTACAGATTCTTAGCAAATTTATACCTTTGGTAAAAAAATCAATTTTAAACAATGTCATTATATAATTTATTTTGTTGAAAACAATTATATTTAAAAGCCGATTGCCCATCAAGAGAGTTCATTTACCTTAGATCCTTTGAAGTTATTGCGTTAATAATTTTTTAATTGTCTATTTTCAAAATGAGAAAGACTTCCACATAATCAAAAATGGTTCTTTGACCAACAAAATAGGGAAATCATTGTTCCTATTTTTCTTTTTATAAGGTAAAAGCTCATAAACTATTTTTAAAGTTTATTTTTCATCTGCTACATCAAATTGTGAATAGACAATTAAATTTTATAAAAGTATTCATTGAGATTGGAGAATCTAAAAACCAATTACCTTTTTTTTATATCAATAGGTTTTTTAAATAAAGTTTTTTTTAATGAGAAGTGTATTTTTGAATATTTTTTCAAAAATACATGTTACATAAAGATAAAAATATTATCCAAAACCAGATTACCAATAAAGAAAACTTATTACTTTTTTTAGATGATATTATTTAATAACATAATATTACAAAAACAAATTTTGATTTCAAATCTATATATATATTTTAATTTCTTTCTGACTCAATTACTATTTATGAATTCTTTAAATGATTATTTTTTAAATAAAAACCAATATTGACAATATGTAACTTTAATAAATTTTACTAATCGAAATTTTAATAAGAAAATTTAAATTTCAGAGGATTTTAATTATAAGAAGTATGGAAACCATAAATTTCCTTTTCAATAAATATTGATCTTTATTTAATGGCAAGTTTAAATTGAAGAATAAATTTTTATTTGTTTAATAAATTTGAAAATAACTTTATATGGGGTTTGTAATCTTAGTAGTATAGAAACTTATATAGAATATTTCTGTAACCACTTAATTAAAACAAACAATCCTAAAAAATTCTATTTATTAAAAAAAAACGTGCTTCAAAAATCCATGATGCATTTTTCTATTCTAGAAAATAAAAACTTTGTATAATGTATCAAACTGATGAAAGATAATTCCAAAAGACTCAAATCATTAAACTGTATTAGTTAATTTAAAATTTATCCTGAATTCCTTCAGACCTAATCGATCTCCTACCTACATTTATTTACTTCTAACCCTGCAATTACCATAGCAAAACCTTAAATTCCATTCCAGCAATCATGTCACATACCCCAATAAATCCGATATCATCAAAACAAACTTTTGAGGGATTAATTATTGTAATCGTTATTCGAAGGGGCCCAGCATGGTAAAACCACCTAATTAAAGCTATGATCTCCAACCAGTCACATATATAGCCCATAAAAGAAGAACCACGTTGAAGACGCTCCTAATGAGCACCCTGTCTCCAGTTGAGCCGTGGGAAATAGAGATGTTTCAGATTAATGTAAGGGAACAAATGTTGATGGTTCTTGATATGTCAAGTAACTATTTTGGCTGGTTAGGTTTTAATTATCGTCGCTTAACGGTTGCGTTGGGTGCCTATTCAGGTGTCGGCTCGTCACTTAACTGTGGTTCTAAAATACGACGCCCGTCGCGAATAGCCCTCGTGTAGCTCTAGTGTGACGATAATTCAAACCAAACCAATTATCGTCGCACTAGAGCTACACGAAGGCTATTGGCAACGGGAGTCGTATTTTAGAACCACAGTTAAGTGAAGAGCCGACACCTGAATAGGCACCCAACACAACCGTTTAAGGCGACATCGTACGCAGCGTTAGGACTTTGAAGGATTTTAACGTGCACTCCCTTACACGGGGTATCATTCGTCGGACATCTTTGGTTGATCGGGCTGTTTATAGGTCGGCAGTTGTTTCGGCGATGCCCAGACCCGAACCTGGGAACTTCCGCATGCTAGGCAAGTGCCTAACCGGCTGGGCTCCCCAGCCCCACTTTTTTGGCTGGATATTTGGGGTTGAGTGCATTATAAAGCATAATATCTAGATAAACCAGCAAAATAAGTAAATTATTTTTTAACGGAATTTTTGTTCAGAATAAACATGTTAAAGAAAAAGAGGTATTGTGAAACAAATAGTTCGGTTTTATTTATTTTTTATAAGTTAACCGCTGATAATTTGGCTCATGTTTTTGTGTGACTGATCGCTACACTACTCGTATATTTGAGACTATATCACATAATTTTTGAGGATTTATCAATTATGTCAAAAAAAGTGTATGTATGCACAACTTTTTAGATATAACTATGTACTACATTTAGACTAACCTAGGTGATATGAAATGATATCTTGCTTATTATGAGTTTTAAAGGTGTTTCAAGTACTTTGAATAGTCAGTGAATATTTGCTAAGTGAATTTTCCAGACCGAAATATGACCATTTTACAGAGAAAAAAAAGGAACGTTATTACACTTCAAAATCTTAACTTATTTCGTGGTCAGCTAAAATTAAACAGCTGGAAAAAAAGCACAGTAGGTTCTTGTATTCATCATCCTCAGTGGGAAAAGGTAAAAAGAGGTTGGAATGTTGTTTTTAAACCGAAGAAAAGGGCTCACCTTTGCTCATTCGACCCTTATGCAACCTCGAAGTATGCAATGCCAAAGAGTGGCACCTCCGTATCATTTCATCCTTCTGGTGCCATTGCACTGTCGGGGGTGACTTGGCTGCGTTAAAGCACTGAAAAAGATGTAAATAGACAGCCGGAAGCGCTGTCCAATTGTTATTGCAGAAGGAAGTACTTGATGTTTAAGGTGACTTCGATATACAGTGACTTCATTGAAGAATACTAAATTGAAGTCAAATCCTAGTGAACTACTTCTTTGAAATTTGTGGAAAATAATGTTAGTAGTTGTAAAGCTTGGAAATTACCATGCATTAATGGGTTCTTTATGTATTTAACCTGTTTACAACAAGTAACTATTTTGATCTGTGAATTTTTGTTGGTCAATTTTTGATGCATTTTTAGCAGAAATAAATAAGCGATTAAATTTGATCTACTAATGGAAGTTAAAGGTTAGTTGTTTCACACGGTATATTATGTTCGTATGAATTATTAAAATCCAGGGATGAGTTTTTTCCGCTTTTAAGCGGAATTCCGCTTTTTAATATTTTGGGGAAAAAAAAGAAATCCGTTTTTTAAAAAAAGTTCCGTTTTTCTAATTTTGCCTGAAAATTTCGTTTTTCGCTTGTTCTAATCCCTCACACACGAAAAAAACCTTTCACAATGCAGGGGTCCATCCAGAGCTAATTTGTGGCCGTATAGCGGCCCCTTCGCAGAAATAGAGTGAAAAATGTGCCCCTTCGCATTTTTCACAAAATTGCGATCGTGGAAAACGACCCTACCAATTCACAAAATTGACGAAACAACGGGTTGATGAGCAATTTTTTACCCAAATTTCCAAACTTCTCTATTTTTTTAAAAGTGTGTCAAAACCTCTAAAAGTGGCTAGATGGTCATCTTGATCAATTGAAATCCTAATTTGTTTATGTTATTAACACATTTATAAACTAAATCACCGTTAAAATCGGTTATCAGCTTCCTGCGCCTGATGATGGGCCGCTACAACTGTGATGAATTTTTTTAAACGATTGTTTAATTTTTTCGCACCCTAATTCGGTAAAACTAAACTAAAATTTCATTAAACAACAAGTTCAAGTAACAGATTCTAATAACCGAAGATAAAAATTTTAATCAAAATAAGAAGATGAATTAAGATTAGAATACACTAAGATGTCTTCAAATCTCGGCCAGCCATTGCAATCTCCCATTTAGGAGTCCAATAATGCATCCTAATTCACTTATTCTACTGCATAGTAATTTTATCGAAATCTACCGATGACGGTGCCATTGCATCAGAATAATTGACAGTTCTCTAGCATTGCATGATCGGAAGAGTTACTTGTGTAGCTCCAGTTCAGGCCAAGTCTGGCAACCAGAATGTTTTTTGATCAAGTGCCCGATTCATGGTGTCCTTGAGTAGTGATCACAATAACAGCTTGAATGTTAAAATACTTTTTGTATACGTTTGAACCTTTGTTTTTCTACTATCGCCTGTATTGGGGTTTCTGATTTTAAGAATTTTTTTTTTAGTTTTTTTTAAGTTAAGATATATAGGTCGCTAGAATTTTATGGGCTTAACATAAAAATAGTTTTTAGAACTAGGTATTCAAATATCTACTGGATGCAGAAGGAATTAAAAATGTTAATGTTGTAACAAGAAACTTTATAAAATTATTGCAGAAATTTTGAGGTTGGTTGCCATGTCTGCGATTTATCCCCTCTCCCTTAGAAAAAAGTAGGGATAGGCCGATGGCGAATTTCGGCCGATGCTGATTGTTCAAAAAGTTACATCGGGCGATGGGCCGATGTTTCCCGCTTGCCATCGGCCGATGGAAAAACCAAAATACAAAATTCGGTAAATCCATGTGTAATCCATACTCCGGGGATCCGAAAGTTGCGAAACTTCAGGAATCCGAAGGTCGCGGAACTTCCGGGGATCCGAAAATCACGGAACTCCCGGCGATCCGAAAGTCGCAAAACTCCGGGGTTCCGAAAGTCGCGAAAATCCGGGGTTCCGAAAATCGCGGAACTCCGAAATGCAGGATTAAAAAACAAACATCGGCTCACATCGTTTGGCTAATTTTTTTCACTAAACAACCATCGGCTTCCGATGGCAAGGCCGATGGTAAAATTTTCAAACAATCGGCGAGAAAAAAGCTTTCGGCACTTGGGATTTTCCCAACTTTCACCCATGTTTGTTTTTTTAACTTGTAAAGTATAGCTAACATTTCAGATATTTTGAAGTTTTTTAAAATAGGGGGCTAGGCTCATATGTTTTCAGTTTTGTTTTAGCTGGATTTTTTTTAAAGAAATTTAATAATTTAAGCTTTAATTCCCGAAAGCAACTCCGATTTTGACATTTGATGTTGTGAATAATTTGATCAGCATTTCTATTCATGCCTAAAGCTTAAAAATCATAAATATAAACATACTTGTATAATGTAACAGCTTATTTCGCGAATTAAGTATACTGCTTAAAATGTTTTTTACTCGTACAATTACGTATTTTAGTTTCAGCTTTTTTTTATTTTGCCAAACTCATGCCTGAAAATCTTACCACAAAGTTTACCAACGATCTTCAATATATACTGGGTGTACTGTTTGTTATTAAGAAATGTTCCTTGGAGACAACTATTTGGTTCATCTTCTACTTCGGCGATGGATTTTAACTTCTTTTAACGATTCATCAACGCTCATTTGGAACTTTATAGCTACCAATTATCAATAAAATTCTAAATGCAGAATGACGTAATTTTTGCTGGAGCTAGACCATTTTGCTGGAGCTAGACTCTATAAGAACTTTTTGAAATCAGTTAGCTCTGGTATCTGATCATAGATCATTGAATTTTTGCATGATTTGGCTAGAATAAACCCGTTCAAAATTGTCGAAAGACAGTGTTGGAGAGTAATAAGCGAAATTAATTGTTTCTAAAACTAAATTTTCATCGAAAGGATAGTTAACAAAATATAAAACTCCATATTTTTAATGTTTGGTTGTTAGGAATAACGTTGCATTAGAGCACGTATTGAGTTGAAAAAAGTTAGTTGTCTGAAAGCTTCATGAACTTTTTCTACTAACTGCTGCTTTTGTTTGCAGCCCAAAACCAATCGCCTTCTTTTAAAAAAAACTTACACTCTTAAAACGAACGAGCGATTTTAACTCAGTCTGAGTTAATTTCACTCCTCCAGTCTGGAAAATGCACTTACCCGGAGGGAGTGGATTCTTTGTGTGTTAAGCCTCCGACAGGATCACTCCAAACGAGTGATTTCAACTCAGTCTGAGTTAATATTCAATCCTTTCCAGTGTCGAAAATGCACTTCTCCAACTGGAGAACACTCTTTTGTTTTAAAAGTGTATTCAAAAGTCTATAGAAAGATATCATCTTTTTTTCAAAAGTACATGAAAAGTTATACCAGTATTACCATAATATGTCCATCAAAATTCATAACTTGTATAATTATTAAAAATAATACCGAAAAGCTACATCATTTAGCAAATAGTTATACATTGCTTTTGTGCCTCCTAACCCTTTTTCTTCGTTGAATCTTCAAAACGCAAGTACGTCTATGCTTGCCCTTTTGGGCCCAATTATCCCCTAAATACTTGAGATAATAATACCTTACTGACATACCAAAGCTCTGACGGAGAGACAGGATTAAAAAAAACAATGTTACGGATCGCTCTATCCCAGTTCGAATGCCGCGATGCGAGAAAGGGGCAAGCAGAGATCCTCCCAAACACCATCCATCATTTTTTTTGGAATGATTCACCATCGCAAAACGGGATTGGAGTGTTAAAGAATATTTCAACTTGTGTTACTAACTTGTTCTTGTGTGTTGTATGGAATACCTAGACATCGCTATACTTATTGCAGGGCCGTATTTAAAGATTTGTCGCCTGTAGGCTACGATCGATTTGCCGTCAGATATAGCTTTCTTCATTATTTTTCTTCTTTTTACGTATTAGAATTATCTAAATTGAAAGCGAAATATTAGGTGAATTTCTATTTGTCTTTCAACTTCCAAATCAGGGGCGAGAGCAACTTCCAAATCCAGGCTGTGAGTACAATTAGACTCTCTCCCCCTGGAGAGTCTAATTGCCCTCGCAGCTACCATGTTTACCACTTAATATTAGTACTATATATACTTTTACGGTTTAAACGTTGATGTAAATTATTTGTTTCTGTCTTAAAAATATTAGTATCCTTATAATAAATTTTTGTTGAATGCTGCTTTTATTGTTCGTAAAATTTGCCGCTTTAGGCTACAGCCTACTTAGCCTGAATATGAGTATTTTATTTTATTTATTGATTTTTTATGGTGGTCAGATTTCCTCAACTAAATTTTAATTATGATTCCTAATTTAATTTAATTGATCGTTACAAATTTGAAGAAATGAAGATATGAATGAATATATTCAGCATATATAAGGAATTTGAACTTTATAAAACTTTTCCAACCACACAAGAGGATGAATGTCTGATTTGTTTTCTGATATCAAGATGGCTTAATGGCCGATTGAATTTTGGCATTGGCGTATTTTTATCGTCACGCTCGAGCTACACACGAGGGATATTGGAAACGGGAGTGGTAATTCAAAACCACATTCACAAGTGACGAGCCGACACATGAGTAAGTACCCAATGCAATTTTCAAGGAACGACATCGTACGCAGCGTTAGGAATTTGGAGGATATTGAAAGTGTGCTTTTCTACACGGGGCATTATTCTTCGGACATTTTTTGGCTGCATGAGCCCTTTATAGGTCGGCACTTATTTTTCCCGGACCTGAACCTGGGACCTACCGCATGCAAGGCGAAAGTCTTTACTGACTGGGCCCCTAGACCTATCGAGTTGTATGAAATCTGAAGTGAAATGTTTACCACATTTGGGTAGTTTCGTTGCGCTAGTAGTGAAATAGAAATCTTTTGTATGACTGTAACATTTTGTATAACCTTTTTTACAACTTTTTTCTTAAGTAGAGTTTATCATTCAATTTTTCAAGAAAAAACTTGTATAAGAAACAACTGTTCACAAAAAATATTGCATAAAATAACGAAAAATGCACCGCTTCCAGCGTGTGTGTCATTGAAAGAAAAGGTGTCAATCTGTCTTTTAAGGGTCAGGAGAAAATTTTTAGAGAATTAATATTGTGCATATATATTTTTACATCTGAAAACACCTATTTAATTTTTGCTGATTATTTCATACTGCTAAGTGAGTTGATATTAGTTAATATGAAGTGATATGATGGCCTGACAAAAAAGTTTTTGAAAAAGGCTTTGAATGTATTTTTTGTATGTATAATTTTGAATGTATTCTATTTAGGGAATAACTTATTGCTTGAAAAAGTTTTAAATTTTAAAAAATGAAAAATTTCTGTCAAAATCTTCCCAACCTAAATATGTCTCAGATCCTGATAGGCACATCTTTTTTGGTAACGGTATGAGAGATTACATTTAAAAAAAAAATCAGTTGGAGTAAGTCTGTCCAAGTCTATTGGCTCCTTAGGGGGTGTCCATCTCCGTTTCAATAGCCATTTGTTCTTTAAGTACTAATGTTAGCTGTTGTTTTTTCCAGTCCCTTGTTTATCGATAATTCCAAGAACGATCCAACAACTGTCGATAAATCCAAGTCAACTTTCCAAATAATATTGGTAATCATTTATTGACTTAAGAAGAATTGCTGAATGAACCCAATCCAAGCTACCTGACTTTTTATTTCAACTCAGATCGGCAGTTCGGAATTCAAATACGCCTTTCACTATACCATTAGATGATCCAGGGGACTCTAAGCCCCTTCCAAAGTGAAAATATCTTGCACTAAATAAATAATTTTTTTATGAATAAATGCAAAATAAATTGATTTTAATGAACTAAAATGGATAAAAGTAGATATTAATTCATTGTAGTTGATAATTTGTGAATTTTTACTAACTGTAATGGATATTTTATAATTTAAAGGTCTGAAAATGGGTCTGACCCTCTCATCCGCAAAATGCTAATTTCTGGATTCGCCACTGCACTTTACATCCTTTTTGGGGACATGATGATATTGTAACTCATTATAGTGATTTAATACTTTTACATGCTCGATTTTTTAGGCTCGAGACATCATCATGCTCGAGACAGCAAGAGAAAGCTGTGCGAGAAAGCTGTGTGCATTAAAATGTCTCGAGCATTTCATCATGCTCGAGACATTTTAATGCACACAGCTTTTGTTGGAGAAAAATTAGAACTGTGCAATACATGCATTAATTTAGTTATGCAAATTCATTTTAAAGCCGCTCTTGCAATAAACAATAAGTCAAATAATTTCAATTTTTTCTAAGAAAACTTCACTTCTTTAAACCTCAATTATGCGTGCAAATCTATGGTATAGTAACAATGTCCTGACAATACTATTACAATATAGATAAATTTTGAGATATAGATAAATAAAAAATGACGAGTTTAGCCAAAACTGCATGTTATTTCTTTCACATCTAACCGAATCTTCCCGAAGTTGAGGGCGACCCTATCGATTTACGTGGAGCACGCCCCTGTGGAAAAAGCACTTTGCCACCGATAACCCAGATACAGGATGAGGATAATGTGCTCCGAGGACATCAACATCTTCGCGGGATAATCAATCTTTGTTCTTTATAATTACCCTCGCCTCGAAAGCCAATTATTTGGAGAAACACATTCACTGGGAGAGAGACTGATTGGGAAAATTTCCATGCTGCAATGGATGGGTGATTGATATCTGCTTCAGAGCCACACTTGTCCAAGTCAAAAATTATTTTTGGTGATTTTCTTATTTTGTATGCTAATATTTATTATGAATAATAAATCACTTTTGGGAAGTTGTTATGAATATATATTATTTTTATACATATTTGTAAAGATTTTTTTTTCTTGGAAGCGGCTGTGTTCAATTTTTAAGGGTTAAAGATTTATCTCAAACCAAAGCGCTTTAGACTGACAGGATAATTTTCAAGCAAGAGTATATTTGAGGCAAAAACCTTTTTAGGGATATGATGATATTGTAAATTATTATAGTAATTTATTATTTTTACCTGCTCGATTTTTATTAGTCATTTTAATGCACATAGCTTTATTTGGAGAAAAATTAGAATTGTGCAATTCATGCATTAATTTAGTTATGCAACTTCATTTTAAAACCATTCTTGCATTGAACAATAATTCAAATAATTTCAATTTTTTAAAGAAAACTTTACTTCTTTAAACCTCAATTATCCTACATTAATTTAAGCAAATATATGGCATAGTAACAATATACTGTCGGAATACTATTACAGCGCATAGTCATAAGATTTTTACGTTTCACTGGGAGATACTCTCCTTTTGAGAACCAGTGCGTAGGAAGTTTCTCGTCTGCAAAAACCTCCAAAGTTGTCTACAAAATTGACTTATGCTAGTGTACCTCTCAATTACATACTTCTCTATCGGTGGTAGAGCTGGTAATAATAAAAAGGGGTATATGTTACAAAGCTGGCGATCGGGCGCTCTACTTTCACATAGACTCGTGCAAAGCTATTTTGCCATAGGAAGATCCTTATCAGGTCAAGAGTATGTTGGCCAGATATTTTTTCCGCTTCGGCTTGCTACTGATGATATTTCGTCAAGACAGTTTAGTAGAGTTTTAACTGACACCTGATTAGAAGAATTGTACTGTGCGAACACAACCATGAGTCTTTTATTCGAAATTTAATTTTTTTTATTGATTACCCGTATTAAAAGAGAAGTAATTGCTATTTTTCATCAGACGGAACGGTCGTTCCGCCCGCCAATCTCAAAATGACGCCAAGGGCTAAACGGCAGTTATGTATATATACAGAAAACATTTCGCTATGTTAACAGCGAAATTGATTTTATTTTCTGCTAGGCAAACTAAACTTCGTAGAACAATAAAAAAAATACAGTAGAAGGATTTTGTAGATTACTTTAAATAAAAAAAAATTGGTTATTCTAGAGTCAAAAACAGCGGAGAAAAAAATTATTGAAATTTTCGAAAATGAAATCTTTCGAGCAGTTTTAGTCAAATTTTGACCAAATTTTTGAAGTGACCTACAGCCATTACTAGACCATGAATCTGGAAGCGGTTTTTACTAAACGATTCAGAATGCTCCAATTCATCCCCTTTCATAGGTTTGAAGTTTCAAAAATAACTTTTTCTATTTTTAATTAATTAAAATCTATATTACCTTTGGCTGTATGAATGCGCGATAAACAAGATTTCCTAGCGGCCAAGTACCTCCGAAAACGAGCCAAGGTTTAATGTATTTTCATCGAAGAGCCGCCGTTAACTATTAAGTTATTATTACAGCTTCTAAAATATATGATTAATATAATATCTGAATAGTCAGATTGAAAAAAAAATCTAATTAATAAACGAAATGCTTCTTTTAAACTTTTTGGCGTTTTTATTTAGAAAACTTATGAATAACTCGATCGATTGATCGAGAATTGTAAACAATCATATTTGCCTAATTGGTTGCCATATTCAGTTACCAATACCATTAAAAAAATAGTCTGTTGGTTTTTTTTTTTCATAAAAAGTAAGAAATATATATTTTTTCTAAAACTTACTGAGGAATACTTAATTATGTCTAAGTAATCTTTGCTTATTTTTTATGAAAAGAAATGATATTTGTTTTTCTAAAATTTATTGAGGAATATGTTATTATGCCAAAGTAATATTTTATAATTAAAGTTACATTTTTTAACATGAGCTGCTACTAAATGTTTGTATTATAACACATAACAGTAACCTAAGAAACGTATTTGGTTATTGCTTTTTCTTGAATTAGGCTGGATATTTTTTAGTTTTATGAAAGAAAATTGAAAATAAATATGCCTACAAAAGTGAAAAAAAAAACTAGGCATAAGAGACGGTTGAGGTACACAAAAAATAAAAGCTGCGATGTAATCTCGAAATGTGTCGAAATCAATGTATCGGGAATAAAACGCGTCATCTGTACCTCACCACAGTTTAATTTAAGTATGCAGTATACAAATGTTCTACGGGGAAAAGGATAAGTAGTTCTAATTTCCGAGTGCGAGTTATATAACGGTTATATAACTCTATAAACATTGAAACCACTTCGTCAATTTTGTAGTCATATTGTGTCTGTATCTTTTGTTATTTAAAAAAAACTACTGATATCCCCCCAAAAAACTTCGTAAAAGTAAACAAACGCCAATCTAAAAAAAAAAAACTATTTATTTTACTAAAAAACAAGTCATTATGAAAGTTGTAGCTAAAAAAGCCGTGATATAAAATGAATGCCAATCTCTTGTGTAAAACTTCCTGGTCATAATAAATAGTATAATTTAAGTTTTCCTGCCATAAAAAAATTGCACTGTTTGAGGTTGGTGCCCATCTTAATCCCCTAATAAAATTAAATCATCAATAATTAATCAAATGAACTTGAATTACTAAATCAGAATAATGAAGGATATACTTAAAAAAAAAACTTTGACAAATATATGATCTCAATACATTTATATAAAGGTATAGAGGGTGGATAAGATGGGGGGGGGGGCATCAACCTCAAACAGTGCAATTTTTTATGGCAGGAAAACTTAAATTATACTATTTATTATGACCAGGAAGTTTTACACAAGAGATTGGCATTCATTTTATATCACGGCTTTTTTAGCTACAACTTTCATAATGACTTGTTTTTTAGTAAAATAAATAGTTTTTTTTTTAGATTGGCGTTTGTTTACTTTTACGAAGTTTTTTGGGGGGATTAAATATTCCCCCAAGCTGCAGACCAATTTATCATCCATGTGTCTTTGTCATAATTACGGGTGTTTCTAAACGCATTCCTTGTTATTTAAATAGGTGTTAGTAACTGGTAAAAGACAGTTTAAGGTAACCAACTTTACTTACTTTTTATTTTTATATTTTGCTTATTCTCTACACTAACTTCTATGATACTTCTTAAAGGGTAATGAACTCCTTGGTAATAGAAGTGAATGGAAATAGATCAATATTTTTTTTTTAATTTCATGTTTTTTATTGACTAAACGTGTTTTTTTATACAAATATCATTGCTCTGAGCAGGCTTAAACATTTTAAGATCTTAAACCCGCCTATCCATCATATTTTATGTCATCCTCCATATCAGACCTTGTTTTCCTTTTTAGTTGATATTGGCTTTTATTCTTTGATTTAGATAGTTAAATAGAAGAACTTAATGTTTGATATAGATTCATAATCGGTTTTAAACGGTTTTTGTCGTTTTTAAGAACCATTTTAACCTTTTTAATTAGAATAACCTAGTGTTTTTCGCAGTATGGTCTTTGATGCCCCTGTGCCATTAAACCTAAACATCCATCCATACAAATATCATACTCTCATCAATGGTGAAACGTTGGTCTAATATTTACTCTGTCATAACTTCTCATTTAATATTTTTGGAGGCATTTTTTTCAATCCCTTTTTTTATCTTCTTTTATTAATAAGTAAAAATTGGTCCATTTTAAAGTTTATAGTCTAAAGCTAACATTGAGAGCCATAATTGTCACAACCAATGGCAATGGCATAACCAATGTTACAATTCTTCCAAACCTATATAGATTTTTTTAAGGGTCCTCGTTTAGTGGCAAGAGAGCTTATTGGAGTTTGATGTTACTTAACAGATGATGACGGTCGTGAGGCTTCGTTGAGCAAAGTGATATCATTACGCCGCGATTCCTTTCTCGTGATTAGTATTTCATGAGACAGAAGTGTATTTTCTTAGCTACTGAAATTGTGTCAAGCTATTTAGTAACGGTTATTTGTTTTGAAATTATTGTTTTCCAAAATATGTCCAAATGTAATTTTAGTTTTCATATTTAAAAAATGTATAAACTTTTAAGAATGTTGTTTTCCTCATAATAATATATCTAATCTACTTCTGATACCCTTCTGCTAATGCGATATTGACCAGATTTCTATCGATAAAAATAATTTTTTATGAATTGATAAATGTTGGGTCGTGTAGCATCAATTTTTCTGGTGACATTTTCTACGAAAATGTGTTTATAATTCAATACCATTGCTACTATTCTTCCATTTCAAAATAAAGTTTGATTATACATGTCTAAAACCACCATCTTTTAAGTAATGAAATATTTTAAATTTCGAATGTTAGTTTTAATTAGTAAAAAACATTGAAGCATATGTAATCATTTCAAAGGGATATGCTTATACCTATCCCTTTCTTGCAAAATTAAATTTAATAAAAAAATATTTAAATAATGATACAAATATTATCTTATATATAAAAAAAACTTCGGATAGAAAAATTAAATATAAGTCAAGGGAATCCTTAAAAAAATATTAAAGGGTATCTCATGCAAAAAAAAATCATCTACGGTTAAATAACAAGATAAATAAATACAATGCAACTCGCGATATTATAATGTCGTAAAACATATTTGTGGGTGTCTTTTTCTGTGTGTGAAACGAAGAAGTGAAGTAACTTATACAATTTAGCATTACATAATGGAAATTTTTTATAACAATAGAACAGTGAAAAGTTAAACTTAATACAGATTGCTTCTATTGTTAAAATATTATTACAAGGAAACTAAACTTCGCGCATTCAAATTTGCTGTTGCAAATTAACTGTTTGTCGTAGTCTCTTGAGAATTCATTGTAATGTATGATATTTTTTATTTTATATTATTTGAAGAGACCGACCGGCAAAAGGAAAACTTTAAATGTATTGTAAATATGAGACTTTTGAAAATTTCTTCTTCTTTAAGAGCTATTCTTTGCCAAGTAGCGCTATGAGTTGTATAGATAGCGATAGTTAATTATGTACTAATGCTATATCATTAAATAAATTATTTGAATGGAATTTTTTTTTTAAATTTCATGTTTCCCCAAGTATAACTAAGATATAGTGTCCGGCCCAATTATTGGCTTATTTCTACGATCGTAAATTCAATTGCACGAAGCCGCCAATGAAAGGACCCAGGCTGTATATCTTAAGTTATATTTTGGAGAATGTAAATAATTTAAAAAACTTGTCACAAGGAATTTACATTTAAAAATTTGAATTGGTTAAACTTCGGCATTTTCTTAAACAAGTGTTTTTTTAAAAAAAGTTGTGAAGAGTGTCAGAATTATGAATGGAGAACCCGTTAACATAATAACAAATGAATTGATAAGCAAACAAGCAAATAAACAAAAACACAATTTCCTACAAATCTATTTTAGGCAAATCTGGTAATTGAAACCTGAAAGACTTTTCTATTTTCCGTAAACAAAAAAAATGCGTCTTGAGTTATCGGTCAATTGAGCACAAAAACCGGAGGCATTCCGACAATGTCAAGTGTGTTCGAGGAACACAAGTTAGATAGATGACATTAACGGAAAATATTGCTCTTAAAATAGAATTTCCCTCCAATTTGTCATGGTTCTTTCCATTGTTAAAGCACTTGTATTTCCCAAGGGATAAATTGAATTACACAAAAAAAATTAGAGAAAAGTATTGTTATTGATGCTTTTTAGGAAAGGATAGGAAGGTTAATATTAAAGGATGAGGGAAATGAGATTTTTTCAGTGGAAGTTTGTAATAAGAGTTTGCTTGAAAACTAAGACTTTATTCATATTTATTTTCTTATTTGAGTTAACAAGGTGCTTTCTTTGTACGAAAATAGAGACGTAAACAAAAGCCGAATGAAAATAACTAATTTTTTTAATGTGTGTTTGTATGCTTATTAGTATTACAATGTCCGTATGGCAATAACGAATGCGATTTTTCTTTTAAATATCTATCAAAAAATTGTAGTTAGGTGAATAATCCTTGGGTTTCCAGTTTTGCCGTAGTACCATATAAAATTAAATACTTCGTCAAATAATTTATATTCCTTGCTAAGTAGCGTTATTAGAAATATAATTTGTAAAGTAAAAAGAAGTTCCGAAGTAACCATAAGAGCCTAATGTCTGTTATCGGACACGCAGACGGACCTCGACAGCTCATATAAATGCCTACTTTTTCAATTTTTAAATATTCTTCCAAATTAAAAAAAAAAGTAGGCTAGAAATCTAGAAAACATAATGTCTAGATAAAAAGATGTTCTAGAAATAGATTGGCTTACTTGTTTAACTCAAACGTAAGAAGCATCTCACGATCTGACAAACTACCATAATTCTTAAGATTTACTAAATTTATGTCCAGAACATTTTCGTAACTCTAATATGTAAATACAAAAATGTAGTAAATGTGAAGTCATTTGATCTGGTACTGAAGGGATTAACCTTTTTGATTACGATCTAGTTTTTATAGCATCTTTGTAACATCGCATGTTAAACGGAAAAGGCCGTGAAAAATACTCATAACCATAAATCGTCAAATAAACTACCTGACCATAAAAAAACAGGTTCTTTTAAAAGCTTTCTAAGAACCCAAAATAAAATTTTGTTATTGTCATTTTTACCGAGTCCTGTTGTCATAATAAAAAAAATCAATAAAACCTCTCTCGCGTTTTTATTTGTATTTTTTCACGTTTTTATTTATTTATATTGCCTTTCAGAGCATACACGCATAAAAAAAAAAGCACTGTCACTTATTCTCTTCCGCAAAATCATTTGATAAATGGACTTAAATAAAAAAACTTCTACTTCCTTTTCTTCGAATTTTACATGAAATCAATCTCAGTTCATTTCCTTGCGATTAGTGTCAGCTATTTTCTAGTACAGTTACGAGTCGCTTTGTTTCTTCTTGTATTTCATCGTATAATTTCTTAATGAGCAATAAAGGGCTGTTCCGAGGCTTGCAAACTGTTGGCCGATTGGATGCGGAACTGTTTAAGCCTGTGGCGATTCCGGATTTCGAATACGTCTGACTCGCGCTAAGAATTCCTAAGAGGAAGTAAAATTCCTCCTGCTTACAGATCATTACACTCATTAATTCTTTTTATAAAAATATTTTAATTTTTCCGATAGTTATCCGACATCTAATTACAGCTCAATGATGTTATTTCGTTATGCATTGGAATTTTGTACATAATTCCTTCAGCGAATTCTATTGATCATTCTATTTTTTTTTTAATTCTTTGCTGACAATCGAGTCTTCTGCATTATTTTTTAGCCTCATTAATATTAATAACACATCCTATTTACTCTTGAATGTCCAACTACGATATAAAGGGCCCATTTATACTAGTTTTAACAAATTATTGATTCATTTATATTTAAAATAAATGGTATGCTATTTATATAAAAAGTTTAGTGTGTAATTTACCTAAAAATTTGGTAAGCAATTTAAGTATATATTAATTATATGCTTGTAATTGAACTTAAGATTGAAAAGGCTTTAATATGCTAAATATTTATCAAAATTTGGTTGTTAACCTCGTGCACCAACGTAATATGAATTGTTAAAGAGAAATGGGCCAGTTAATATTGGAGTAGCGCAGCTATTTCGCAGTTCAAAACTCGATTAATAGAAAGCACTTTAAGGCATAAATGATGAGGGTATAGGGACACCGTAAGAAATTTTCATGCAAATTAATTTGGAAAACTACTTTCAAGTGTGACTTGTCTGCATCGAGTGCTATCAATGAATATTCGACGTTATTCCATGGCTTCATCACTGATATATGATTCCATCAGGTGATATATATTCACTCCACTGTTGTATCTCAACAAAAATGATTGCCTAAACGAATGTTTTTGTTTAAAAAAAGAGGTAATTTTATTGATGCGTTTAATTTTTAAAGCCATATACATTGTAAATTTAATGATAAATATCAATTCTTATTGAAAATTATATTATTGAAGTTACTGTTTATAATCTCTATATAATATAAAATTGTAATTGTCGTACGCTTGAAAGCCACGTGACGTACACGGCTTCAGCCAATCAGAAACGCTGAAAGTAAGTGTGGTGGTGTGCTTGATTTGTGCTGGGGCTGCTTCAGGTTGCGTCCCGTGGCTTTGGTAGAGATAATTGCTTAGCGCTAGAGCTACGTGATGCCCTGGAGCAGTCCCACGGAAACTAGCTTATTTTTCAACTGTTGGCTTCGGTCTTGAGTTTCCGGCCATGGATCGTAAAAACCATAGAGTTAGGAAAGATAATAGAGCGGTCTATATGTATGTGTGCAATAACGCACAAAAGAAGCAGGCTAGAGCGGTGCATCTTGGGATACTCAGTGGCAGTTTCCATAGTTTCGGCTACTGTGTTATGCGCGGTAGCTGAAAAAACTGCTAAAGTGGTGCATCTTGGGATACCTCAGTGCCGGTTTGTTATGAGCAGTAGCTCGAAAAACCAGACAGCCCTGCTTCCATAAATTTGAACTGATAGACCCAGAGACATTAAATAGAATGGACTGCGCTTCAATAGTAAAGCAGCTTAAGGAGGGGAAAATGAAATAGGTTTTTTGAAAAACTGGTGTTTTGGCCCCGGTTTTGACAGAAAAAAACGTTTTATGAGGCCGGTCTGAACCGGGAATCGGTTTTTTTAGGAAAAAAACCGCCATCCCTTGCAAATTAGCATTATGTCTTAAACATCACAAATCGCCAAGAGACGAAAGGTTGCTATATATGGCAACTTAAAGCTACCGTTTCGTTACGAACTATTTCAAATTGTCGCCAGACCTGCATATCAGCTGGCAAGCCGAAGTGGTAACTTGCATCCGTTTCCAAGTCACGTGGGTTTCTACCAATCAAAGCCGCTTGGTGTTTTTTTAATGTTTTTGCAAACGATTTTTTGCGCATAGTTCTTATTTTTCTCTTCAGGTTTTTATAAGAAATATTTAATTATATTCTTTTAATCTCTGCGCATGTTAACAATCGTGAATGTTATACTCTTAATTCAGTAACGTTTTGTGCAATATACCAAATGCTTGTGCAATTCCTAATTGTAAAGAGAGGTATATATATATTAAAAAGGATTTTTCACACTTCACTGGTAAAATTAGTTCTGCATACTTTTAGTAATTGTGTTCTTTATAAACTATACTTCTATCGAGGGAATTTGTTCTAAAAGCTCTTTTATACTGAAGAATAATATTCATGATTAAGTCAGCGTTGTTAGAATTATAATTATAATTAATCTTTTGGGCCAAGTCAGTTAAATTAATGGTCTGAAAATTGACAGCTAAGAAGTAGAATATTTTTGGTACAAAATACCAATTTGGTAAAAAATAACCTGTTTTTGCAATCGTAGTTTTTGAGTTCTTTTTATATAAAAAGTTGAATTCATTGAATTTGGAATATATTGATGAGTTTTAGAAAGCTGGTTTATTCCAGGTGAAATAAAGAAAAAAGCACTATTTCAAAAAGACCGATTTGAATTTCTTTTTTCAAATCGGAGCATTAGAACGAAAGTTATAGAGACGGCTAAAAAAATTCACCATGTCAATCATCAACTTATATTACGGCAACACTCTACAAAAACCTACTTAATGTTCTTTCAAATTAATTTTTAATAAAGAGTCCACGTAATCCAATTCTTCAAGTAATCTTAAATAGACGTACAAAAGCAAAGGAATAATCTAATATCCAGGGCCCGACTTATGGGCCTAGGGCTCGAGCAAATTTGGGGCACCGAAACATATATCGATAAAATATTTGCGTGTATTTTCCTATCTTACATTGTTCAAAAGAAATAGCCGAGGTAATTAGATTGGAAAGCATGCTTAATTTCCCCCCCCCCCTCCCCCCAAAAAAAATTATTATTATCTTTTGTGAATTAATCAATTCAGAGTTTAAGCACAGTTTCATAGTAAACTTTTGTTCGTGAATTTTTTTTTTTTGTTTACTCCAGATTCAAAAAATGTGGGGCAAATGTATTGATCATAAATGATAAATGTCCATGCAGAAAATTTGAGGGACCCCTTTAAGGGGGCCCTGGGCACGTGCCCCATTTGCCCTGCCGGAAATCAGGTCCTACTGAATAATAAGAATATCTAAGAAAAAAGAATAGCGATTCATCCTCATCACCTTTCCAAGCTTCTTTATCATAAAATTAGATTGTCGGCCTCATGTGTTCAGGTCGTTGTGGAAAAACTCGCCAAAAGGTAAAATCGCCATACATGCGAGCCAAACGCGACACAGTCATGTGACTGTGTAAGTTAGATTATGAGGACACTTTAGGTTTGCAATGCGCAGTCCACTCTATTCAATTTCTCTGGATAGACCCTCTGCTCCTCCTTCCTAACTCTATGGTAAAAACAGCCGAAGCCGATGTATCTACCCTTTTCCGTATTTCGCACTCTCCAAGCTGGTCGGGTCCTTTTAACTAAAATATCTTCCTGCTTGTTCTAAATAATTTTTGCATTAGGAAATAAAAATATTGAATTAGTAAACATTGAATAAATCACCAATTCAGTTCTTCAAATGTTTTTGGGGAAGATTAAACGCACTGAGCTAAAGGTGGTAACTAAATAAGCTTAAGAGTTTGACGTCATCGCATCGACCAATCAAATCGTTTTTCACTGAGGATAAATAAGTTATGTTTAATGAGCAGGAAGCGTGCTTTATTCAATGCAGATTGTATAGTGAGCATTCCTGCATTGGCAGTACACACTTATTAGTCTTGAATGTTTGTTTGCGGAGCAAAATAAAGATGAATTGCGTATCAATTCTAGGGGGTTGGAGAGCGGTAGCGAGCAGGTGGCGAAGCCCTCTACCGGCCGCGAAGCGGCCAATGGAATTGCGCAGCAATTCCGGGGGTTGGCGAGCGATAGCGAGCAGGGGGCGGAGCCCCCTAGTAGCAATTATATTATATGTAAGTACATAGTTGTTAATTTTATAATTACGTTTAGTATTCCAATGTTATTTTGTATCTCCACAATCCCTTAAAATTTATAAAAAAAATAGAAAATGATAAATTGAACTATAAAGAAAATACTAAAATATTTAAATATTTATATTTATTGATATATTTTTTAAATAAAAGTATCAATAAAATATCTATAAAAACAAAATTTTCACAAAAATAAAAATAATACATATTATTATAAGCTGAATCAGGAAAAGTGAACTGAAAATGATTCATAACATAATTCATAATTCATTCATTTAACATAATTTTATTTACATGATGTTTTAACATATGAAGATAGACTTGAGGCTATGCTATTTTTACCTATCCCAAATGTAATTTTTTTTATGCTCTATACTGACATAAAAATCGTATGTTTGCAAAAAAATAGAGATCATATAAACATTTAATAGCAATTTATTCGCAGTTCATTATTCCCAAAACATCAAATGATTGTAATTATTGAATACTACTTTTTGCGATGTACAAATTACTTTTTCGTTATTATATTGACACATAAAATCATGAATATAATGCAGAAGGTATTATTATTATTACAAAAACATTTTCAACTTCGTCTGTATTAGCTTCGATCGATTTATTTGTCATTTGCTAATAAACAAGCACATGTTCCCGTGCAATAAACAATCAGAAGAAAGCTATCACGATTTCTCAGGGTTTCATTTTCACGGGAAAACCTTCTAATGATCAAGCAAAAAAAAAAAAACCTTTCAATCGAAATACTCGTCAGGAGTATCATGTAGCGAAAGTTTCTGCTGAAGTTTGTCTGAACCTTAGTCAGAAAAGGGACATATGTGTTATGTTGTAACAATGGCCGGTTGTTCTTTTCCTACAAAGTTAAAGAAGTGTCAGTATCATTTCCAAGTGAATCTGCTCCAGTAGTTTCTTTGAAATTGTGGGTTTATCTGAAAGGAGCATTTTATCAAAATTGAGTTGTTGGGCATTTTTATTAAACTCAAATCTAAACAAAGTAGCAGAATATGGCGGTCTAAGGCCTGATATTCACATTTTCATATCACCGCCACGATGGGGTGAACAAATAGATTATCCGGTAAGTTGGTAAGACTTAAGTTCTCAAGGCCGCCCCGGTGGCGCAATCGTTAGGATGCTAGTCTTTGGAGCTGCTGGGGTCGGGTTCGAATGCAGGTCTGGCATGGATGTTTGTGACCGTCAATAAATGTTGTTATTTGTCTACGTATTTGTGTTGTCCTTTCTTTGTGTGTCTCTTGTGCTTGTGAAAACTCTTTATGTGTCTGTCTTACTTGACGAAAGCTTTTAAGCGGTTCTCTGAACAAGCACACAAGCTGGAATATATATGTATCATACCAAGTTCTCAATCTAGCTTGGTCCTCATTTTATCGATCCATTGTGTGCGTATTTAATTCATTATTTGGTCTGACAAATAAGTTTATGTTATTTATAAATAAAAAGGAAAATCATTGATTGCTTATTTATGTCGTACTTTTTTTTATTACATAGCAATTTTTTTAATCTGAGTTATATGGCACAATTTGTAATATTAATTTTAAAAAATACAACCTTGACTCAGCGATTTGGAATTTGACACATTTTAAAATGTAATTAGAATTCAAAATAATAAAGAATGGGCGTTAGCTTTTGGTAATGACACATTTTTAAATGTAGTCCAAAAATATAAATCAATTACCAAAGGATAATATGTGTTAGCATTTTAAAAACTACTTGACGTATCTTAGTTATTTGGGAATGGGCACAATTATATTTTTGCATGCTTTTTTATATAAATTACACTATACTGAAGCTTATTTAAATATAGTTCCTAAGAGAGTTAATTTTGTTGATCATTTATTCATAAATTTTGTTGATTTTTTTTATTGCTATTGAATATGTGTTGCAATTGCTGACGAATTTCGGGATTTAATTATGCCAAGTAAAAATTAGGGTAGGGGTAGGTACATCTATATTTTGGCTTGTGTGCTTGATCAGAGACCTGCTTATATAAACCTTTGTCAATTAAGAGGGACACAGAAAGAATTTTTACTGCCACAGGGAAAAGAAGGTACACCCATGGCGAAGGCGGGAATCGAACCGTACCCATTACAGCGTGCAGACTGCTGGCATAATGGTCCAAGCCACTCGGCTATCCGGGCCCAAAGTATGTATTATAATATCAAGTTTATATAGTAAAAATGTTTTACAGAATAGATTGGGAAGATTTTCTCTTAAAATAAAACTTTTGCTTTCTAAATGTGAATAAGTAACATAGTTTCGAATTATTCTTTTGACGCAAACATCAAAGCATTTGTTTTATTACCTTGCCTTTAGTATTGTCACGCCAACAAAAGTCGCCAACGAACGGGCTGGGCCTTTATCTTAGATATACTTTAGAGAATTTTGGTTTTTTGCAGATAAAACCTTCAACTCTTCAAGTTAGAAAATATTTTTTGTACAATATGTCATCTTAATCGTAATTTTTTTTTTTTAAGGAAGACAAAATTGTCGTGGTATAAATGGAACGAGATTTAATAAAATGCCTATAGCATTTGTTACAACTTTTATTATCAAATTGAAGTACTTTCATATTCCTTGTGTAATATTCAAATTCAGTTAAATTACAATGGAATTAGTTTTAGCAAAAAGATCTTAACAAACTATAACAGTACAATAAAGGTCATTGGGCTTTTATTCCAAATTAGGTAAAAAAACTTAATGGACATGATGAAACTAATATAAAGACAATTTATATATTCAATGCCATTGTTTATATCCAGAGCAATTTGTAAGTATAATGGATACAATAAGGAAATACCAAATGTTATATTTTGATCACGGTGTTTAATATAAACATAAATAGTTGAATGAACTTAAAATCAAATTCCATTACAGATTTATTTTTTTCTTCATTTTTTTTTGTACATTATCAACTTTTCATTAAAACACTCGATTAATTATTATTATTTTTCACTATTTAAAATCGCAAAAATCCATTGAAAGGAAACAATTGGCATTTGATTTTGAGTTTTTTTTGCAATAAAAAATTCTAAAGCAACATTTGGAACATTGTTTTTGGTTGAAATTGGTTGAATGAAAAATGTTATCCCAACAAAAACATCTCTGTAAAAGAGGGCCAAGTTCTTACAAAAAAAGGTCTGGCCTACAAAAGAAGTGAAATCAACAAAAAGACCAAGTTCAATGGAATTTGCTGAGTTAAAGTTCTAGAAAAAATTAAGCCTGGACAACCAAAGATTTGAAAACAAAAAAGGATCAAGTCCAATAGAAGTTGATGAGGTTATAAACCCCAAAACATTTTGTTTTAAGATGCAGCTTAGGTCTAACACATTCTTACTAGCTGTTTGTGTAACTTGGCCAATACGCATCGTGAATATGGAGTTGAACCCTTCGTACCTGGTTGAATTTCACCTCGGGGCGTTTGAGTAAGTCTGTATTTGATTTATCCCTAGTTAATCAAATGGTTAATCCTAGTGGTATTCTGCATGGTGATGGCTATGTGTTGTATATCTATAGAACAATAATGTGCTGTGGTATTTTAATAATGAACTATAAAGTTGACACATTTAGTTAGTTTGTATTATGTAGTTTTATGTATATATATATGTTCGAGATTATTACATTTCTGTTAGTGTTTTTATATTAATAAATGCTATTTGCAATTGAAAAAACACGTCTTTCTCCTTATTCAGCTGAAACCTTATTGATAATCAAGTAAAATAAAATTAAAAAAAAATGTTTTAAAATTTTTAAATAGATCAATACAATAGTCGATGGAGATTGGAGCATTTCTTTAGATCACGTAAGTAAATGTAGCATCTCGTTTTCCAATGCTTGAATCTTGTAGTAAAACCGCTAAGCTTTACTATAATATATGGAGCTTTGATTACTCTTTCTTACTTTCTTTGAAGGAAATAGAACGATTACCTTATTAAAACGCTTCAACAGTTGCAAACAGCTAAATGTTCCTTCAGATAAGTATCACCAACTAAGTGTGATGGTAATCCTGGCAACAAAAGCAAACGTTTTTATTTTTATTATTTACCTGCAACGCCAACGCATGTGGTACGACTACTATTTTACCCCTTTCCACCCGAGAGGTGCCCTATCATTACCTACGCGTCCCCTGTCTGGGGGGGAGCCTCCGACCATCGACTCTATACTTTCGAGATCCTCCAAAACAAGATCCTTAGGAGAAACATCTCCAGGGCTAAATGGTATATGCGGAACGAGGACATAAGGTCTCTCCTTAATATCCCTAAACTAACAGAGTTTATCGGGAAACTTGCCACTAATTTTTACCATTCCGTCGACAACCACGACAACCCTGCCCTCCTTGATATCCCTAGATATGACATTGATAACCCTGACTTCCCCCGCCGACCACGCACGTCCCTTAAGCTCGTCCCTGAATAACATCTATGCTCCTATTGTCATTACCTTCTGTGTTCTGTCCTTGTCCCTCTCTCCTCGTCCCTTGTCCCTGTCTCTTTGTCCCATCCTTTGTCCTTTTGTTCAAAAAAAAAAAAAAAAAAAAATCCCATAAAAATTTTAAAACTTGAAATTTGACCAAAAAAATTGACAAAATTGCAAAATCTTATAAAAACGACTGCTTTCAGCGCAACCTCACTGTTTGTCCTTATTATCTTGCTCGTTTGTCCTGTTCGTATTTTCAGTTATCTCGAAACTTGACAAAAAATCATTATTTCGACTTTTCCCAGCGTTCTGTTTGTCTGGCCCTATTTTTTGTGTTGTGTTGTCCAATTAATGACTTCTAATTATCAGGTGCATTCTACGCGTTCAGGTCTCTAACGATAGCTATATAGGACGGTTTGTCGCCTCCGGCGACAGTGCGTCGGCAATTTCTAATTGAACTTGAACTTGAACCCGAGAGGTGCGTGTCATTCACCACTCAACTGAGGATAAATCAAATACAGACTTACTCAAACGCCCCGAGGTGAAATTCAACCAGGTACGAAGGGTTCAACTCCATATTCACGATGCGTATTGGCCAAGTTACACAAACAGCTAGTAAGAATGTGTTAGACCTAAGCTGCATCTTAAAACAAAATGTTTTGGGGTTTATAACCTCATCAACTTCTATTGGACTTGATCCTTTTTTGTTTTCAAATCTTTGGTTGTCCAGGCTTAATTTTTTCTAGAACTTTAACTCAGCAAATTCCATTGAACTTGGTCTTTTTGTTGATTTCACTTCTTTTGTAGGCCAGACCTTTTTTTGTAAGAACTTGGCCCTCTTTTACAGAGATGTTTTTGTTGGGATTTCACTTCTTTTTGTAAGTGGGAACACACAGTGAAGTATAATGAATAATGTGTTTAGTGAATAGGCAGTATCCTAATAAAATAAACATAGGATGGAGATTTACACTGCGGCGAGTACAATATTTACAATTCCTGTTTAAAAGAAATATATATTGGTGGCAACAAGCAGTAAAAATAGTTTATAACTTTTTAAGTATATTTTGTAACAACAATTGAATTAACGTCGCACTAGAGCTGAAACCAAACAATATCTATAGTGAAATTATTTCCTGTTCTGACTGCTTTTTAAACAAGAAGTTCTAAAAGACCTAAAATAGCCTACTGATGTCCTGTCACTTTAATACTCACCGAAATTCTTAGAGAATAACAAGTAGGTTTGTAATAGTAACTGTCACCTGGAACTGCTTCCACACAAAATTTATACACCTTAGAAAAAAATAGCCAAACACAACATTTAGTTGTAATTTAAACTTTTATAAGCATGCCTTTCCAACAAAAAAAAGAATTTTTAAAAGTGGACGATTAGAACTGAAAGAATGACAGACCGTTTTATAAAGGACAGACGGACAGAAAAAAGTACAGACAAAAAATCAAAAAGTTTGAAATATAGGTGTTTGATGTCATACCTTTCGAACAAAAAAATAATTTTAAAATCGAGCGGTTAGAACCGAAAATATGACAGACCTTCTTATAAAGGACAGATTGACAGACGGACAGAAAAACGTACCGACAGACGGACACAAAGTATGAAATATGATGCCATAACTTTATAAAAAAAAGATTTTTTAAAATCAGACGATTAGAACCGAAATTATGACAGACCGTCTTATAAATCACAGACGGACAGAAAAACGTACAGAAAAAAATCAAAAAGTTTGAAATATAGGTGTTTGATGTCATACCTTTCTAACAAAAAATAATTTTCAAAATCGGGCGGTTAGAACCGAAAATATGACAGAAATTCTTATAAAGGATAGATTGACAGACGGACAGAAAAACGTACCGACAGATGGACACAAAGTATGAAATATGAAGCCATACATTAAAAAAAAAGTTTTTTAAAATCGGACGATTAGAACCGAAATTATGACAGACCGTCTTATAAAGAACAGACGGACGAAAAAGCGTACAGACGGACGGACAAAAAGTATAAAACATAGGTCAAGCCTTTGATATATGTCATTTCTTTCTAACAAAAAAAAATATATTTTTTAAATCCGGTGGTACTGTTTGAAAGATTCTGTTCAAGAAATCGTCACTTGACCACGATTTAAAAAATACGAGAATCGCCGCCAATAACCCTTATGTAGCTCTAGTACAACGTTACTGCAAGCAAAATCCTTAAAAAAAACATTTGCCCGTTGTGAAGCATTGGTTCCAACCATTACTCATATGTAGCCCTTGTGCGATGTTAATCCTACCTCCAAACAACCAATGGCTCTTTATAAAACATGGTGCTGGTTGCCAGCTCAGGTTGACACATTAAATTAGTAATATCGTGTGCTAAATCCCACACATGAAAACCTTTAACGTATCTGAAGGCAAATAACTATTTGAATTGTTGGCGACGACGTTTAATCGCCGCTGGTATATCAGCGTATGGAGAGCATTGCAACTGCTTATGAAAAAGGGCGCCAAGCAGTTTACGCCCAACCCCGGGTAAAATCTTCGAATTTCGGATTTTTCCTGTTATATGCATGCTCTATTCTATAAGTGTTCCAATTTTCGTAACTCCATAACAAGCCGTTGTACCTAAACATTATGATCGCCCGTCAGTCAGTCAGTGAGTCAGTGAGTGAGGGACATATTTGTCGTTTTTCTGGTTCATTTATCTCTGGCTTAAATGAATTTCGAACGCTGGAAATTTTTTTCTAGGTTAAGTCTCACTAGGACACCCAGAAAAAAGTCTAAACTCGAATCTAAAGTGCGTAGAAGAAAAGAACTGGGTCTCCAAAATTATGCCGAAATGGTCCCAGTAAAGGATAGTCAGTGCCGCCTTCGTTATGAACTTGGCGATGCACTGCCGTGCATCCAGATAACACAACTTAAGTTGAGTTATAAAAAAAATTATTTTTTTATAATTGCGTGAAAAAAAGCCGACTTTTACATTATAATTTCAATATCAGACGCGTGCACAAAGCTAGACTTTTTGAAACAGTGAAAAAAAGTACTTTTTTTCACTCAAAAGCAGTGAAAAAAAGACTTTGTCGCACTCTTTTTAAAAGATGCCAACATTTCAAGTAAAATTTCGATTTGATAATACTCATAAAATCCAAAGATTTATCGATCTGCTGTATTTAAAAATATTATGCGCGTGAATTATTTTTGAATCAATGAATTTTTTTTCTCGTGATGGGAATATTTTTTAAGTCACGCCCTTCGAACTGCGAGTTCATTGGTTGCTTTCTTTGACAAAATGTTGAAACACGCTTATTGGTTTTTTATAGCGTCACGCACTCCGAACTGCGAGTTCATTGGTTGTTTTCCTTGACATCTCTTAGTCTATTTTAGTCTAATTAGCACGTGAATTATTTTTGAACCAATGAGATTTGATTTTTTTCACGCAATTATAAAAAATAGTGTATGAAACACGTGCGAAAAGTAACTTTTTTAAAACACGTGTCTTTATTTCACTCGCTCGTACCTCGCTCGTGAAATAAAATCCACTTGTTTTAAAAAGCATTACTTTTCGCACTAGTTGAATAAATATCTATTGTCTCGTTTACTAAACTAATTTTGTTTAACATTTAAATGTCCCATTTTGTCAGGTCCCGCTAACGGATCCCGGTACCACTGACGACCCAACGAGTGCGGAGTACGTGCTCGTTAAATTTGTGGGTCCGAAAAGTCCTGTGGACGGTCATTGCGCAGTTTACCACGGATACAAGTCTCTGGAGACTACTTCTCTCCCCTTCAGGGAAATGTCTAAATTGCGGAGGTGGCGATAGTTGGCCACATCTGCCACGTATGTGTGTGTTGGGTCGGCCTTACTTGACGAAGGTTTATTAGCGAATCTCTGAATAAGCACGCTAGCCTGAAAATATATGTCTACCAACAAACCAATCAGCCTTTTTGTCAAAAGCCTAAAAGCACATCATTTGATTATTCAAACTTTTTCTATTAGAAGAATCAAATGACGTGCATTTCGGGTATCATAAATGGCTATTGATATTCGGAAAAAGAGTCTAAAGTGATGATGCCAAATGGCATCACTGGGACTGAAAGGGTTGAAACGAAACCAATGAACACTTCGTAACCGCACATAAAAACTAATATCAACTGCTATCTTAAAACAACATAAAGGGCATCACATGTTAAAAGAAAACCATCTACAAAGATAACAATATGCAATCTATAGCTTTAGGTGAGGGTGTAGTTGAAGTGCTTCAAGTTCAGTGACTCAAATTCTCCCATTTGCCGGCAAACAGGGTCATTTAGTTTAGGAAAAAAACAAAACTTTTGGTTCAAGATCCCAGTAGCTACTCCGAAGATATCTGGGGCGATGTTCCGATTGATTATTTAATTATTTTCTTTGGGTCCTTTAATAATTAATTATAGTCATTAAACTTGTCTAGAGGAAACTGGCGTTGTTCGATTTTTTTTTGCTTTTGTTGGGTGTGAGGAAATTCTGTCTGTGATATAGTATTTCGTATCGCCTGACAGTTTTTGTCAAGATAATGCTGTTTTTTATATTTAAAAACGTTTTTGTTAATAGTATTATATTTCATTGGTCGATTTGAAATATTTCCTAATTTTTTTTCTCTAAAAGCAATTTTTTTATACTTGAAGTTTCCAACATCATTCGTAAAAAAGTTACTTAGAATTGATTTAAGTTGTCTAGAGTTGTCTCACTTTGAATTTTCTAATCGATAATGTTTCCATTTTTCGTATTACTTAAGCAGCCCCTATGGTAATCGAGTTCAAGTTTTTAAAATGAGTTTAAATTTTTTTTAAATTTAAATTTTTTTTATTTTAATGTAGTAAAATGTACGAGTTCACTATTCTGTTCAATATTCTGTTTGAAAAGAAATTCCAATAAATATTGAACTTAGTAAAAGTATTAAGTTAAAAATTTTAATTTTGGAGAAGAGTTTTCGTTTATATTTAAAGTTAAATTGTTAATGCGTTCAATAAAAATGAATACCTACTAAAAAAGAGATAAAACTTAAAAAAAAAAAAAATATGAATAAATTTCGATTTTATTACTCAACAATTTCAAGTTATATTTTGAAGTACATGGAACACAACACATTTATCCAATACACTAATTAGATTTCCGTTTCAATATTGGTTTAAGACACAAAAAAATAAATTTACTTCTGCCAATTTACATTACCGTGAACATACTAACAATTTTCATCTCCACTTTTCTTGTATTATTTCTCCATTAGCTGTATAAACATTCCCCAGCAAAGTAACTCATTACTTATTCACGTTCATTAAACCACTTTTTTTCATCCGCTTTCTCACATGGAAAGGAATGTTAATCCTAATGGGAATGGATCCGCGGCAAATTGCGCCAGCGTGATAGAGTCGAGATAAAGTGGCCGGTGTTAATTGCGCCGCAGGAAAGTGCCTGCTATTCAATTAGCAAATTTGCCAGAAACATACTCTGAAGGGGGCAACCACCTTCCGATTGATTGGATCCCGATCCCACTTTGGTATTAAAACAGAAATGGGTTTAGTTGGAATGGGTACACTCTTAAAACAAAAGAGTGAAATCCACTCCAGTTGGAGAAGTGCATTTTCGACACTGGAAAGGAGTGAATATTAACTCAGACTGAGTTAAAATCACTCGTTTGGAGTGATCCTGTCGGAAGTTTAACACACAAAGAATCCACTCCAAAAGGAGAAGTGCATTTTCCAGACTGGAGGAGTGAAAATTAATCAGACTGAGTTAAAATCACTCTTTCGTTTTAAGAGTGTTTGCTATAGGTTTTGGGTGGCTAAAGAAATGCTCAATGAAAATAAATTTCTTCTCGAGCCTCGATTGATAAATCAATGTCATGTGGAAACAGAGCATCAATAGCAGAACAGACAGCAGGAAGGAATAAATGAAAGCCAAACGTCTCCTAAAACAAGCCATTTACCGATTGCGTAATAATAGAATGAAAAATTGTTATGTATGTTAAAGTTAAAAACTGCAATTGTAAATATTAGTACTACTCTAAAATTAAATTTTTTCGGGGGAATATGATACACTCTTAGAACAAACAAGTGAATTTAACTCAGTCTTAGTTAGTTTTCACTATTTTCAGCGTCGAAAATGCACTTATCCTATTGGAGTGGATTTCACTCTTTTGTTTAGTTAAAACTCCGACAGGATCACTCCAAACGAGTGATTTTAACTCAGTCTGAGTTAATTTTCACTCCCTTCCAGTGTCAAAAATGCACTTTTCCTATATGAGTGGAATTCACTCTTTTATTTTAAGAGTGTATGTAGCATTCAACATTTATGGTTTTGTGCGAAATTTTGGAAAACAAGAATAGCCAAATACTGCTTTAATAATCAAAAACTAATCAGAACATCCAAAAATATACGAAGCATATGTAATCATTTTTAAGTAAAGTCAAATTTCGTTTAAACGACCAATCGTTAGTGATCCAATATCATGATATAAAAGAATGGGATGCATGGGACCATGGTCTTTATCGAAAATCTGGCCCCAGTTAATTTTTTTAATTATATATATTTTGCAAAGATGTATATTGATATCTTGCATGCAGAATCTTTATATTTTTTCAAATGAAAAGTTTATTCCAAGTGGTCATAATTATCCCAACTGATCCTGAACACTTTTGACTGAATTATTTTTGAGGGAAGCGGAGTTGCCTTAAAATTAGAGGAATATTTTATGCTACAATGTTTATATTCATATAAATAAAAATTTGTATTTATCCAATTTTCCTGGAAGAAATTGTGAGTAGAGTTTGCTGTAATGCACGCAAAAACCAGTAAATATTACATTTTTAACGGTAACGAGTATAAGATTATGTAACACTCTAATATTAATCCAATTTTAGATATAATCCAAGATAGTCACAGCCAAATGCATCCGGTCTTGCATAATGGATATGTCTTGAATGTGTATAATGGGATAGATATTTAAACCCCCTCCTTCACACGTCCTTCTTAAGAACCTTGACATTGAAGAACACAATCTTTTCAGTGTAAACAACCGATTAACTGCCCACGGATGTACCCCAAGAGAAAAACCTTAACTTCCATTCTTTGAATGAAAAAGAAGAGATTATCGTTTACTACCTCACGATGCGGAATTATGGTCCGCTCATAATACAAGATGAAGACGTCGTTAGTTTCTTTTACAACGAATCATTATGTTGAAAGAGACTCGAAATTCTTTGGGTACTTACTATAACCCCTTCAATTTGAGTTCTTTTGGAATTATTCATTCATTGTGTAGTGTGAAGAAATTACTTGGATAGTTTTACATTGAAAATATAATTTCCAGTGTAATCATGATGAATTGTGTTTCTCAAGCATTAGATTACCGGACTTGTATACATTGGACATTTATTTGTTGTGTTGATTAGGTCGTGAGCGTTGGATTAAAACCCTGGAAGGTTGGCGACCTAGTTTCTCTAAGTCTAAGAAATACTAAATAAAAACTTACAATAGATTCCCCAAAAACGTGTAGAGATCCCCGACTTTCAATTACATTTCAATAATCAATACAACAAAGGCAACTACTTAGGGGAGAGTGGGGGCTATTGGAGCAATTTTTTATTAACCTCTGTATTTCAGCAAAAATATACGAATTTTAATTTCTTTTTTTCAGAAGTTCATAAACTGATAATTCGTTTGCTTAAAAAGTCATTCGACAGACATACCATAACATGACCATATTTTAGTAGATGAGCATTTTAAACAAGCGTTAAAATGTCCCTTTAGCCTACATATGTGGCTAATGAGACAAGCTGGTAAATTTTGCCTTAAATAACATTTGGATGGAAAAGGAATCAAAAAGTGACCTAAAAATAAAATTTTCAAGTAAAAACTATTTACATAATGTATACAAAATAAAATTTTACTTTTTAAAGCAATTATGTCCCATTTAAAAGTGAAATATCAAAGTTAAAACTCAAAATCAAAGATGCTCCCATAATTTTTGTTGAATCACTGGAAATGGTAGTTTTTTTAAAACCAAATCTTCTAAAATTTATCCCAAACATGTCCTCTTTTTCAGGGTACGTTAGTTTAAAGTCTATTTCAGAAATCACTCCAGCATAATAACAGCAATTTGTGCTTTCAAGCAAATTTTTCCATCAACGAATCACTTAACTTAACCAAGCTATATTCAGATGCAATTAATGAAATTGCAGGTTGAAATGAGTGTCATCAACAAAGCCACTTGAACTTTCCCTTATTATACGACGAAAAAAGTTCAAAATGAAAGTTAAAAAAAAGTTTTTCATGAAAAGCTTTTCCTTAATACTTTAAAAGTGTTGCAAAGTCTAACTTCTACAATGTTGTAGTGTAAAAATATTTGAAAAAAGTACATTTTTCTATGGATTTGGCCCTTGTCCCGTTAGCTATGCGTCCCATAAGTCCCCCACTCTCCCCTACCCTATAAGGGTGTTTTGATAAGTAGTACGAGTTATATACAGCTAACTTTCACGCATGCGCTACTTTCTAGAAAACCTTATTGTGGCATCTGACAGGTACTAAGAACTCGTTCGAGAAATTCGAAGTTCGCAGTGTTTTAGATTACAGCTGTAGAGTGGTTTCGGACAGACAGAATGACAAAAAGACAATCTGAAAGTCTGTCCAAAAACTATTATTTTTAAGATCCATACATTCAAAAACGTCGAGAAAGCGTAAAATCCCCATTTCGAATTTTCGAGCCCATCGCAATACTTTACTTCCCTTACCTTAAATTTCATATCAAGTTATTGAAAGTAAAAATCAACTAGTTATCATCTGTTTGCGGAGAAACCTGTTTAGGGAAATTATTGGGGAAGAAAGACTTATTTTAAGTTTAAAATAAATACAAAAAAACTTGAAAAATCTTTCATAATTTTTTTAATTAGATTACAGGACGTCATTAATATTTTTAAAAGTTAGACTAATGTCTCTTTTTTTTCACTATTGAGTGCAAACAAATTTGAATGTATTTTCCAGCACATTTACGTTTCAATTGAATTATTGTTATTTTTTATTGTTGCTGAAATTAAGACGAATGAATTTCACTTTAGTTTGTGTGACTCAGTCTAAATAATTCAAGTCACTAATTAACTGTTTAGTCACTGACTGTTTAACCATGCATAAAAAAATGAATAAAAGTTGAATTCATCAAGTGTCACTTTAAAGTACTGTAAGCTAATTGCTTTGTGGGTTTAACGTATCATCGAAAGTTTCATTATGAAGTAATGTAAACTAAATGCTTTGTGGGTTTAACGTCTACTGATATCATTAACTTCGATATTTTCTTATGACTCTTTTCTTTATTTACTGCTTCCTGGTTTCTTTTTTTCTTAACAATACTTTGTTCATGCAAATCTAAAAACCATTCATATCATTTGTCAAGATAACGTTTTCCTTGATGAAAACTTAATTACAAAATAGCAACAAATTACTGAAAAATGCATGTTCATTTGAAGTTTATTTAGTTTATGAAACAAATTAAGTCGTGATAGAATTTTTCACTATTTTTCAAGATCTCAACGTCCAGAATTACATAGGAGTAAGTCGTCTGAGTTCAGCTCACAGACTCATCACAAGCTAGTGAAATTATTATAATTTAGTTTAATTTAATATCTCAAGTAGGAGATATTGCTCATTTTTAAACTTTACCTCTCTACTGGAGATAGATATGACGAAAAATCCAATAATACCACATTTAAGCTAAGGTATTTGGGGATTTGCACATATAACGTTATCATTTTAGGGGGGGGGGGTGTCAAATGATATCGTTGGATATCGAGAGGAAGAGGGGGTTCTGTTTGATAAAGTTTTCATTTTTTTTTTCAATTTTCGTATATTGTGCAATATTTGCGAGTTTATTTCTAATATTAATTGTGTGAAATCATTTTTAAAGGAAATTTATGCCTATCTCATCAATTTTAGCATTAGTCGCGATATTAAAATTATTCTATTTTTTTTTAATAATTTTGTTAATCATGCCTCGATTTTATAAACACATTACTCATAATTATGGTATTGATATTGACCGTACACCAACAATTTTAAGAAGGAATGGGCGTGATATAGAATTAAAATCTTAAATATTTCCTTTTGCACCTGATAATGATATCATAGAGTGAGGGGGGGGGGGGTCGTTTAATAATAACGTTTGATATCCTAGAGGGAGGGGGGGGGGGGGGTAAAAATTATGTGTAAAATTGATATTTTTATATGTGCACGGCCCCTTTTCTCGCCTTTTGAACTTGTAAGTAATGAATCTTCGAAAATTGTATCGCGCATATCACCTTGTAAAATTAGTTACTTCTGAAGAGTTACAAGCTTCTAAATTAAAGGTAACAGGGAGGTTAAGTTCTGAACCCGAAATTACAAAATTTAAAAAAAAAAGACCAGGTGTCTTATCTTCGTCTTCTAATCAAGTTACGAAATTTCTCATTCGGGCAACCATCCAATTTCGCCATGTCAAAAACTACGGAGTTTTCTCTGTTGTTTCTATAGAAAGGTTCGAGCCCGGAGCGTCAATAGAAGGGAATCGAAAACGGGCTGCAAAGGGTTGCTGACCTAGCCAGGCACGTTTTTATCTTCTTTTTCGAAGGAAGACGATCTTAAAAAACAGAATTAATTGTGCGTGTTGTATTGAAAACACGAAAAAAAAAAGCCCAGAAAAACAAAAAAGGTCCATTTTTTTTGTTTAAGTTGCATCTTCCGATGACCGAAACTTTGATGCTACTTATCGGAGAATCACGAGTAATTTAATTTCTTTCAAAAGAGTTTCGTTGATTTTGTTTCTTAGACATAAAGTTTTCATTTTTCGGTTCTTTTTGTCATGTATTATTATGTCTCTATGAATAGTTTATATAAGTATCATGTTGCGCAAATCGACCATCCTTCTTCTGAATATGCATTATAGTTCATTAAATAACTTGTATATTTTCACAGCATTTAACGATTATAAACTCCTTGTTGTTTTGAGGGAAATTATTTTAGTTTTTTTTTTCAATTCTTCAAGTTAAAAAAGTGTGTATGAGTATAACGTCGAATAAGTTTTGAATTTACTTTTATCATATTAATCTAAAAACTTATTTATGGATAAACTACAATTAATTTTGTGATTAATAGGAAGAAAATTTATGTTCATAAAAATTTGGATAATTGTTTTAAGCTTACTATTGAAATGTATATAAATTTTATTTTATTTATGCTCTTATGGTTATACCAAAGGCAGATTTCTTAATTTTTGCACCTATTCTTTGTTAAATAGGAATTTTTGTAATACCCATTATCTAAATACTAATTTTCAATTGATTGACTCCCAATCTAGGTTATAATTATATTATACTTCACATAAAATAAAAAAAAATGTCAGTGCGAAACATTATTTTGAAAAGAACAAGTTTGGTAAAAATAAAAAATGGTATTTGTGATATTCGTTAGAAATAACCTATTCTGCAAAGTTGCAAATTGAGCTCAAGAAAAACATTTCGATAAATAAGAGAATCATGCTTGAAAAGTTTATTTTCGAAAAATTCTTTCAGCCCAATGTCTCTACACAATATTTTTTTTTTCAAAATTATAGATAAGTTGCATCATATCTTATATTAAGTACTAATTGTTCACATAATTAAATGTTGCACAAAGCCTTACTTTAACCCCTTTGCAATTATTAAATTAAGGTTGCACGCTTTCTAAACGTGATAGATAGGTCCAAGGAGAAAACTACCAGAAGGAAAAAAAGTTTCAAATTGTTTAATTATCGAACATTTTGCCTCGAAGAAATTGCGATATAAACGTCTTAGTTACATAAATGCTATTTATATACCCTTTGTTCTCAGATATTAATCGTTATATGCAGGTGTGTTCATAAAATATAACAATTTTATGGATACAATATAACATTTTCAAGGATAAATATAGCAATCTGATAATAAAGAAACTTCTTTTCGAACTCGAATTTACGTAATTGTCGTAATTTTTACAAAGATTGTTCCCAATTTGAGAATTTTATATTTTACTGTTTTCATTATGTTGTTTACATTATTATGATGTTCAAATTAGTATGTTGTTTACATTATTATTGTTTACATTATTATGTTATGTTATTGTTTACATCATTTACGCAGTATCCATTGCATCGTGTATAAAACTAGAGATGTGAAACATCACACGAATTTCTATTATCACTCGAAACACGTACTTAATCGAGATGTTATGCACTTGTTTTGGCTGTCCGTTTTGTACGTGCTAACTTTTTGAAAAGTTAAGAATCACGTTTGACTAGTAATATTAATTCGTGTTCTAAGTTTTATTTCCTAAGATCTTTTAGTTTTTCAGCTATATCCTTAAAATTGAAAAGTTCTATGGGAACTCAAACTTTGCCCTTGAATTTCTAGAAAACATTATGACGTCCGACAGATACTAAATTTTAAATTTGTACCAAATATGAAGCATTATAGGTTCGTTTTCTTAAATTAGGAATGACACTTAACACTAAAATAAAAAAAAGAACATAACATGCCGTAAAAATGGTTAATTTCATCACTTGTGTGTAGGTTATTGACAAAATAAATCAAACCTTCTGCTTCCATATATTTTTATTAAACATTTTAAAGGATTAAAAAAGTTATTGCTGAACTTCAAAATGTTTCAAATACTAGAAGAATTCACATGATATCAAACACTTTAAGCATCAAACATTGTTGGTGTTATTTATATCTTAATTTCATATGGCTACATCTTATATTTTCAAGCACCAATTTACTAGCTACAAAATCGTGTCTGCCCTACATTCTTTAACAACTTCGTTCCAGCAAGCGTCAGGACGTTAAATTAGTTTAATAGTTTCATTTAAACAATCTCTTACTTTTTAACACCATCCCATTATCTGTGTAACCTTGGTTAACCTCACCACACTAGAATAATGGCTTAATTATAAGGCATCCATCAAGTCGACTAATTCCGCAATTGTTTGCTCAACCAGAGCGTGCCAACAATCAGTTTCATCTTATTTAAATGGCTTGTTCACTTTCTATGCATTAGAAGGCAATTTTGACGCATTTCGAAAAGAACTATAGGGGTAAAACGCTGCATAAAATGACCCTATTTCTTATGAACCTATTAGACGTCCTATCTGACAAATATTTGAGACAATGATATGAAAATAACGAGACAACAACGAACTATCTTCTTTTATACAGAGTGGTTATAAAATAACGCTCGCTATTCGGAGTGGTCTGTAGCTTGAATGAATAATCCAAATGCATCAAAAAGGATTGGAAAGGAACATGCCTCAATCTTGGTTAAACTTTCGAGCACTGAGAAACTTGACTTTTACGAAGCCTACAATGTTCTTAAAAACCACTATAACTTAGTTAATTACAAATATGATAATATTTTTTCTCTTTTTAAATGATATGCACTCTTAAAACAGAAGAGTGAAATCCACTCATATAGGAGAATTGCATTTTCGACACTGGAAAGGAGTGAAAATTAATCAGACTGAGTTAAATTCACTCGCTTGGAGTGATCCTGTGAGAGTTTTAACTAACTAAAAGAGTGAAATCCACTCCAATAGGATAAGTGCATTTTCGACATTGAAAAGAGTGAAAATTAACTCAGACTGAGTTAAATTCACTCGCTCGTTTTAAGAGTGTGCAATTAGTTAATGCAATGCTCTTCCTCCCCCGGCTTGTGCTCCTGCGCATATGATACGAAGGGCTACTTTTAATCATCTGAAGGATACAGACTTGCAAACCCGTCATCTGACTGTTAGGTTCTTCAGCAGCGCACATAATTTTTTTTTTAATTATAAATTTATCAAGTTTTAAGTTTTGAAATATAAAGAAGTAATTTATAATCATTTTTGCAAGATAAATATAATTTTAATTTCTTTTAAAGAAATGTTCAGTTAAAAATTTAAATTTTAACTTGATGCAGTGAAAACAAGTTCCTCTTCAGCTAACTTGTTTATTCCTCAGAGGGTTAAAAATATCGCTTCCATCAAAGGCACTATTCCCTACTCATGTTTGCTCTTTGATGCATGCCAACTATCAACTCCATCACATTAAATAGCCAATTTCTTCTTTAATGTATTAGAAAGCACCATCTGACACGTTATCAGCGTAACGACATTAGAATGACGTGCCATAAGAACCTTCTACCTTCACACATTCCCAAATCCAGATCTGATTCAATCCTCACGACCCAACCATTGTCTGCTCTGCCACCGGAGAAAGCAGGAGGGTCATTATGTTTGATGAAATATACAACCTCTGATGATGACAGCTTTACCCTTGGCTATAGTTCTCGCCACCCATAAATGAAACACTTTAGGGATGGAAAACCGAAACGGTTTTTCCTCCCTCAGTTTTGAACGAAAACACGGTTTTTTCTTTTTCATGAGGCCGGTCTAAACCGGAAACCTGTTTTCTGCGGGGAAAACCATCTAAAAACCGAAAATCGTTTTTTTGTCCCCCAAAAACCACCTTCAGCGATTATTTTTTAGTTAAATAATTTTTTTTTTTTAAATTTTACACTTTGGGAACGGCATAGATGTCTGATGGGAGGGATTGTTTTTTTTTTCTTAAAAAAGTAAAAGAAAATAGAGCTGAAATAATGCAAAGCTTAATAAAAATGCTCAAAACGATTGAAATAAAGAAATATGAAAATTAACATTTTAAATAATAAGAAAGTAAGAATTACGAAGAGAAAGGAAAAGGAACTTTTTAAATAATAAGAAAGTAAGAATTATACGAAGAAAAAGGAAAAGGAACATTTTAAACAATAAGAAAGGAAGAATTAGGGAGGAACCTAGAACTTAGTTTCCAACAAAACACTTTAAACATTTAAAATTGACTGTTATTTTTTCTATTCGAAAGTAAAGATTAAGAATTAATTGATTTTTTCACTTAATTAATAAAAATAACTTTAAAAAAAAAAACCCGGAACACCGGTTTTTTTTTCCATTGCAAAATCGGTTTCGTTGAAAACCGGTTTTTAAAGTTCGGTAAAACCGAAAAACCGGTTTTGGAAACAATGGTTTTTCTGAAAAACCGCCATCCCTACCGTTTCTTATTTGGTTGTCAGGGAGTATATTTAATACGTGGCTAATGTCCACTTGAAGTGTCCGAACCCGGACACATTGATCGACGGGCCAGTTAAGACAGACTTGGAGAAGAAAGTCTTTTTTTAGACGCCATGATGCTCGGAGGCGGTGAAAATTGGAATATAATCGTATTGTTCTTAATGGTGGAACAATGGATAATTCTGGAGATAGTATATCTATTTACAGTGATTTTGTTCACGATTCGGCGTGATGGAAATAGATTGAAGAGACAATTTATTTAGAATATTTTAATGCAAAGCACTTTTTTTACGTTTTATATTGCCTGCAAAGCAGCTGATGAAGGTTTTAAATTACCTGATACCATCATCGAAAAAAGTTGTTTCTTACATTGATGAGTCTTGTGTTGTTAAGCGTTAAAAAAAAGTCTCTGACAACTAAGTTTTTAAGTATAGCAACAAAATATATATTAATTCGGGCTTCTAAAGTGAATTTTCGAGAGTTTATGTTTTAGCACACACAAAAGTGCAACATCAAACATAGTATCACTTACTACATCAAAAAAAATTAAGCAACAAACCTAATCCTTAACCGAAAAGCAAGATTTTATGCGCTGTATATCCATGAAATAACTTTTTTAAACATCACCTTTAAAACAACTTAACACATTTTGAATTAAAAAAAAATTGTTTAGACCGAGACTTTTCACCTGCATAAAAATGGACTGCTATTTTTCTCTTCACTAAAGTCTTTATTTCACTTGATAGGTTTTTTTTTTTTTTTTTTTTTGCTTTCTAGCCCTACAATTTAGAATAATTGCTATTTTAAAAAGACATTGTGACGGCGATAAAATTACTAGACTGTATCAACAGAATGCCAAAAAAAAAAAAATACTTTGTTCGGCTAGTTTAAAAAATTAAAGCTTAGAAGTATGCAATTTTCATTTGTTAGCTTTCATCAAAATTTGCTAAAATATTTTATTAAGTAAAATATAAAACCACTTTAACGTTTTTTTTATGAGGTTGCTTATGTATAACATTTCGTATAAAATAGATAGCAAAACGTAAAACTTTATGCTTTCCCCTTCTCAGAACCTTTAGGCAAACATTATAATAGCTAAACGGTGGGAAAATATTTTGAAAACTCGTTCGATTCGTTAATGTAACATGATATTATCTTAAACAAAACAAGAAGTCCAGTTTAAGATAATATCACGTATTTGTTTAGTTCAAATAAAGAGCTCAAGTGCAAAACAAGTTATACCGGCGTTACATACGTCTAGCAATTTGCTCTAGCGGTTACCTTGAGAATCTCAAGGTAACCGCTTTATACGTATTTATTCGAAAGCTCACTGAAGTTGGATCTCAAGGCCACCAACCCAACTTTTGTCGGTTTTTTGGCCAAGATCAAAGGAAAGGTTGCCATAAGGAAAATAGCAAACATATTGGCGTGTTATCTCTTTTTTAAGTGATCCTTCGAAAAAGTATGTAAAACATCGAATTGAATTGTATTGAGTTTTTCTTAATTTTTTTTTATTTAAAGCAGGACGCATTCAATATTTTGATAAAATAAAATTCAATCACATAAATGAATGAAATTCAAAATTTGACACTGTAAAATATGTTGATGATAAAATGCTTTCTATGTTAATAAAAGTATTGAAACTCTTATTTATATCTTACCCGTAATCAATACAATTAATTTTTAAACAAGATTTTGTATTAAAATACTGAAACCTGGTTGGAGTTAATAGCTTAATCAGTTATTTTAATACATATAATTTCTGAATTTTTGGCAGACAATACTGAAAACACTTTTTTATTTGACCTGATTTTAATCAGTAATACTCCGGCATTAAAAGTTTTAAATATAAGTACGGAAAAAGATAGTCATCAAAAAAACAATCCAGAAAAAAATGCACTTTCCTATACACTTTTAAACAAAAAAAAATTCCCCGTAAAATATTAGTAATGGGCAGGGACCGGCAGCAAAGATACCAGTCATGCCCCGTTAAAAAACAGTCATGTCCTGTTTTTTTTTTGTTTGTTTGTTTTGTTTTTTCAAACAGTCATGTCCCTTAAAGATGGTATAAACAGTTAAATCACCATCATCCACCATCTTCGACGAAGTTTTTTATATTTTTTTCTAATTACCTCTAGATAATTATCTAAGCTCTCTAAATGTAAAACACAAGCAGCAATCAAAATTTCGTCATCCATAATCTAGTTGATTTTAAACAATGAATAAAATCGCCGCGCTACAATCTCACTCGCCAAATTCTCGCCAACCAAAGGTCGAATCGCTAGAGGTCAAAGCGCTTCCAACTCTACGTTCAGCGGCCACTAGACGTATGAAACGGCGGTGTTAAATCACTTTTTTGAAAAAATTGAGTTGGTTAGCTTTTCATACAGATATTGTAGGAAGGGATCCAATAAGATTTTGATTTGCACAAATAAAAGTTAAATCGTATGTATATATACGATTATAATCACTCATAATCATCAATACGTACCTATATAATCTGTATGAAAAGCTAACCAACTCAATTTTTTTTTCAAGGTGATTTAACTTGTTTTGCACTTGGCGTCTTCAAATATGCTCCCGGAAAAGTAAAAAAAAAAAAAAATACGAAGAGCCATGTGATGAGTTCTTTCCCAGAAGCTCAAAATTCGTATCACTATCCATGTTCAAATATTTGACTAAATTAAAAAATAAGTTGCCTTTTGTAGTTCCAGAGCATTAGCAATAACGATCTTCTTTACGGAAAAAAATTAGCACGTGAATATTTTTTTAACCAATAAGATTCGATTTTTTTCACGCAATTATAATATTATTATTATTTATATTATCCACTAGTTTTAAAAAGCGTTACTTTTCGCACTAGTTGCATAAATAACTATTGTAAAAACAAAGATTTATTTGGACAATTTGAAACGCTAGATTTGTTTTCCATTGCATTTAAAGATTTTAAATGAACGTGTACAAATAGATTAACTAATAAAAAAAACCTTACTTTATAGCTTTTGTTAAATAATAAACTACCTAAAGATAAAATAATAAATATATTTTTCTATGGATATTTTCCTCATTTAAAATCAATTATTCTTAAAGCTTAATATCTATACAGTGGTGGAAATTGATTTATGAACTAACATTCTTTTCACGAGATATCGTTTTGTATTAAGTGCTAACAATTCAAATTTTGTGTGTTGTATATTCGGAGCACAATAAAGGAATTTCACACATAATTTTTTTCAAAAAATGATATTAAATAAAAATATATCTAATTTTAGTTTTTGAGCATGTCAAATGATGGAAATTGATTTATGAACTCAAATTTATTTTGAACCCAGGTACCAAATATTTTAACTAGTTCTTCATTTGAACTTCAGGGGAGCTTACTATCAGTGTTTATGAATAAGATTAAGGCCAAATTTGTTGAAATTTATCTGTTTTATTCCTATTTTATTAAATAGGAAAGCTTGCGGGACTGCCTGAAACCAAAAAGGTAAAAAAATGACTCTTATATAATATTGTAACAAATCTGTAAGAGAAATTAGCATATTAATTAAAAGATCAATTAATATAATTCATAAATATTTGAAGAATCATTCTGAATTCGGCAAAAACCATCATTAAAAAAAGGTGTAACACTCGTGGGACGAGGGACAAAAGCAGGATTATTGGACTGGTATCCCAAAAAGTTACCATTTGTGTCAGCATTTGAGCATTACAGGGCGAATTTGTTATGAACAATCACTTCCTGTAACTCCCAGAAGAGTAGGACAAATATTGATATCGTCGTCGAACTTTAAATGTTCCAAAATGAAAGCTGGTCCAAAGCTTACTCTTCACCATAAGAACAGGCTATTAAAATTTAGTCGTAACTACATGAAAATAGATTGGGTGGGGGTGGAGGGACAGAAATGGGGAAAAAGTGACATTTGCTGATGAAAAAAAGTTCAATTTGGATGGACGTGATGGTTTAAAATGTTATTGAAAGGATCTTCGGAAATAACCAAGATCTGTCTTCAGCAGAAATGTTAGTGGTGGAAGTTTGATGGTTTGGGCCCCGATATCTTATGATTGAAGAAACAAGGTTATGTTTCTGAATTGCTGACAAACATCACTTTATTGCAGATTAGTTCGAGAAAATTCTTTAATTCCTTTTAGCGTTGCAAAACTATGCTTTTGATTAGATTTTTATGCATGATAATGCAAGTATCCACATTTCAAACGAAATTAAAGACTGGTTAAATGAACTAAGTGTTGTTCATTTAGATCATCCTGCCAATAGCTATGACTTAAACCCCAAGAATAATGTCTGAGATCAATTGGTTTGAATAATTTACTCAAATGGAGTATGGTTTTAATGAAGTGTGCATCAGTTATGGAATAGAAGGACTTAATCATTAAAAACTGCAAATTGCTTGACCAAAACTTGACCCAAAGTTTTGTGTTGTCTATGAAAAACAAAATCAAGGAAACATTAGCGACAAAAAATAGTTTTAGCAATTATTAATTGAGATTGAATGCAAAAGTTCATAAATCAATTTCCCTATGCTAAAACTAAAATGTCAACAAAATAAATTGTTTACGAATTTATATAAAACTAGGGGGCTCCGCCCCCTGCTCGCTATCGCTCGCCAACCCCCGGAATTGCTGCGCAATTCCATTGACCGCTTCGCGGCCGGTAGGGAACTTCGCCCTTGCTCGCTTCCACTCGCCAAACCCCTAGAATTGCTAAGTAATTTCTCTTTGTTTGCTCCGCAAACAAACATTCAGGACTATTAAGTGGGTACTGCCAATGCAGGAATGCTCATCTATACAATCTGCATTGAATAAAACATGCTTCCTGCTCATTAAACATAAATTGTTCATCACCAGCGAAAAACGATTTGATTGGTCGATGAGATGACGTCAAACTCTTAAGCTTATTTAGTTACCACCTTTGGCTCAGTGCGTTTAATTTTCACAAAAAACACACACAAAAATTTAAAGAACTGAATTTGTGATTCATTCACTGTTTACTAATTCAATATTTTTAATTTCATACTGCAAAAATTAATTCGAACAATCGGGAAGATATTTTAGTTAAAAGGTCCCGACCAGCGGGGAGAGTGCGCCAGACGAAAAAGGGAAGATGCATCGGCATCGGTTGTTTTTACCATAGAGTTAGGAAGGAGGAGCAGAGGGGTCGATCCAGAGACATTAAATATAAAGGACTGCTCATTGGCAAACCCAAAGCATCCTCATCATCTAACTTACACAGTCACCTGACTGTGTCGCGTTTGGCTCGCAAGTATGGCGAGTTTAGAATTTGGCGAATTTTTCCGCAACGACCTGAACACATGAGGCCGACAATCTAATGTTATGATAAATAAGCTTGGAAAGGAACACGGATGAATCGCTAGTTTTCTTAAGATCTTCTTAATAGATATCACTGATATCTATTAAGACCTACAACAGCAAAGGAATAATCTGATACCGTATCAGATTATTCCTTTGCTTTTGTACGTCTATTGAAAATTACTTGAACAATTGAATTACGTGGACTGTTGAATTACTTGAACAATTGAATTAAGTAGGTTTTTGTAGAGTGTTGCTGTAGTATAAGTTGATGATTGACATGGTGAATATTTTCAGCCGTCATAACTTTCGTTTTAATGGTCTGATATTTAAAAAAAAATCAAATATTGCTTTATGAAATATTATTTTTTTATTTTGTTTCACCTGGAATATACCCAGCTTTCTAAAACGCATCAATATATTTCAAATTCAACAAATGTTTGACTTTTAAACCCTTTCTGTCCCAAAAATTTACTACACTACAGAAACATCTGATATTCACAAAATAAGCTTATTTTAGGTCAAAAATAGGAGTTCCATAAGAAAAAAAATTGACTTTAATTTTTCATATGGTTTTTGAAATGATGCCAAAATTTTGTAACTGTGGAAAAACAAAATAAAAAAATATATATTACCTAAAAACACTTCGAGTTATATATTTTAAGGTATCTGACCATATTATTAAAAAAAATTAGTAATTATTTTAACCGAAATAGTTTAAATTGTGTTTGAAATATGTGGAACTGAAGTGAACTTTCAAAAATCAGGTAAAACGCTTGTTAGCTATTTTCCAAAAAAAAAAAAAAAATAGTAGTTCTGACTTCTATTGAGATTATTGTAAAATATTGTCTAATAGAACAAAGTGTGAAGAATTTTAAATATCAGGTGAAACGCTTGTTAGCTATTTTCTAAATAAAAAACAAATAGTAGTTCTGACTTCTATTGAGATTAATGTAGAATATTGTCTAATAGAACAAAGTATGAAGAATCGAATGATGTGTGTTAGGATGTCATAACGGGACATACACATTTGGAAAAAAATATTGAAAGTGATGATACCAAATGGCATCACTGGGACCGAAAGGGTTAAATATAAATAACTCAAAAACTACGATTGCAAAAACAGTTTTTTTTTACCAAATTGTACCAAAAATATTCTACTTCTAAGCTGTCAATTTCCAGAACATTAATTTGATTTACTTGGCCTAAAAGATTAATTATAATTAGAATTCTAACAACGTTGACTTAATCATGAATATGATTCTTCAGTATAAAAGAGCTTTTAGAATAAATTCCCTCGATGGAAAGTATAGTTTATAAAGAACGCAATTACTAAATGTATGCAGAACTAAATAAATTTTACTTGTGAAGTGTGACAAATCCTTTTTTTTATACCTCTCTTTACAATTAGGAATTGCACAAGCATTTGGCATATTGCACAAAACGTTTCTGAATTAAGAGTATAACATTCACGATTGTTTACATGCTCAGAGATTAAAAGAATGTAATTAAATATTTATTATAAAAGCCAGAAGAAAAAAAAAAGAAATATGCCCAAAAATCGTCTGCAAAAACATTAAAAAAACACCAAGCTACTGTGATTTGTAGAAACCCACGTGACTTGGAAATAGATGCAAGGACATAATGCTAATTTGCAAAGGGTGGCGGTTTTTGAGAAAACCACCGTGGCGGTTTTGAGAACCGTTTTTTTCCTTAAAAACCGGTTTCCGGTTCAGACCGGCCTCATAAGAAAACGTTTTTTTTTCTGTCAAAACCGGGGCAAAAATACCTGTTAAAAAAACGGTTTCAGTTTTAGATCCCTGAGCTGCCTTACTATCAATTCAAATTTATTGAAGCAAGGTTGTCAGGTTTTTCGAGCCCAAGATGCACCGCTTTAGCAGTTTGTTCAGCTACAGCGCATAGCATATTAGCCGAAACTATGGAAACTGTCACTGAGTACCCCAAGATGCACCGCTCTAGCCAGCTTCTTTTCTGCGTTACTGCTCACATACTTATAGACCGCTCTATTCTCTTTCATAACTCTATGGTTTTTACGATCCGTGGCCGTTATCTCAAGACCGATGCCAATAGTTGAAAAATAAGTTAGTTTCCGTGGGACTGCTCCAGGGCATCACGTAGCTCTAGCACTAAGAAACTTTCTCCACCAAAGCCACGGAATGCAACCTGAAGCAGCCCTGGCACAAACAAGCACACCGGCCACACTTACTTTCAGCGTTTCTGATTGGCTGAAGCCGCGTAGGTCACGTGGCTTTCAAGCGTACGACAATTACAATTTTATATATATTATATAGAGATTTTATTTACGTGTACAGTTTATAATGCAAAGCCTGTATAGTATATAAAATTTAAATCGATAAAAATACATTTAATAAAGAAATACTGTTAAAAAACTGTCAGTTCATAAATCAATTTCCACCACTGTACGTACAGCTGGGGAAAAAAAAACGAATCACCCCTCGTTTCTCGGCTGCTATTGATCAAGGAATTTTGTGTAAGGTGTCAATTTTCAGGAAATAGCGTGAGGAATTGGGAACTGGCAACAAAAATTGTAATAGGGGTCGTCTACATATTAAAATGAGTACCAACTTTGAAAATTCCAATGGCAACACCCAATTTTTTTTACATAAAAATGTTCAGCACCTTCAAAATACCCCATGTATAAAAAAGAATTATTTGTTTTACATTATTTGCTGAGATATTAAAGCCATAATTTTGAACTCGTTTAGGGGCAAATCTCCTAAGTGAAAAAAGGTAATATTTTGGTTGTGTCTTTTCAAAACGACAAGCTAAAAAAGGGTTAGCATAATCTCGCCAACGGATGCTAGAATTTAACTTTCTTCAGTAATATTGGGATTTTTCGATTTCTTTCTTTTTTTTTTTAATTTTGAATTTTAAAATTCAGAAATAAAATAAAGGCTAGAAGATGAAAAGTTTTAATTTTAAATTTAGTCGCATATACGGTTATTTATAACCAACAGATTTTCAAATGCTATTAGTTACAATCAGATTGAAAAACATGATTATTACACTTATGGTTTTAAACTTTTTATGCAAATTTTTGTTTCATTCACATTGTTGCAAAAAAGTTTGTTTAAAATTCGTCGCACTATATCGGTAATATCGGCCCAGTGACTTAGTGGTAGTGCTTATTTCGCATTGCCACGCCACTGGTCCTGGGATCAAATACAGGATTGGGCGAGGTTGACCCATCCTTTCAGTGGGTCGATAAAATAGGGACCAAGAATGCTTGGGGAACTAAACGCTGGGGGTTCCGCGTGAGGCTTTCCACATTACCGGGACATATGCCTTGCACCCCAGAGCCCTTGTATCACGAAAGCTGAAATGGGCACGGCAGGCCCTGGCCCACTAATGGGCTGTTGCGCCGAGGAGTTAAGTTTTTTTATCGGTAAACCACGTATTGAAAATTGAGGGTTACGATCTTAACACGATATTTAAGGAAAGCAAAATAAAATTACCCAGAATGATTTGGTAATGATTTTTAACCAACGCAGTAGGCACTAATAATTTTAAATAATTAATGTGGTAACAATCAAATGTATTTAAAACCGAATTCCAATAATATTCTAGGGTATTTGATTTTTCATATTAAACACACTTTTTGAAATTGTATTGGAAATAACATACATTTAAAAATATAGTAACCGATATAATTTAATGTTAATTATAAAAACAAAATACATTGTATGCACTTGAAATAAGAAAAGATTTTTAGACATTTGACAGAAATCGTTAATTTGAATAAACATTTACCAACAAACGCTTTTTAATCACCAAACGATAATGCGATTTAGGATCAAATTTGCCGAGTAATTTTTTACACGGTCCCTAAAATTCGTCTTTTTCAGTTTTTTTACAACAACTCGGCAAATAATTGTTATTGAATTAAAAAATTCGGGATTTTGGTTCTACTTGATCTACTTTATCGATTTATGTAAAAAAAATGTGGGGTTGCTATTCATGTTTTATTTTTTCTTATTTAAATTTAAATAAAAAATTATTAAAAATGAAAAATTGATGAAAAAACTTGTGTGATTTGTTTTTGGAAAATTAAGAAGTATATAATGAAAAAAAATCTTTGTTTAATTCATTTTATTTGTAGAGGTATGAATAAAAGTTTGTGAAACTTTTTTAACATTATGGGCGTTCAACTTTGAATACTTATATCTCAGCAAATAATGCAGAAAAAATAATTCTTTTTTATACATGGGGTAATTTGAAGGTGCTGAACATTTTTATGCAAAAAAATTGGGTGTTGCCATTGGAATTTTCAAAGTTGGTACTCATTTTAATATGTAGACGACCCCTATTACAATTTTTGTTGCCAGTTCTCAAATCCTCACGCTATTTCCTGAAAATTGACACCTTACACAAAATTCCTTGATCAATAGCAGCCGAGGACGAGGGGTGATTCGTTTTTTTTTCCCCAGCTGTACCAATGTACTGTGCTATAAAATCAGAAAACCAGCTGTTTCTTACCAATAAGAAACAAAAATAATAGCTTTTAAAAAAGACTAGTATTACAAGCTCTTTTGTCGGTTCCTAAGTAGGAAATTGTTATTTTTAAAATAATTTGTATTAGTTACGCTCTGTATTAGTTAAGATGCATTGATATAAAAATGTTTTGTAACTGAAGTTTTGGAAAAATAACGAAATGTAAGCGATTTATTTGCATTGGAAAATTAATCCCTACCTTAAAAGAAAGTTTATATTTTATTTGTTGATTGAACATGAACAAAAAGGTTTTAAAAACATTATCTTACATTATTTACAATAAGGAAAGATTGCCAAACCATTTTTACGTTTTTGTTATAACGACATTTTATAACATAACGACATAAAATTGTATTTTTAAAATGTTGATTATTGTCATAATCAATATTTTAAAAATAGCAACCAATTATTGGATTTAAAAAGTTAACTTGTAAATTTATACAAAATTAGAGTTTAATAACATTTTTATTTTTATAAACTACATGTCATATAAATTACGTAAAATTTCCTTCAAATTAAACTAGTCTAATTTTCCTTTAAATTGCATTTTAATAGTTATTTAAGCAACTAGGGCCAAAAATCACACTTTATTAAGCAAGTACGGTCTCGTGAAATAATGACAAGAGCTTAATAAAGTGTTATTTGGCACGGGCTTGCTTACTATATTTTTTGTAACTAGCAGTATGGTCCCGCCTTACTGGGAACCCGTTAACTTCGCATTGCTTCCTTTTAGAGGCATACTTACCTTGTGAAAATACACTCAAAATTAAAACAAAATTAAATTCGTGTTGGCGCATTCGCACCTAAAAGAGCAAACACTAATAGAGGATGAAGCAGCCCTAGGGCGAGCGCATATCTCAATCAAACTAATAGAGGATGAAGCAGCCCTAGGGCGAGCGCATATCTCAATCAAACTAATAGAGGATGGCGTCAAGCCCCCGTTTCGGCCCGGACCATGTATTTTCAAGCCCTGTTATGGTCCCGCAATCCCACGTGGATGACGTTTCTTTTAAAACTAATTATATTAATTAAAAATTTCAATCAAATATGAAAAATCTAAGCCTCAGGTGCACACGTAGGTATTAAAAGGAATCTATATTAAAAATTTCGAATTTTTTAGAGCAGTCTAAGTAGGTCTTTTGCGATCCACAGACATACACACAGACAGACACACAGACAGACTCTTTCTTTTATTATTATAGATAAGGTGCAAAAGCGTAAAATGTGTGTTCTTACTTTTGTCTTATTTAATTTCATTTAATCATTTTTGTAGAACTTGTAGTTTCCATGGAGGTATTCATGACATCATTTTGTTTTTCTAATAGTCAGGTACTCTTATTTACTTTACCGCACTAGTGCCGAAAGTAGCTACTTTCGGCACTTTCGGTGACGTAAGCACGTAAGGTGTCATTTTCGCAGCGATTTAGGAATGACTATGATATAAAAAAGTGAACTTTTGGCACGATTTTATAAAAATTATATTGTACTTAAATTGTATTTTAATAGGGCATTTTTTTCATTTCTACTACTAGCTTTTCACTTGCGTTAGCAAGCGATTTTAAATTTCTAATAAAGAAATAACGTCTTAATTAACTACATGAGGGTTAGTTTTTATGAAGATACATATCGTAAAATAAAAAAAAATTGCCTTTTTAGGTGAAAACTAAAGGTGTGTAAGACTACACAACTTTCATCTACCACTCAACAAATCAATACATTTAAAGATAATTATACACCATATAGGATAATTTCAATTTCTTTAGAGCCAAAACAGTTCCGCGGAAGCTTCCTTTTTGCACATGAGAGGTTTTCTCAAAAACCTTATTATGACGTCAGACAGATACTAAGAATTCGTATACCAAATTTGAAGTGTTTGGCTCTATTAGTTCGAGTTGTAGAGTGAGGACAGACTGATAGTTGGACAAATGGTCAAAAACTACTTTTTTGAATCAGCATCTCTCAAAACGCGTAGAATACACAAAATCTTCATTTCGACCCACCACCGCAATACTTTAATTTTCTTATATTTTATATTAGGTAATATAAAGTAAAAACAACAAAATGGTTACTGTAAACATGTATACTACCAACTATAATTAAAAATACGTATAATAAGAGCCGTATTTCTAAGTAGGCTAAGTAGGCTGTAGCCTAGAGCGGTGAATTTTTTGAGGCGGCACTTTTACGACCAATACCGTCCATCGTCGGCATAAAAAAAATATTATAAGGATAAAAATTTTGTTTAAGAAAGAAAACAAATAATTTACATTATTGCGTAAACTAAATATTAGTCCTATTAAACCGTAAAAGTATATATAATACTAATATTTAGTAGTAAACATAGCACTCGCTGCGAGGGCAATTGCACCCCCTATACCGAAGATTTTGAAGTTGAAAGAAAAATAATAGAACAGCTAAAAAAAACAAGGTGGTTTGTTACAGAATCTGTCACTTACACCGCTTCCACACAACATTTTAAGCTCAACAGGAAACACACTAACACCTCAAACAGAAATTCGCCAAACAGGGCCTTTGGCTAGTTCTAATTCAAACTTTTATAAGCAAAAATTAATAATTTTCTTTAATCTTCTTTTGCAGATTTGATAATTAATCTTTATCGTTTGCTATTTTTTTTTACTTAGAAGAATATTGATGGATTTTTTAATAAATACCTTTTTGCAGTCACAAATTAACATTTCGAAAAATAAATTAGTAAAATTGTTGCTTTAAAAATAAAAGTGAAAAATTGCATATTATTTATGCAAATTTATAATTTTTTATGCATCTTTCTTCATTCATGTATAATGAACCTTCAAAATAACTTTATTGTGCTATTACAACAATCCAAATTGAATCATTACACAAAAATAAATATTTTTTTCAAGAATTTTATTTTTATTTTGAATAAAGTTTCTCGTACGTTTGATGTCATGGCAACAGTGAAAATATTGAATAAAAATGGAATTTGCATGTAATTTCAATGTAGATCAAATGTTTAGTTATTTAAATTTTAAATAAACTTCTAATTAAAATTTTTAATGAAATTCGGAATGTTGCCTAAACTGATTTTTTGCTTCAAAGTGACGTATCCCACTTGTTTGTGAGACTTATGGTTCTTTCTGTGAAAGTGGGTGGCAGACAGACGGACGGACAGAACGATTATAAATCCTTCCACTTTTTACGTTATAAACGTAGTGTGGAAGCTAAAATTCGTTTTCGATTTAGTGTGTAAATGTATATAAATAATTTTAATATGCGTATCTATTTTAACCAGCACATACCACCCTATTTTGCAGCTAACCAGCTTAATTTTCCAGAAGGGGGATAATATTTCGGTAGAGGCGGCAAATCAATTGTAGCCTACCGGTGGCAAATCTTTAAATTCGGCCATGTAAAAAATAATTGCTTGATTAAACGTTAGCGCGTCACTAACAACTAAAAAACTTGCTCTAGGAAACTAATTCCACACAAAATGTAATTAATTGTTTGGTTTGAATCTCGGTGTAGTTTGATGCCCGACAAAAATCAAAAGCAGACCTGCAAGCCAAGAGGTCAGCAAATCACGGTTAAGCGATGTGTATCTTTTTAAAGGAAGATAGGCGACGGAAAGTTCAACAACTTTTTTCAAGTCACTAAACAATATCTGGAAAATCACTTTTGAAGATTATTTTTCTGTTGTTTTTCTCAGTTCTTTCGAAAAGAAGCTTTTGTTTTAGGTCCGAAGAACTCACGTTGCCACAGTTTGTCAGTTCAAGCAGTGTGCATGATACATTAATGGTAGGATCAGGGCACAGAGACATTTTGTGTATTTAGTAATACTTAAAAAATGAAATGTTAAAATGATTTTTTGTTTAACCCTTTCAGTCGCAGTGTTGCAATTTGGCATCATCACATTCCTGACCATAATTTGAAAAAAAAAAAATAATAATAAGACTGACTTCGATTGGGATTAATAAAAAAAATTATAATGTAAAAAAGTTAGAAGAATCGAAGGATGTGCTTATTAATATCATAAATGGCAATAGACGGTCAGAAAAAAATTCTAAAATGATGATATGCCAAATTCTCATTTAGACTAAAATTGGTAACTATTCAAATTGATGGGAATATTTTTAAATAGCTTGTTGCTAATTAAGTAGGTATTTTAGAAAACGACAATGAAGACTTAGCCAAAATAATTCCGTCGAAATCGAAACGAAATTAAATTTTTTTAAATACTCATTCACTTACATTTGCAGGTTATATGGGACTTTTTTTTATTCCTTTGAAATCTCAATCGCACTATAACAATTTAATTTGATATTTTACTTTAGCCATTATGCTTATTGTAAAATTGCAATATTTAAACAATTTGAAGTCATCTGCGCAATTGATGCGTATTCGAAAATGCCCTTTTGACTTGAAATTTGTGAGTTTGTAAGCTTCAGCATAAATCGTTATATGAAAACAGGCAACTTTTTAATAAAAAAAATGCGTATGAAATGCGTAAAAAAATGCATAAAAACGTCTATATAGTTGAAGTGCACAGTTGCAAAACTTTCAAATTATAACAATAAGACATAGGGTCAGGTCCGTCCATTTGGGTTTCGCAACTACATCTTTCAATAATACTACCTCTTGATAAACAGTGAACTTTTTAAACATCAATAGATTACTCATCAAACCTTAGCTACCACAATCACAAGAGACTATTACAAAATATTACAAAGAAATTAATATTTAATTGCTGGGCAGAAGAATAGAATGTCTTCTGGTAAAAATAAAACATTCATCACCACCATTAAAATAATGCTAAAAACAATGATTAGCAAGTACTTATATCTTCCACTAATTACTATGAATGCCAATAATAGCTCACCGAATCTCAAATGAAGCCGGTAGTGAAGCACTGGACACTACCCTTGCGGTCATTGAGGCTTGTCGTTATAATTTCTCTCACAAGATGTCAACCATGTCTCTTTTGTAATCGTTCGAATTCACTACTGTATTGGGATGTCAAAAAAATAACATCCGTTCCTCTTCACTTGTACTATAAAACTTTCTTTTAACTTTATTCGCTTCCGGTTGTCTATTTCTAGCTTCCAAGAGAATCTGTTATCTGTGAGAGGCAATGGTCCCGAGTCTTCTAACCGAAGTGCTCACAAACTTAAATTTCTAGGCTGTACATTTCTTCGGCTGTATTGAAAAGTTGTTCAAATGATTTTTTATCCGGTAAATGTAGCTGACTTACTGCTCTTTGCTCTACATCTATAATCCTACTTTTACAAATTGGCCCGAATATTTTTTTTCCAATTTTCAATAAATAATTTCACAACAAAGTATCCGAACCAATTTTAAAAAGTGGGCTTACAAAGCCTTGTAAGTCATCTACAATTGTCATATAAAGTAAAGAAAAAAAAACAGTTGTAAAAATATTCAATACAGGCGGAGTAAAGTTGCTTAGAAAATAACTGTCAACTATTACAAAAAATTGTATAACATTATGAATAAACTAAAAAAATCAGTAATGAGCTGCCAACTCCTAAAAACTCCACCTATGCAATATATATTTTTGCTTGTAAGCAAATTCATTAAAACTGCGTGAATTTGCAATTTCATTGAACACAATTCGTTTTCATAGGTTGGGGAAACTAAGACGCTTAAACTATTTGACCACACAAGCATAATTCCCTACTACATTCTACTTGGAAAACTTTTTTAATGTATAAAATGAGACAAATCTGTAACTGATTGAAGTTGTCAGGAAAACAATTAAAGTGTAATTAGGAGATAAAAATCGTTTAGTGTTGAATCTTGTGCCAAACTTGTCCACATCCGGGTTATTTAGTTGGTATATTTTTAACCTAAATGAAACTTATATAAATCGAAACTACCCTCACATTAAAAATATTCTAAAAATGAAAAACTAAACTTATAAATGTAATAATTTTATTTACAGGAACAAATGGCATCTGCTCTTCAAAAAGGACAAATGTCTCATATCCTTACCACCATCCGTATATCCCAAAATCAGTAAAAAGAGGTCTCCGATAGAATAATTAATTACTAATGACTTGATTGGCCTTCTTCTTAATGATTTCTCTAGCACTAGTTACATGAAAATGCCTTCACTCAAAGGCAGGAGCGAGTTATTTCTAGAAGAATTAATTCCTTATTATCCTGCGAAGGAAGACAAATCGTGGTTTAACTAACTTTAAAGTGTTTGTTAGAATTCATTAAGGACTTGTTAGTTGCTTCCGTATTGTAGTTGTTAGCTTACTGAAGCATAGTTATGATAGTTATGTGTGTCGTAGTCAAGGTGATACTTTTGGTTAGGAATTCATAGTCGATGAACTGCATAACATTAAACAAAGTAAATGGAGATCGTCCTGTAGTAAAATAATAACAGTGGCAGTTTCGTTCTTATCAGTTTAAATACTTCTAAAAATTAAACTACACTGTTAAAACAAAAGAGTGAAATCCACTCCAGTAGGATAAGTGCATTTTCGACACTGGAAAGGAGTGAATATTAACTCAGACTGAGTTAAAATCACTCGTTTGGAGTGATCTTGTCGGAGGTTTAACACACAATGGATCCACTCCTTTCAGGGAAGTGCATTTTTAAGACTGGAGGTGGGAAAATTAACTCAGGCTGAGTTAAAATCGCTCGTTTGTTTTGAGAGTGTAGAAAAAATGATAAAGTTTACCACCTAAAAAAGAAACTAATAAGCAGCTATAATTACAGATAAATAGGAATTCACAAAGGTTAACCTTTGTTGTCTTTATTATGAATAGTTATGAAAATTTTCTTCCTAGATATTCCGGCATTGGCATAAAAATATAACCAAACAATTGTAATAATAATTTCTTACAATTTTTTTTTACTTTTATTCTGTACCACGAATTCACGAAATCTTATGCAGTAATATGCTCACTAAGGCAATGCAATTATTTTGGTCTTCACTTAGATTTGCTAAAAACGGTACTTTCAAACGGTTTGAAAAATACTTAACATAATATAGATAATAAAGAGGACATTTGTTATCTTTAAAGGAGGGAATGAATAACATGTTCATTGACTGAAAAATCTCAATTTTTTTAAAAATGAAACATAACACGTTCTTCCACAAATTCCTCAATTCCTTTGGTATCAACATGATCCAGTATCCACTGAAGAATATGACCATTGGGGCTGCGGTTGTTTTCTTTATGAACAAAATATTTTCTTGGTTAAATTATATGCAAATATGGCAATACATAAAACATAAAACTAAACAAATATTTACTTTAATCTCAATTAACTCAAAAGAAAACACTCATTATCTTGAAAAGGTCGACCTTTCACGGTATTTAAAATGCTGATTTGACACACTCATTTTACATTCGCAAGCGGAGGTCACAAACTATTGTCGATTCGGGATAAGCTCCAATACAATCGTAACGCCTTGACCATGGAACACCTTTTATTCTAAAGTTTGTCTTCTTTTGTGGGCGAAGATGGCATCACAAAGGGAGTCTTTTGAGAAACGCCAAAACCTTGTGCCCATCAAAGGAAAACGAAAGTTCGAAAGTTACGTACTTACCTGGAACGTAAGATTTGCCATCCACCTTAGAATGACTAGAATGCTCACCAACGCTTACTAGGTGACTCATGGACGCCCTTTCAGAGGATCCACCAGACTCTTCAATTACAAAATTGATGTTGTATTGTGTAACTTAATTTATTAATAATAAGTGCTTATAATTTTAAAGTTAGATAATCATGTTTGATAGCTTAGCTCAGTGTGCCTTTCTTGTTACTGAATATCACTCAATTTATTCTAGGAAAATTAAATCAATGATAATTATTTAATAGAATGATAAAATGGTGATTTTTTGTAGTATGAGTAAAGTTATTATTTAAGACAATTTTAATTTAATAAGGCAAAAGTCTGTTTCTTAATATTTTTCGGGATTAGTTAAGAACGAAGTCATGCAGCGAAAAAATCTTTGTAAAAACGATCTTGATGGTGACTCATTGGTCTAACTATCCTCCAATGATATATTGCATAATCCGACAATTAAAAAACATGCTTAGAAAACTAACTTCATGGAAATGTTCGAATTGGAGATATATTTAGAAATTTAGCCTACTGTAAAGGATAATCTTTCCATTCAATTGGTATTTTTCGCATATAAATTGCAACATTGTACTCATTTTAACGAAAATTTACAAATTTGTTGAAATTGACGTAGTGATTAAAATAGTTTGTGGTTTCATGGACATTTTGTTTGGAATAAGTATTTCATCGTGAGAAAATTGATCAATTTATATGCATGGTTAACTGTACAACAGCTAAATACAAATACAAATACAAATACAAAAATTGTCGACCAACAACAGGCCAGAGGCCCAGCAAGGTTGGTCCAAAATAAATCTAATTCTTTACCAGTTTCCAATAGTTATCAAGATTCTTCTTAAAATCTTCCACCCTCTTCGAATACACAACATGTTCTGGTAAAGCATTCCACTCATTGACGACTCTATTGTAAAAATAATGTTTTCTAACTTCCCTTCTAAAGCATGACTTATTCAACTTCTGACCATGCCCTCTGGTCCGGCTATTTAAGGTAAAACCTAAGCCCTCCATGTCTCCCTGTTTAATGAACTTGAACAACTGAATTAAATCACCCCTTGTTCTCCTATTTTCCAGGGAATACATGTTTAACGATCTTAATCTATTAACATAGTCAATACCCGATAAACCCTTAATCATTTTTGTAGCCCTATGTTGAACCTTTTCAATCATTTCAATATCTTTTCTGAGAAAGGGGGACCAAAACTGAACAGCATACTCCAGATGTGGCCTAACCAATCCCCTATACAATGGCAAAATAATCTCTTTAGATTTAGAAGTGATACTTTTTCTAATATATCCTAACATTCGATTGGCCTTCTTACTTGCTTCAACACATTGTTTACTCATTTTAAAATCATTGCTCACAAAAACTCCTAAATCTTTAACAAACTCACTGTCTTGAATACTTTCTCCCTGTAAAACATAAGAATAATTAACATTGTTCTTACCCAAATGCAAGGTTTGGCATTTATTCACACTGAACGACATGCCCCACTTTGCAGCCCACTCAGTAATTTTCGTTAGATCGCTTTGCAATTGCTCAATTTGCTCAACAGAATTTACTGTACTCGTCACTTTTAAGTCATCTGCAAAAATACTTAACTTGCTATTCAACCCCCAGCTGATATCATCAATAAACATAATGAATAAAATTGGCCCAAGTACAGAGCCCTGAGGCACTCCACTTACAACTTCATTCCAATCAGAATACCTACCATTAATGTGAACTCTTTGTTTTCTATTGGTCAACCAATTTTGAATCCAACGGATCGTGGCTGTCCCTAACCCAAATCTTTTCATCTTAAATAGCAAAGCATCATGAGGAACTTTATCAAAAGCTTTTTGGAAATCAATGTAAATAACATCAACCATATTGCCTTTATCAATATCCTCTGTAACAGTATCATAAAATTTTAACAGATTAGATGTACAAGACCTATCTTTTCTGAATCCATATTGATAATCTGAAAGAAAATGATTAGTTTCCAAAAAATTCATAATGCGCTTTTTCAACAGTGATTCAAAAACTTTACCAAGAACAGATGTAAGACTAACTGGTCTGTAATTACCCGGATCAGATTTAGGCCCCTTCTTGTATAATGGAGTGACGTTTGCCAGTTTCCAGTCAGCCGGCACCTGTCCAGAATTAAATGATGACCTAAAAATAGTCAGAATTACATCTCCCAACTCTTCTGCACACTCAACTAAAATTTTAGGATAAATATCATCTGGCCCAGGTGACTTAGTAGAAGAGATTAAAATATTTCGTGGTTTATTCATGGACATTTTGTTTAAGATAAGTATTTCATCATGAAGAAATTAATCAGTTTAAATGTCTCGTTAATTGTTTTTAAATGTCCATCAGTTTTTACTTATCATATTTTTAGAACACCGTATTTTTTTCGAATGTTCATATTCATTAGAATGCGGGCTTTTGAAAAAAAAAAGAAAAGAAAACTTATGGTCTGAATTAAAAAAAAAAATTCAAATATTAACCTAGTTATGTTTTACAGTTTCTGTACTCTAAGAAAGCATAGAAATCGTTTAGTAAAGATTAAACATATATTTTTTAAAATGAACTCCATTGAAATAATAACCATCAATTCATGAATTCAACATCAATATGTATTTTGATTTCCGTGTAAAAAAAGTTTAACAGTTAAAAATCGCAAGAAACATATTTTTTTTTATTGTTTTCAAATGTTTCTATACGAAGACCTTTAACGCGCCCCAGTGCCCCTGATTCTACATACCTTGAATTCAAACAAATGCAATCCCAAACTGCAATACAAAAATAGAATTGCCTTGTAGTTCCGTTTCCGCTGGATGCCGAACATTTGCAACAATATGCTCAATGTCATTGTAACTGCCTACTGATTAGGGCTTATTCACAACTGCCACTAAGTTATTTAAGTGGGATATTTTTTATAAGTGTTCATTATTTGCGTGTTGTGGGTTCCGTGATGCATAGTATCAGGTATCTGAGTTCAAACTGCTTTAAATGAAACTGGAAACGTCCAAATGGGCAAAGTGTCTTCTTCTTCTTCTTATATCCTGCCTGGTCCGAAGATGTCAGACCAAGTAAAAAAAACGTACACTTTGAAAAAATCTATGAAAAGCAAATCAGAAGAGTAGAATTAGAAGAGTATATCCTGCCTGGTCCGACGTTGTCAGACCAAGTAAAAAAAAACGTACACTTTGAAAAAATCGATGAAAAGCAAATTAGAAGAGTAGATATTTCCTTTGCAGAGTCCAGACAGTCCAGGATGTGATTTGGGTTGGCCTGAAATATTTGGCATTTTGGACACTGTTTTCGCCTTGAGAGAACTTCAAACATTTCAGGTGATCACTTGCTAATCGTGACAAGCAGGTAAGCGAAGACGCTGTCACCTGAAAGTGAGAGAAGTGAGCCCAGTAGCTGAGTACCAGTTAGGGGGACAAGCCAGTATTTTTTAATTGAGGATTCGGACTAAGTATAAACTTCTGAATTCAATTGAACGAAATCGCCAATGAATGAGCCAGCTTCTAACAGTTCTACTTTGGAGAATGTGAGTCTCGCAACTACTCTATTCAATGGAGATTATACGCTCATAATATTCATAGATTTAAAAACATATATTTTATTAAGATAGATTAAAGTCATTTGTTATGTAAAAATTATTTTCAAATGATGCCTCTAAAATCCAGAATCTGTATATAAGTTATGGAAAACTAAAATCTATAATTTAATGTATTATCTGTACCACATTAAAGTGGACCGTAATCATAGCATTGTATAGATTGATATAATCAATTATATCAACCTATACTCTGCTTATATACACTACAATAAAAATATCAATCCAAAATTCTATAATTCTATTCTATTAAATTTGACGCTGCTCTCAGATCTATTGCAATTTATCAACTTAAAACATTAATTTCGTTTAAGGTCTAACATATTTAAATATTATTTGAGAAAATTTGGCAATTTTATCCTAATGAAAAGTGTATTTTTGTAAATTGTATTCAGATCATTTTGTTTGTAAATATTACCTTACAAGAGATTCCAACTAACGGATCAATCGCGCTTTTCCCTTTGCCTTTTCACCCTTTGTTTATAACCAAGTTAGGTTGGCAAGGACTGTAGTTCAGTTTTGCATTTGCTATTCGGATATTATTTTTAATTGTAAACAGTTAAAAAATTTCATACTTTCATTTAAACAAAGTCTGTCAATTTGAAAATACACACTGTCTATAATAATAAAAAGAAAGAGTCTGTCTGTGTGTCTGCGTGTATGTCTGTGGATCGTAAAAGACCTACTTAGACTGCCCTCATAAATTCTAAATTTTTAATATAGATTCCTTTCAATACCAACGTGTGCACCTAAGGCTTAGTATTTTCATGTCTGTTCTACTTTTAGAGAAAATTCGAATTTTCAGAATAAAGTACACCTTTTTCGCTCAAATTCGATAACTTTTTCCCTTTTCTGTTGCCATTGGCTGAAAAAAATTTTAATAAACTTTTATGAAATTAATTACAATGAATTTTTTTTAATTCTGCTGCCATTACCTTCGGAAACTAAATTCACAATTTGAAAAATAATTGACACGTTTCAAATGACGTAATTCCGACCAGTCTTCATTCTTGGATATTATTATTTGTTTATTTGATAATTTCTTCATTAAAGGTCCTATTGACTGCATATATGAGTTTGAGTATTTAAGCAATAAATGCATAGTTAAGCTATTACTGAACCACAACGGTTGTTCAAGGTCATCGCACTAGAGCTGCATATTAGGGTTATATGTCTTCATTTTTTGCCAAATACTTTGCCAAACTCGCCAAGTGATTACAAAAAAACATCCAAATGAGCAAAAAACAATTAAAAAATAATAATTTATAAGCTGGTTGGTTGTGCGAAGGTCATCGCACTAGAGCTGAATGGGTGTATTTGTAGCTATATCTTTTCCTCTCCAAATAAGCCAAAATGCTCCAAATGAGCTAAAAGGATTGTGTGCTAAAAATTACGATGACATTTATCCGTGAATTTTATAACATATTTATACTAATTTTAAATTTTAAGGTAACATAAATAACGGGATTCTATACTCGAGCGGGAACAATACATAAGCTTATTGTCCTATAACGGATCAAATTATAGGGTTCGATTCCAGGATCGATTTTATTTTTTATAGTCTGTGCGAAGAACGGGTATTTATTTGCAAGTAAGTAATATTATGTTTAGAATACACTAAAAGTACAACTTTGAGTGTTTTTCCCCTCCAGACTAGTGAAAAGCGACGGTCAATAACCAGTAATTGTAAGGATTTCTCTGAGAAACAGTGAGAATAACTGTTATTAAAAGCAATGATAGGCTTTATAAAAAGTTTATCCTTTCTTTGAGGTCAACTTTTTTTCTAAATGATTGCCGACACAAAGCAAAATTTCTATGATACATACCTTGTGAGCAGACATCGTTAAGAAAGTTTTTTTTTTATATATATATTGTGAGTTTCCTTACATAAAAGATTGTACAATGTACATATTGCCAAAAGAAATAATAAAAAAATAACTATTAATAAAAAAACGTTAATACATGGTGACAGATTACTTTTTTAAATATTTAAAGCAAATTTGATTCAAATACCTGCATTTAGTTAGTATTAAAATGTTTAAAAGCAAGATAATACTTTTGTAGTAGTAATTTAAAATTCTGTTGTTTTAAATCAATTTTATTTTGGGCACATTAAGAATATTTTATCCCTTTTCATGTTGGATTATTCCTTTTTTTAAAGAGTATATTTTTTTAATGAGACATTATATAGAGTTTTCAATTTAATAATCTATTTTATCTTGTAGTTTTTAATATGAACAACAGAAAGCAGCACTGTTGAAGTACTGATGCGACTTTACAGAAAATTAAACTATTGGTGCTGCTCTCTGGTGCTCAAGGATATTACTTTTTTTATTAGTAAATTTTATGCTTAAAAATAAATACTTTTGAACTTCATTAAAAATAAATACTTTTATACTTCATTAAAAATAAATGCTTGTACACTTCATTAAAAATAAATACTTAAAAAAATATTGTGTTAAGCTTTTGAAAAATGCTTTATATTTAAATCCAAAAGTAAGCAAAACATGTTTCTCAAAACAACCACATAAAAGCATGCTAAAAAAATGTAAATTTTCCATCAAAACTGACTACAAATTTCACTTTTGTTAATTTAAATACAGTTCCATCCATAGACAAAGACAGCAATTTAGACTAGACTTCTAAGGGGAAAATATCAGAATGCATAAATGTTTTTAAATAACTTTTAATATTTTTTATTTCTGTATTCAATTATGGCGGTTGTCAGTGACAGATACAGAAATGTGTTTCGGTTGGGCTAAGACGTTATTTTTTCAACACTTTTAATTAATTGGGCAATTAATAATCAATTTAAATTAATTTATATTCATTAAGTCTCAATAATAAATTAAAGACAACACTCAAACAACTCTCAATACTCAATTAAACACGATTAACAATCCACTTTAAATAATATAAATTATTTATTATAAACGTATTCATTAACATTTGTTTATCTAGTCCAAGATAAATTTCCTTTGGGATAAAAAGTATATTAAACTAAGAGACATTACCGATAAAATCACACACACCTTCGCAAATGAAAATAATGACGAATTATAACTTTTTCAGACTTTCATTATTTCAATTTCAACAACATCCAAGACTATAATAAAAAAAGTTACAGAATGTAGGTTAGGTTTGTATGAATAACTATAGGTAGGGCTATTGGAGACGGGAGACGGGCGTCGTAATTTAGAACCACCGTCCACCGAATGTAGATAAGAAGGAATGTACGGTAGTTGAATGCACTGCTCATTTAAACACTGGCGTCTCAGTTAAAACGTTTTATTCTGGCACCCTCACAATCGAAGAAGAATGGAGTTTTTTTAATGAGAAAATATATGTTCCATACAAAAAATAAATCCAATTTCACATAAATATTCCCAAATGAAAACGAATTATAATGATACGAACAACAAGAATTAAAACTTTATTATACTTTCATTATTTCAATTTCAACAACATCCAAGACTACTATCACTATGTAATAAAAAAAGTTACAGAATGTAGGTTAGGTTTGTATGAATATATTTAGGTATATACGAGGGCTATTAGAGACGGTTGTCGTAATTTAGTACCACCGTCAACCGAATGTAGATAAGAAGGAATGTACGGTAGTTGAATGCATTGCTCATTTAAACACTGGCGTCTCAGTTTAAACGTTTAATTCTGGCACCCTCACAATCGAAGAAGAATGGAGTTTTTTAAGGAGAAGATATATGTTCCATACAAAAAAAATCCAATTTCGCACAAACATTCCCAAATGAAAGCGAATTATAATGATACGAACAACAAGAATTATAACTTTATCATACTTTCATTATTTCAATTTCAGGAACATCCAAGACTCATATACAATAAAAAAAAAGTCACCTATTGTGGGAAGAAAGGAATGCACATTTAAACACAGACGTCTCAGTTAAAACGTTTAATTCTGGCACCCTCACAATCGAAGAAGGATGGGTGTTTAAATGCGAAGATAGATATCCCATACCTCTGAGGGCGGAAGATGCTTTCTATTCATAGTAATATACATGATAACTGATCCCCCTGCCACCCCTTCCAGTGCATGTTTTTTAGCGCCTGTCTTCGCGGATCGTTAGGCTAAAAATGTCTACTGGGTACTTAGAAATGCGAGTTACTTTAAAAGAGTAGTTGGACTACCTTTAATAAATGCTCATTTTGTGTACAAATTGAAACATTACGACATTTCCTGAGTGCTTCCTAAATTAAATAAGGCACTGTCACAAAACGAGAGTTTTATGCAGAAATGAAAAACAGTCTTAATCAGCATATTGCATTGTGGAGATATTGGTTTAAATACTCTAAATAAATGAATATAAAAATCACAATGATCGCTGTCATTGAGAATTATTAGAAAGTATCGAAATTTTTAATTGGAAGGGATTTTGAAAAGCCGGTTGCGTTTAAGTTTAATTAAAATATTGAATTGATACTAATTACAGATGAATGAAAAGTAATCAAGAAACTTCTACTCAATTTGTGTGATTTTTTGAATATTTATAATCTATACATAAAAAACATCTGAAAGTTTATATACAACTTAGATTTCATGAGTAGCAAATGTTTGAAGAAGAACCTTTTTAAGTTTTATCACGCAATAATTTATAGTAAAATAAGAACTCTTAGTGCATTTCATTATAAGCACCAGTGTTTTAAGGTTTATAATGATAAAGAAGATACCTTTACTTGCATTTATTTTCCAAAATAAAATAGGTATTTATTAAAATATTCTGTGCATATCGCACTGAACGCGGAAAAGTGATTGGTCTACAAAAGGTCCATTTGCCAGGAGAACAAACTGAAATTTTGCTTTACATTAAATTTTATCTGTGTGTATGGGTAGGGGGGGGTACTAGATAAATTAATTCTGGCCAATAATTGAGAATGGATGGTGAAAGTGAGTCACAGATTGGATAGACAGAGTTCTTTGTATATGCCTACTTCTTTTAGGTTGTAAACGCGGCGGTAGCTAAAAACACAATGTTTATGTTTAGATTGAAGAATAGATAAAGGAGAGGAATGTGTTATTTGGACTTCTGGTCTTCCCCCCACTCGCTACCTGTTCCCGCTTTACTTGAGTTACAAAAGGAAGAGTTTCCAAAATAAAGATTCTCCACAATAAACTTAGTGTAGCAAAACTTCCTTTCAGCAGACACAGTTTACGATCTCGGCATTTAAACGTTCTGAGGTTTACAGCCACATTAACATGTATCCTGTGGGGACGTTGAACTATGATGTGTGGGACAGTGCTCAGGAATTTATACTGGGTAAATTTCTATTTTTTAAGTGAAATAAAAATGGAATTTTAGTATCGAGAATTATTTTAAGTCATAATTTGTTTTGAATATTTTTTTAGATAATATCGAGTCGTAATTTCGAATTGTGATTTTTTTTATTATATTTAAAAAAACTACGAAAATTTTCAAAGCGATGAAAAACTGCATAAAAAAATTGTAAAAAAATGGATGGTAACAATACGTTTGTTAGCCATGGGAGCTGACAGTTACTCAATGATTTGAAAATTAACTATCCTAGAACAATTTGCTTTAAACCTAAATTATTCAAAACCAAAAAATTAATTAATATTTAAACAATTAGTGTTTTTTATAATGTATGTAAATTATTAACTGTGTATTGGGAAGTTGATAGGTGAAACACATCATTTAAAAGATCCAATGCTATTACCACTTTATGCAATCAGTAAAAATATATTTATAAACTCTTTTGAAAAAAGGAATGCTTATGTTATCCTAAAATAACGCTTGATAATTGGTATTTCTATTTGAATACTCAATGATTTGCAAATTAAATTGAAAAACTGTAATATTTTCATAAATGATGTAGATCAAGGATTCCACAATTCAATTTGTTTGAAATCACTTTGGCGTTAGTTATGCTTTATAAGTGAAAAATATCATAATTTTCTTCAAACTGATTTGACATTTTTTTTTTTTTTTGAGTAAGTCACATTTAACATAACAGATATAACAACAAATAGATTCCATCTCCATTTTAATGACCAAATAGTAAATTATTTTTTATTTAAATTTTTCAACTGTCTTACTATCGTAGACAAGTAAATACTGTTACGATTTCGAAAAAAAAAAATGTTTGGTAAATATTTTTTTTTTTTAAATTTTAACCTAAGAAATTCCTATTAAATTCTCCTTACACTTTTCTATAAAGATACATTTTTTTTTTGTATCTTGAGATTGAAGAATAATTTCTTTTGAAGAATTAAATAAAGTTTGTAGCAGTTAAATGAAAATAAGTAAAACATGGTAAAAATGAAATTCATTATGAAACATTTTTTTTTTCAAAAAAATAAATTGCCTCAAAATTCTTCATGTAGCATTTTTAAATGTTTAAAAATCGAATTTTTACAATTAAGATTTTCCCCCTACTTTTTAAAATTTTATTCTGTATATGTATAATGAGTCTGTTTCACAAATTTAGATACCTAGAATAAAAAAAAATTGGGACTGAACGGGTTACAGACTAAATATGTGACATTTGTACAATCTTCTTTTTAACGAATTTAACTTTGATTTAATGTACGCAGTTCCACTTTTTTGTAAGTAAAGTTTATTTCTTATGTTTTGAAACATATTACAATATTTTTCTGATTGACCTTTTCGTAATTTAAGTGTTAATCATTTAAACTTATGGACTTCAATTTATTTAAAATTATACCTTAGCCTTAATTCTTGTCGGAGTATTTCAGCGCTATAGGAGGGTGGTTGGTTCGAATATTATATTTTCTTTTTTTTTTTTACTTTTTGTATGAAATAAGCATTTCTCCGAGTTTTTAATTTATCTGAGAGTAGAGGCTATTTTAGTTCTTTCATATAGTATATATATTTATTTTATTATAGTTTTCGATAACAACATCGACTCTTTTTTTTTTTTTTAAATATCGCGAGGAACGATCTCCCCCACCCCGTACCCCCACCTGATTTCCCATCTAATAGGTGCCTAACCTAAGTGACCTTAGCGACTTTAAGTTTGCGGTCATTGCTTGCTTTTTTAATTGGTTGTAATTGGGCAAGTTTTATGTCTTGAGTAGCAAAGAGAAAGGCTGAATGAAAATACATTCTTTCTCGAGCTTCAATTAATGAATCAATGTACCATATGGGAACAGAGCAACGCTCGGAGGAAAGTCAGGAATGAAAGGTGGACGGACATCCGTCACCTGAAACATGCCAATTAGTAATTAACCATTTATCTTCTAAAATCATATCAATAATGCTAAGGGAAATATAAGATTCTTAGAATTATTCAAACATATGAACATGTGTTTCAGTGTTTGTATCACAAAATAAAAGATATTTTTGACATCATTGATGGGGACTCGCCGTTTCCTCATCGAATAACAACCTGCCTTCTTAGATATTATATTTTTCGATTCGTTATCGTATTTCACGTGATTGTGACTATTTTGGTCGCCATTTTCACAAAAATCGAGCAAAACAGTTAAACATACCGTTAACGCGCTGCAGAAGTAAAACCGCAGTTCTCAAAAAGGATCATCATTTCAACATGGCTGCGCGCTCACATGTGGATTCTGGTGTAAATGAAAGAAGACTTCGGCCAATTTATGGTATATATTTTATTTTTAATAATCGAAGTTTAAAGTATTTTGGGTATGGATTCTTCGAAATCGGTAAAATTTTTGCCCGCGGAGATATATCCACAAAAATCACCGTCGAGCTTCTATGGGAAAGTCGGCGCCGTTTTGTAAATACAAATGTTATACTTGACTTAAAGTATAACAATATCCGATCATTAAACTGTATGCTTAAATAACAATTTTATATTAGTGTAATAAACAGTTGAACCAATCCATGTTGTATATTTATTATTCTATTAAATTTTATCAAGTCCTTAAATTGCATGTCATTGGCAGCTACAATTGTTTACTTTTTTTAAAAATCAAGTTAAGCTATTAATATTTCGTAGTTAAAAATTACATTCTAACAAACGTGGTAGGTAAAAATAAACTTTAGAACGAGTTTTGAAGTGTTCTTATCTGTCGAAATGTAATCTTAAAATGTCGTTTCAATTTCTGTGAAGCATCTTACCGATTGTATTGTTTTAATACTTGAGTACCCTTCTAGTTTCTTTAATTTCAGTCTTATTGGCGCATTTTTGCAATAATTCAATTTTTTGTGTGTGAATGTTATTTAATCTAGTTATATTAACAAAAACATGTCAGGTGCCTGTAACACTTATATTTTTGCCAAATACCTCTGTGTTTTCCCCTGATATAGTTACTCTAGCAGATTTTTGATAGTTGCCATAACACCTGGTGTCGGGCGGTATTTCGAAAGCTATTTTGTTTTAATGTTTGGTCGATTTTAATAAGTATAGTAATCAACACATTATGATTAAGGGTCTTTGAAAAGATTTTGGGGGTCCTTAAAAACACCTTGATTTTTATTTTGAAATAAGAGTGGGAACCCTGGGGCTTTTCTTGGGAGGGAAAAAGTAAAGCATGCAATAGAATTGGCCACTTGGCTGCTGAAGGTGTACCATAACAGTCACCTCTAGAGGAATGTCACAGATGACCCCATGACTCCCTGTGGTTTCCCAGTGGGGGAAAACGGATGTGGGGGTTCGCTTCCTGTGGGGCGATGGACTTCATTAGAGAGAAGAAGGACTTGACTTTGGAACTCGTTCGCGTAGGTGGTGGGACGAGTCGTTCCCCGAACTCACTCATGAAATAATATGATTTAATTCTGTAAATAATAGCTGTAACTTGCAACTTTAATTACTATAACAAAATAAATTCTGCTACCAATTGACCATCCTTGATCACTACGTTACAAAGGCGTGACACCGGCTTTCAGACAGAATTGTTAAAGTATGAATGTTTTTCCTTGTCTGTTTACCTTTCTTACCTTACCAGCTGATTATCAGGGTAAAGGATTAAAATTAAATGAAAAAAATGATTATTATAATTTCTAATTTCAGTGTTTTGTTTGAGCTTATGTTTCGTTTATCATATATGGTTCTCTTTGAAAAATGGTATGATGGCTAAATTTCAATATTTCTTATAACCTAGAATTTCGAAAAGTAACTGTGATTCGTTACTTTTTTAAAGAGTAACTGTAGCGAGTTACTTTTCATATTAAGTAACTGTAACAGAGTTACTTTTTTGATTAAGTAACTGTAACTCTAACAGAGTTACTTTTTAAAAGTAACTTTCCAATCCTTGATATTATTGATATTTGAGCAATCAAACTAACTTAACAACTCTGAAAATTATTTAATGCTAAATGGGATTATCACCCTTCATGGTAGAACCTAATTAATCTGTTAATAAGGGTAGATATTTGCTCTGAAAACTATATTGTATGTTCAAAAAACCTCACATATAAGCATCTAAAGCCTATGCATGTGATGGCCTTAGATGCCCTTGCGCCATAAAACCCAAACATCCATCCATCCATCCTATGCATGTGAAAAAAACATGCTTTTACCCGAAATACCTACAACTATGGCAGAGGTTAGTGCTAATTAGTAAACCATTTTCCCCTGGTTACAAAAATGTATAGTTATATAGAATGATTGTTTGACAGTTTGGTACAATTTCGGAAGCAGGCGATAAGTCTTCAATAAATGTACAACTGCTGCCAAACCAATTATTTACTACAATGGTAACTGGTAACCTTTTATGTGGTCCTTTAACTTTGCAAAAACTGTTTATCACCAAAAATTTCCATTTGGCGAGATTTGCGTCCACCCAAATGGAAAAGTAGACTTTCTTTAAAACCTTTATTTAAAGCTGTATCTAAAACTGAATCTTCTCAGGAGTGTGGGGTTCAAATCCCACCTACTGCCAGTCATCCTATAAATTGAATCTCTGTTTTGGAAAAAGCAGATAAAATCCAACTTGTGACGGATGGCCTGAGTACACTGGGACAGACGTGCTTGTTAAGTCAGTGGAGTCCAAAGTCCTGACGGCATCAGCGTACGCTGTCGCTCGAAGTTCCGTTGGATGCCCCCTTAGGTGTCGACCTCGTCACTTGAACGGAGTTCTAAATTACGAGGCGTTATTGGCTGTGTTAAAGCTCCTAATGGAGGCTAGAAATAGGCAGCCGGAAAAGATTACACTACACACTAAAACAGAATGTTTACTATTTTTTTTTAATTTCTTAGATTGCCTGGACAATGGGAACAACAAAAAAGCCCTGCAGGAAGCAGAAAAGCTGCTCAAAAAACAAAAGGACTTCTTATGTGCTAAGGTGACAAACTATTTTCTTATGCTAAAAATGTGTAATATGTAGTATGTCTTGAATATATACTTATTGTTTTTTTTTTTTGCTCTTTTAAACAGGCATTGAAGGCACTGGCCCTGGTGCGATTAGGAAAATCAGATGAAGCATTTTCATTAATCAGGGAGGTTCATAATGAAGATCCTACAGATGATCCAACACTGCAAGCCATGACTATTTGTTACAGGGAACTGCAAAAATGTAAGGATGTCAAACGTAAAACATTGTCTAGTAAAAATTGTCATTGATCTATTGCCTATTATGATTTATTAAACTGGCTACATATTTATGGAATCTTTTTTAATATTTAAAAATGTGACTGATGCAGCTAAACTATGCAAAATGATAAATTTAAAATCTTTAAAATTTCTCCAGGCAGTACTGGTGATGTCAAATCGAGTATTTTTATTTGACAAACAGTTTTCCCATATAAAATATGACAGTACTTGTGTTTTAATACTTGCTACAGATGTAATGTTATTTTTTATGTTTGTATGCTTATTTTTCCAACAGCTTACTGGTTATTCAATGAAGCAGTTTGATAAAAAAAAAAATTAAAGTAACGCTTACAATGTTTGTTATTCGTATCTTTCTAAAAACTGTTTAGTGGAAAGGTTTTGTAGCTACTTTATTATATTAAAATGTTGGTATTTATTTTCCAGTGGAACTGATAGCTGATGCATATGAAAGAGCAACTCGAAAAGATCCACATAATGAAGAACTTCTGTCTCATTTGTTTATGTCGCATGTTCGTAATGGTGACTACAAAAAGCAGCAACAAGTGGCCATGGCTCTATATAAGTTGAAACCTAAAAATCCATATTACTTTTGGGCTGTGATGAGCATAGTTATGCAGGTAGATATTTATAGTATCAAATATGTATTTAGACTTTCTGTATAATGAATGTTGCAGCCTTTTAGGTTTCTTCATGTACCTAAATTTAAGATTGAGTTCCTTTTTATAATCATTATATTTTGCCAATTTGCTATTACTAATTGTTCCCCACCATCATAGCCAATTACATTCGTCTAGCCTTGCACAAAGTAAAAATACTGTCCTGTAACTTATAGTAAAAACACTTTTAAAAATTTAAAATTCTAAAAATTGTTATACAATTCCACTTTTTCATCTATAATAAATAGTTTCTAAAATTTTTGGACCCTTTCCTTGTTACACTAATCTTAAATAGTATTATTAATGATTAGTGATTTGTTTTCTGAGGTATCATTTATCTGACCATTTTTTACAGGCTACTAATGCTGATGATAAATTAGCAAAAACTATGTTACTTCCTTTGGCTGAGCGAATGACGGAAAAGTTTGTCAAAGAAAATAAATTAGAGGCTGAAGCTGGTAAAGGATTATTAATTATAATAACTTTTATTCATTAAGTTTTTCTTCTTATTAGAATATTTTAACCTGTTTAACTTTGATCATAAAAAAAGTATACAAGTGCAAAAAGTCTTCAGTATTACTGGGAAGTTGGTGCTCAGCATAACTAAAAACAGTTTTTATGGTTTACAATAACATGCTTTTGATATTTTCCTAAATGCATATTGTTGACATTGTTAAGCACCACCTATCATAAAATATAATCTATTTTTATATGTCCTATTAAAATATTCTCTGCAGAAACTAGTTTGATTTTGGTTTGGTTATCTTCTAATTGCGTTTTGAAATAAGTTTTAGGGGCACCTTTTTTTTTAAATGTACATTTTAAAGTATGATAAATTTCAATCTGTAATAAATGACATTAAAAATATTAATTTGTATACACATTTTTCAGAGGTTCAACTGTATCTTTTGATTCTTGAAAAACAAGGAAAGTTTGAAAAAGCTCTTGAAGTGCTGGAAGGTCCTCTCCAAGGTAAGATTGTAGATATTGTTTATTAATACAGTTTTAAGTTGTATTATATTGATTACTTTAATGATTATCAACTTGTTATAGGTTGTGTGCTTATAAATTGTGTGTACTTAATCAAGTACTTTTTTTCCCCATAATATTTATGTTGTTAAAATAATTGTAAACCCTTTTATTTGTATATGCAGGTATAAATGTATTAAATTTATTATAGAAAAACTGTCTCCTTACCAAGATACTTTACAGCAACGAAAAGCTGAATTCCTAGTTAAACTAGAAAAGTGGTCTGAAGCAAATCAAGCCTATCAGAAGTTAATACTTGGAAAGTATGTTTCTTTTAAATACTAATTTAATAACAAAAAAAGCTGATAATTTACACTGTTTTTGCAAAGTGTAACTTGGCATTTTGGTAAAATTTAAATGGAATATTAATTTGAATTATTTGTTATTTCAAGTTAGGTAATCTTACAAAAATCTTAAATATTTCATTCAACTCATTATTTGATATCAAGTTACTTTTAAAACCAGTTTCACCCTGATTGTATAAAATCCATTGTTTATGTGATGATTGATAGTGTTAAGAAAAATAAGTCAACATTTGGATATTGAATATCCTTATCTCAGTGAGTAGATCATCATACATGAATTGCAAATAACAATTAAATACTGTCATTGATCTCTTCAATTTAACATGCATTAACTTATAGCCCAACATATCTAATTCTAATTCATTTTGTACTATGTTTTACATAATCGTTCATACTATAGAGTGAGAGTTTTCATACTCTTCTTGTAACATATAAATTCTTCATATTAGTATGTTTGTCTTATATTTGTGTATTAAAGTATTGATGATTATTTCTAGTCCGGATCAGTGGTCCTTTTATTTGGAATATTTCAAGTCATTAGAGCATCTTGTTGATATGAATTATCAACCAGAAGAAAATAGGTATTTTAAGTCCATTTGATTAATCATGACCTTTTTTAAGATGTTAAATTTACAGCAAATATTCATTTAACTTCTGTATAGGAATTTAGAGTGTATTACTTAGAGAAAACTAAGTCATTTAAAATAACTCAATACGAAGTGTTATCACTTAATTTTTCAATTTATAGAATATACTGCATTTAACTGATAAAAAAAGACAGTAGAAGAAAAAGTATAAACAAGTATATATTGATCTAATATTTCTTTATCACGTGCAATTAAGTTACTGCTTCATTGTATAGAAAGACATTTTTAAAAATAATCATTTGCTTTCAGGCTCTTAGTACTCGTAACTTTTTTTTGTTCGCAATTACTCATTTGTGTATGTATTGTGTTACATTATGCATTTTTAAGATTGGTTTTTATTGTTTTTATCAATGATAAAAAAAAGTATGAACTTTCCATGAACTTAAATTTATTTATTTTTAGTCCTGAAACTTCAGAAGTCCACTACAATTTTGAGCACGCAATTGACTTTATTAAGGCATTGGTTGCGGAACAAGATGGTGCTCGGGATGGCCGGAAGCTACGAGGCCCATACCTAGCTCAAATCAAGTTGTTAAATGAGTTATTGACAAGAAAGAATCCTCTTTCGGAAAAAATAGGTAACTATTAACTGAAGGGTCTAATTTCAAAACTCTTTCTCCAAGGTATAACTAAGATATAAAAGTCAGATAATTTTTTCTACTGTTGACATTTGTTTAGGGTTTATTTGTTTTGGTACATTGTAAAACTTAAAGCTAAATATTCAGCCACGTTTTAAGCAAAAAATGTATTTTATTAAATATCTCATTGCAAACGGAAATCTATGAAAACCATTTGGAAATGTGCTAATATGTTCAATTTTACACAATAAAATTCATTTGTAGGTGGAATTTATCTACATTTGTTTTGCTTGAGGGACTAGATTGCCAATTAAATTGTCTTTGATACTTTTCTCACTGGTTTTTGAAATTATACGCCTTACCTTAATACATTATCGTATTGTCAGTATCTGGATTTGTACTGCATTGTTGCTTTGAGTCCTGCCTATTGATTTTCCCTTCATAATATCTGAAATTGTAAATCATGACTTGTTTATTAGAAAATTACCGCAATATCTTCTTGTTGGTAAAGCATTGTGACACTGTACTTTTGAGCTTTTTAGAAATCACTAATTTTAAGTCTTTGTGAATGTTTTCTGCTTTCAGGTACTATGGTTGATGTATTAGCCAGGTTTTATGAACATTTTGGAACCAAACCAAGTTGTTTTGTTGATCTTTCTTATGTGATTAAAACAATCTCATTAGAGAAAGAGGATATCAAATTGGTGAGTGCGATAAGTTTGGATTTTTTTTATTTGCTTATATTCATACCTAAAATCAGGGATCAATCTGCAGTCGCATTTGTCGCAAAATGCGACGAGTTGTACGAAAATGCAAAAAAAAATTATTGGCCGTCGCGAAAATGCGACGCCGTAATTCGGTGAAAGTAAAACTTAAATTTCAATAAACAACCAGTTCAAATAACCGATTCTAATAATGAAAATAAATTTTTTAATCAAAATGGGAAGATGAATTCAGATTGGAATATTACACTAAGATGTCTTCTAATCTCGGCCAGCCAGTGCAACCTCCCATTAGAAGAGGATTCCAATAATGCTTCCTGATTTACTTGACGCCGTAATTCGGTGAAACTAAACTTAAATTTCAATAAACAACTAGTTCAAATAACCGATTCTAATAACGAAAATAAAAATTGTAATCAAAATGGAAAGATGAATTCAGATTAGATTACACTAAGATGTCTTCAAATTTTGGCCAGCCAATGTAACCTCCCATTAGAAGAGGAGTCCAATAATGCTTCCTGATTTACTTATTTTACCGCCTAGTAATTTTAACGAAATCAACCCATGACGTCACATTGCGTCAGAATGATTGACAGTTCTCTGGGTCTGCATGATCGCAAGAGTATCTCGGCACTTTGGTAGCTCCGGTTCAGACCAAGTCTGACAACCAGAATATATTTTCTGATCAAGTGTCGGTCCATGATGTCCGTGAGTCGTAATCACGTGAACACCTTGAACGTTAAAATACTTTTTGTTTACGTTTGAACCTTTTATTCTTCTTCCGCCTGTAATGGGGTTTCAGACTTTAAACCATATTTAGTTTCTTAAAAAATGGACTTAGATTTCAAGTTGCTAGTAAATGTCTGGGTGGATTTTTTCCCCCAAACAAATGTATGAACTATGTTAATAAGGATATGTATTGAAAGACCAAAAGTTGGTGATTTCAAACAATCAAAACTTGATTTTAATACATCAAATTAACAGCCAAATCATATTCATAGACAAATCTGAAGATAATCCAACACCATAAGCAAAAGTAAATGTACTTATTTAAAAAAAAAGTTAAAAGTACTTTTAGTATAGTATAGTTTTATATAATTATTAAAATTTGTCATACCGTGATTCCTAAGAAGTATCAATGTATTGTTAAGCTATCTAAAAAAAATTAACTGCTACACAAAGATTGATTTGATTAGATTCAAGTGATTTACTTGACATGACGTTGATTTATAAGCAACCAATTTTTCTTTAGCATATTGCTACAGCTTTTTTCTACATTTTAGCATTTTTGCTACAGCATTTTTTGACCCAGGTTGATCCCTGCCTAAAAGTAATATGTTTAATAATTATTTGAGCACATGTTATATTCCTCCAATTTTGTTTATCAATGTTATTGTAATACTTGTAGTTTAACAGTCTCAATTAACTTATTTTATTTTTGCTTTAGGTTTTAAGGCTTTTTATGTTTATATTTGTTTTAGGTGCTACAAAAAATAAATGAATCTTTGATGCTAGAAAATTCAACTGAAAACATAACACTTCCTAATAATGTAAGCATCATTATAGTTTATTAATTTATTTATTGACAGCTGTCTTAATTCTTCTGTATATAATATATATGTATTTTTCAATTCCCAGCTTAAACAAATGAATCGACACCTGTGTCTTTCTCGCCTGAGCCACTTTTATGGTGCTTATGAAGACTGGAGCACACATCAGTTATTCCAATATTGTTGTCAACTCATTGAGAGATACTACAATGCTTTACAGTTTGGTAGGAAGCAATATCAATCTTCACTGTGCTGACGAGCTGATATAACAACTAATTATAAATACTGTTTATTGGGCTTTAAAAACCTCTTAAATTTAAACCTTTGTAATGATAAAGGATACTAAGTTCAGTTTAAGTAATAATTTTGTCAATTTATGACAATTGTCCATTTATTTTTGTCAAATTTATGTTAATTATAAGATTACCTTTAAAAAACTGTAGAAAATCAGTTAATTGAATCTATAATAAGTTATTAATAATATTTGAGTGACTGTTAAAAGTTCTTATGTTTGTCTAAATGTTGTGAGTGGAAATGCTGAACTACTTAGATTACTAGATGCTTCATATTATGAACATGTGTATTATATTTTAACTTTCAAAATGCATTATTCTTTTGCTTAATTTTAGCCCGCATTCTATTTTTTTTATATTTAGGCTCTCAACTTCTGTCGACAGAATTTCAACCAGCCGATAGTTATTGTCTCCTTGCAGCTCACATGCTAATTAGTATTTGGGAAAAAACTGGTAAGTAGTCTAGTCTACTTAAAACTACCTTTTTTCTTAATATTCTTTTTTGTCCGACGAATAATACCCCGTGTAAGAGAGACAGGAGTGCATGTTAAATATCCTTCAAAGTCCTAACGCTGCATACGATGTCGTCCTTTACGGTTGTGTTGGGTGCCTATTCTATTCAGGTGTCAGCTCTTCACTTGACTGTGGTTCTAAATATGACGCCTGTCGCCAATAGCTCTCGTGTAGCTCTATTGAGACAATAATTCAAAACCTAACATGCACTTCATATTATTTTTACTTATAGGAATGAAATATTTTTGTTGTGTCATAAGATGTTCACATTAACAATCATTATCATGAAAGGCAAAATTTATTCATGCCCATTAACTGTAGCAATTTTTCTGTGAATAACTACCAGTGTCAATTTATGTTTTTATATTAAATCTTTATCATATACACTGAAATTTAATTACTGCAGTATATTTAATTGTAATGACATCATATCAATCTGCATACTTAGTTTATTACCAACGGTTCACCATGCTAAAAACTTGCTCACATTATGCCTTCTTAATAACTTTCTGTGACTTAAACAGTTAGTGTCTTTTCAAATATATATATTTAAAATAAAATTAAGTGGTAAAATATACATTGTGCAAAAGGGTCATGGGTTGCTTCTGTTTTTTTTTTATTTAGTTTTAAATGTACTATTATCTTAATAATTTAAATGAATAAAAAAATGAAAGCTTTATTTTGATAGTATTTGATTTTTTTTTTATTAATACTGAACTTAAACTTGCCTTACAGGAGATGAAAGATTTATTGCACAAGTATTGGTGCTACTTGAACAAAGCTTGAAAAATAGTCCTTCAAATTATCAAATTAAGATTTTACTGATGAAGATTTATAACACAATTGGTAAACCTTATTAGTTATTATATGAGTAATGTTTGAAGTTTTAGAAAACTTGGCTGTTAAAAAAATAAATGTACTAATTGATAACTAAAAATTTAATCCTTCAATATCAGGAATAGAATTTTATCTTGTTGTGTATTGATGTAATTTACGAATTACAAATTAAAATTAAAAAACCGTTTTGAAGACATTTAAGACAAAGTTACTCAATGTTAAAATGATCTAGATGAAAATCTAATGATTTGTTATTCTACAGCTGACTGTTATTATCCAGGTTTTTTTTTTAAAAATATATTACTAATTTTGAATGTTGCACTGATTAGTTTTAAATTTCCTTTAAAAAGAAAAAAGGTAATATATATGGTTGTTGTAGAATGTCATTTAATATTTATTTTGACATATTTAAAAAAAAATGTTTTGTGTTTTTTTGTTCAGGTGCTGTTGGAGCAAGCTTTACTCTTTATGACAGCATTGATGTGAAACATGCTCAACAAGAAACTTTAGGGTACATGCTCAATAGTTTCTGTATTAAAATTAAGAGTGCCCCTGGCATAGCAAATAGCATCAATCTTTTCACATAGCCTTAGTTTCAGACCTAAAACTTCAAAATTTGGAAAAGTCTAGACTCTTATGTGGAATTTTAGGGCTTAATATTAGAAAACCTACTTTATATTACTTGTTTATGTAACATTATTATGTGTTAAATAACTATGTAAAGCAATTAGGTTTTTTTTCTTCATTTAATGTATAGAAAATGAAGCAAATTAACTAAAGTTTAATATTAATATATTTAGAGCAATTGAGTATAACATTTTGAATTTGTGTTTTTATAATTTTTTTAAAAGCAACAATGCAGCTATCTATTTGAAAAAAGTTTTTTTTTAAATATTTCAAGAAATCATGGAGTATTTTATTTAAGTATGTAATTAGCATTTATTATAGTTAAAAATTAATATGAATTTTTACTATAAACCCAATCTACTCTTAGGAAGATGTTTAACTTAAAATATTATAATGTTTATTAAATTTTATGCCTTTAAAATTAAGCATAGCCACCCTTTCACCTGTTATTTAAGTGTAAATACTTTGAAAACCATGAAATATTTTAAGCTGATCTACACCTGTGTAATTGTATTTTTATTCCTTTCAGATATTTAATTACTGACCCCTTGTCATCTGCAGCATTCTATACAGATTCTTGTACAGTTCTAGGAAACAGTATACGCTTTTATACAACTAACTATAAAGATGTATGTTTACTTTAGATATAACAAGCTACTTATTTTTACACATTTAGATGTCCAAGTTGATAGTAAATTTATTCTTGTAATCATTTTGTTTTCTTATTTTGTTTCAGATTGTAGATTATTTATTATCAGGATATAAATTTGGATCATTTACTAAAGTAAGTATGCATTCTTTAAATTGTATTTTTTGGACTTATATACTTTATAATGTCCATTATAAAATATATATTAATGACTATTTATAATAACTATTATATTTTATTTTTGGTAGCGTGGTTAATATTTATTTGGTTAATTCCTTAAAAATTTAGGTATAATTGTTTTATAAATTAAATAATCTGTTATATTATCTGCTATTTTACTATATTTACCTTCATTAGTTCATTATGAAATTTTTTTCAACTTGTCATCTTAGAAGTAAACTTTTAAACACAGTAATATAACCATTTAAACATAATTTGCTATATGCTATTTTACTGTTTTGTAAACAATTTTTCAAATAAACTTTTTTTCATAGATACCTGAGCTTGTTGAATTTAGGGAAAAAGTAAACAATTCTTTGCAATATGCCACAGTTACTGTTGAAAGAATGGTGTTGGATATTCTTCTAGAAACTAGGAGGTAAAAATAACTTTTTCATTCAGTTATCCATACATTGTTGAAGTAAAGAGTTGTCAAAATTAGCTTTTTTTATATAGTTTTTCAAAATTCTATTGTAAATGTGAAATACACATCTTAACACTTTACCTCCGGGCGTCGACTGACCCGTAGACTAAAAATCTTCTAGACCAGCAACTTAATCTAATGCCTAGCTCTTCTAACGTGTCGAATGCAACTAAAACACTATTAAAGGTTGATTTGTTGATTGGCATAATTGTACTTTCAATTGTAAGGCTACTGTTTCTTCGTAATGTTCTCTGTTAAAAAAAAGTTACCCACTAGTGATTATTTCAACCGTTAGTCATCCTTTTACATCGGACCTTTTTGACTATGTGAACAAATAACATTTTGAGTTAATTGCATGACACAAAATTTGCATAAGGGTCCGTCTTAATATTAAAAATGTTACGAACTTTAAAATTTTCAATAGCAACACCCAATTTTAATTACTTAGAAATGTGAAAAACCCTCGAAAACCCCTAAATCTAAGTTTTTGTTACATTTGGATGAATATTTGACGAGTTATTCAATCGAATCACTTGTGGATCTTTGGGGGACCATGTCTAAAATGACAAGCGTAGTCAGTCTGTAGGTTTATTAATGGAGAAAAAGAAGCACAAGGTCAAATATCTTGAGGATGGGCCTACGAGGGATATAAAAGTCAATGAGTAGCTGTATATATTCAAAAATAAAGTCGAAAATAAGTTGTAGTAAAAAATAGATCCCTATCGTCACTTGATAAGGGTTCCAAATTACGAGATGTCATTGGCTCTGTTAAATCTCCTAAAGGTGACTGCAAATAGGCAGCCAGAAACCATTACATTAGTTCCCTTAGACACAAAGGGGGCGCGCTAGTTTCTATGTCAATTTCAATGTAGAAATTCTCCAATGAGAGTTTGAAACTTAGAGTGTTCTTAGTCTATGGGTCAGTCGACGCCCGGAGGTAAAGTGTTAAGATGTGTATCTAGTGAATACACATCTTTATTCAATAACATTTTATTAAAAGAAATCCTTACTGTAAATAGTTTTTGGTCCCAGAAATTCCTTTAATTTTTACTTTGAAGTCATTTAGGTTTTTCACAGTGAAATAAAATAGTTCTTAATTTTATTTCGGTCAATTTTGTTTCAAGTAAAATAATATGTAGTTGTCATGTTAAAATTAATATTGACACATTTAAAATGTATTTAATTATAAAATTGACGATTTTCTTGTCCAAAGTAACATACTTGCCTAAAAGAATTCCTTGAATTTATTTTAAAATTTGGGTTTTCAACTGTATCATATATATATATACTTAAAAGTTCTGAGGGCTCAATGTTTTACATTGGTAGTAATAATAACTTTTCATTGATAGAATCAATAACATCCACTTATGCTATATACTAAAAAATAAATTTTTATAGTTTCCAGGACTCGGAAAGAATAGTTTCTGGAATGGAAATTGATCCTGAAAAAGGTTTGTTTTGCTTGCAAGATATATAAATCAATTAAATTTGTATGTTATAGAACTATGATATCGATATTCAAACTTATATAGATATTAGTTTAGAGTTTCTTAGTTTAGGTATATTTTTGGAATTGCAAATATCGTGCTAAAATTTCATTGTGGTTTTCTTTCCTTTTTCTAAAATATGTTTAATAATGAAATAAAATGTTATTGATATTAGATTATGCATAAGTTACCTTTTTAACAGCCTTTTTTGTGTAGTGCTGTGTATTTAATTTTGATTATTGTAATGCATTTTTAGTGTGTAAATGTTAATCAAAGCTGCTAAATCAAACGTTAAATTGCATATATAGACAATGTATTTAATGAAGTTTTTCTTATCTTAGATCACAGAACTACAGATGATTTAGTTGACAGCAGAGATGTTTTTATTTATAGAATGCACACTGAAAAAGAAAAGTATGTCATGATTCTTGTTTTACTTTTATGTATTATTTATTGTATTATTAGGGAGGGGTTAGGTGTTGTTGTACAACAAAATACTGTTACCCTGACTAACATTTTTAAATTTTTGTTTTACAGAGATGCAATAGATGAACAAATTAAAATGTCTTCTCAGGAAAAAGTAATTCAATTTTTATTTTTAAATATCATATATTCACTTCACCAAGAGGAAATTATAGCTTTTCTTGTTTATTTTATTTTAGAAGTGGTGGTTTCAGCTTAGAAATATCGTTTTAAGAATTTTGGCAGCTTCTATGTATTTGCATACACCTCGCCATGTAGAAAATGCTGAAAACAACATCACAAACGGAGAAAAACGACACATGCCCGACATCCTTTCCGAGCTTCTAACTTCCTTGAAAGATTGTGCTGCTTCCATAGACCAAACAAAACTAATTAACACTTTTGTAAGTTTTTGATGATATTTTTTCACATAAATTAATTCATATCATTCATAATATGTTTAACAATACACTTTACAATAAGAATATTGTATGGTGATATATATTTATATAATAGTCATGTGTTGTTTATTTATTCATATTCAGAAGGATTCCCTTATATGGTCTTTTAGATACTGCTATAATTTAATTATTGATATTTTTTAACAACTTTATAACTGAGTTGTTTATTTGGGTAATGTCTATTAGTAAGCAAGAAATACTAAAGTGTTTACTACTACAATTTCAATGAAAATATAGAACTGCCAGATATTGGTCGAGTATGTACAGCGTAATATACTTAATATTTTCAGGATTTTAACAGACCTTCAAATAAAAAAAAATACTTAGTTGCCCTCTAAATTTTCTCTTGGGAACTGCCATGTAGGAGTTAAGTTACTTAGTGTTAAAATAAAATATTCGTAAAACAATGAATCATTTTTATGTGGATAATTTACATGAAATGCAATAATTCAACCAGAATGAGAAGCATGCTTAAAAGTTTACTTTGGGATTGTCTTAAATTATGTCTTAATCTCCTAAAATATTAATCCCCTGTATGTCTATAAAAATTCCCAAAGTTTACAGTGGAGAACGTTTTATCGTATTATTAAGTTAATAATAAATGTTTCTTCTTCTATAGTTTCCTATTCAATCTGTTGGAATTTCTAGACTTAGTAAGTACTTGCAAGATTCACATCTAGATGTCATAGAAGGGTTTTCTAAACTTGTTCTCAATATTCATGGTTTAGTTGAAGGCTATGCAACAAGTGAGTGTTTTTTTTTAAAACTTATTTGGAATATTTTATGGTGAAACTAAATGTATTTACACTTACAATCCCAACTTTTTATTTATTTTAAATATCTAAATTTTGAGAAATAGCATTATGCACCCGGAATTAGTGATAAGCTGGGTGGGGGACCTTAATTTTTAAACTAATATTTAATGAAAAAAATTGGAATCATAGCTTTTGAATAAATTATAAAAAAAAATTCAAAACTTTATCTGTTAATAATAGTTAAAATTACATTTATAAACATTTAACAATTCAATCATGAAGAATTTAGGGTCGATTTATTTAATAAAATTGTTTAAAAGCGGATTTTATTTTTACAGTGTTTTTCATATTTTAACTACACGAACATTATTTAATTCGTCAAAAGATATGATTCTTCCATCCAGCTATATAAAAAAAAAATAATGTTATATAAAAACTTATAGAGTTTCAATTCTTTTTAAAATAATTGTGAGTTTAACCGAGTGAGAAAAAAATTCAAGTTTAATTATTCCAAATGGAATTATTGAAAATAAAAGGGTTAAAATGTGTTAAAATAATAGCTTTAGTTGATTTTAATGACACAGAGATTGTCATTTAATGAATTCTTTTCTTGGATACTCCCTGAGCATTGGGACTATTTTTATTTGATTTTTTTTACACAAGTATTTTTTTTTTTTAGTATTTGTTAATAAGTACATTCTTTTATAGAGTCTTCAGAAAATAAAGAAGAATTAGAAGTTGAAAATACTCTAAGGAACTACTATCAAAGTAACTGTTTTTTTTAATTGGTTAAAATTATTATATATGAAATCACAATGAGAGTTTCCTAATGTAACTTTCTTATTTTCTTAATTGTATTTTCTGAATTATGTTGCTTATTGGATTTTTAATATACCTTAGGCTCTTTAAAAAGAATTCAAGAAATGCATCTTGAAAGAGAATCTTTTGTACCAACCCAAGTTAAATTATTTTTAGAGGATCTTGCAAACACAATAGAAGTAAGTTTCAGAATTTTTCAATTTACATAATTCTTTTTTGAATTTGTATTAACAAACTTAACTAATCAAAATTATTAATTACCATTTGTGTGACTTTTAAATAATATTTTTTTCCCAATCAAGTTTATTATTACACAAATGAAATTCAAGCCAAAGTTTTCTAATATCAGAACATTATTGTTTATGTTTTCTTGTTTTTTACTAAGATGTACTTCTGTTTATTATTATTTTTTAAATAATAATTGCTGCTTTTTTTTTAGACACTGAGTTTCAGTACTATATTTATTAGTATTTGCTATGAAATGCTGAAACCGTTTAGAAGTTTACTTACCAAGAAGGGGAAGAAGAAAAAAGAAAATATCCCACATATAGCAGTAATATATTTTAAAATCATGTTAATATATAATGGCTTTTTTGCATACACGGCAACTAAAATATATATTTTTTCTTAAACCTGTATTTCATTTTACATATTGCTTAGTATGCCTTAATTATTTTATGTAAATCTGCATTTCAAGTCTATAAAATATTATAAGTAAAATATGCAAGTTTATAAAATCTTTAATAAAGTCTCAACACTTCGGTTCATGCATTGATAAGCTTCAAGTGTTTTGAGTTAAGATTTTTTTTTTTTTAAATATTTCAATGCATTTAAATATTCTATAATTTCAATTATTGAATTCAGCAAAATGTTGCTATAAGTGCATGTTTTGTGATGTTGATAAAATTTTAGTTTTTATTTAAATAATTTTCTTCCAGAAAAGATATTTTTAGAATTAAATGTTCCTGTCAAAATGTATTTATTAAATATTTAGCTTTAATATTTTAATTTAACTAATAAAGTTATGCTCATCTAATAACTCTTTTTTTTTTATAGCCAGAAACGTTTCAACAAATAACTAACTTAATAAATGACATGACATCATTTGGAAATAGCTTGCAAGATTTGCTCAATGAATTGGCTCCAGCACAATTAGCATCACTACTCAGTGTATTATCTGTAAATGAAAAAGAAAACTTTGTAAAGGTAAAATAGTTTATTAAATTTGAAAATGCTGTCATTAAAGCTGTTTATACATCTACTTCAACTTTTCTGATTTTGCTTATAACTAATTTTAGTTGAAGAAATCGGAAGGCAATCATCACAAAAACTCAAGTGATGGACAAACACAATTCACATTTTGTAGAAGCACTTTAATTTAAATAAGTTTCATGAGGTTGTTGCAGTAACTATTTAATTAAATATTTTGTAGATTTAAAAATACAATGAGTAAATATCCATAATAGTAAATTTAGTTTTGTTCTGGGCATAACAACCCCTTCTCCTGCAATCTGAACATTCCAGTCTAGGCATGGGTATTTTGGAGTCCACATTTGGCACGCTCTGCGCCCACTTGGCGATGATAGTGACTTGGCAATGAATCATACACTCTTATTTTGTAGTGCTTTACCCACCATTTTTAGTAGTGTTTTTTCTAATCAAAGCTTCATTGTAATTTTCATTTTTAATGCCTTGTACTAAAATTAGTTTTATATTGAATTCTGTGTACTAATTCTCCTTTTATTATTTTTTTTTTTTAGAATCCAGACATAGTTCAAGAAATCACGAATAAAGTACAAGATAGTTATTCTACATCGATAAAAGAACTTAAAAGTTTATTATCTGTGAAAGTGAAGTACCTTCATTCTTTGAAGTGGTGATGATAACTTCCAATTAAAATTCCTATTGAACTGTACGAGACATTGAGACACCCTTTTGTAACGAAGTTTATCATGCTGACTGCTGCTCTTGTCCGAGTTGACATCTTGGCATTTTATTACTGAAAGTTTTAGGGCAAATCAGTCTTTATCCACAGTATCAAAAAATAAATTCAAAAGTTTCAAATAGCAGGTGGATTTTAACTGTTTTTTTTCTATTATAACTAAACTTCTGATACAATTATAAATTTTACAATTGCAAGGTCCTTGTGATGCCTCTAATACTACTAATAATTCTCAAAAGAGGATTCGTGATTTTTCATAAATTCAACTATAGGAAGGCGCTTAAAGCTATTGTATATCTCGACTGTTAAGGGCCATGTTATATTTCAATCATTACAATATTTTTTAATGCTTTTGATTTTTTAAAAATAAATATAAAATTTAAACCTGTTGGATAAATATTGTTTTGATTAAAACACTTCAGAACTATGCCATGTTGTACCTCATGTTTTTATACGGTAGTGCATATTGTCACCAAAGGAAAAAATTCGACTCAAGTATTTTGTCATAAAAGATTTTTATGTACATATTATGGAATTGTGTGTTCGCGTAGGAAAAGTGATAATTGTTTTTTGTTTTTAAAATGTGGCCAAATAATGACTCGCTTCAAATTACTGGCAATGTATGTGGCTGTTATTAATCCACATCTAGACTCAATTTAAAATATGAAATAAAATACAGTGGCGGAATCAGCCGAATATCAAAATAAATTAAAAAATAAATTCGTAGACGGAGACGGATCCACTTTTTAAAAAAATAAATCCTTGAAAATACGCAAATCGCCTTTTTTTTTTCGCCTTTTTACCGCCAAAAAAAGTATAAAAAAGTTCCTTTTTTTTACGATTCGTTTTTTTTTTTTTTTGGTATTTTTTTTTACACAACTACAAATGCAAACCAAAGAACAATCCATCTTTAAAAAAAGGAAAAATCGCAAAAGAAAAATATATTATTTTAAGCAGGAGGGAGAGGAGAGAAGAGAGAGAGGGGGGAGGGGGGGGGGGGGGGGAGGAAAGGAATTTGCGACACGTGTGCATGATGAGTGTGACAGCAGACTTTTTTTTTTTGATTTGATTAATTATTAATTAAGTTTTTGTTTTTGTTAGTGCGATGTTTAATAAAAAAAAGATTTTAGCTTAGCCAAAAAAATATGAAAAAAAAAAAAAAATTATTAAAAATGCAAAAATAGAAAAAAAAAGAAGCAATTAATAAATTAATTTAAATTAGGACTTTCTCAAGCAATTTATTTTGAAGAGAAGTAAAGAAAATTATAGAAAGTTGCGATAGAGACATACAGAAATCAAAAAAGTCAGTCAGCGCAAAGAAGAAGACGTAAGAAAACGTAAACGCTTTTATTTTATCTTAAAATGGCCCGCGTAAAATAAATATTGCTCTTGCAATTATTAAGAAGAACTTTAGAACGGGTGGAATGGGTATTGTGATATTATAAATTTATGACCTTATGAAAAGGAAGGAAGAAAAATACTTTATTATACGACACAACAGGCGAGGCGAACGACAACTTCATTATTCATAGCCAAAAGCAAACTTTATTTAAATTTTAGTATACTAATTAAATTATTGTTTTTTTGCTTTTAAATTTTTTTTTTAAAATTATACATAATATGTTCAAATCATTAAAAATTTTTAGGTATTCGTATAATCACTGGTAATTTGGTAATAACTAATTTTTTTATTAAACATAAAATACATAACGTTTTTTTAATAATATAGTACTAGTATTACTTAGTAACAAGTATAAAAAAAAAAATATTAATGTCTCATGATGACACTTTTTTCTTTTATAATTTCATACTTTCGGTTAAAATGGTTCAGCCGCTTTATTTGGTTCAAAACGTACTGGACGGATGTGATTCATTTTAAGCGGCGGCTACTGTAAAAGAAGTAATTTCTATTGTTTTGAAAATGAGATTGACTCAAATTACTTGTAAAGTTTGCTTAAGTTTTTGTTTATTTGTTTTGATCATGTGGATGTTCTATTTATAACATTTCAAAATGTTTAGTTGTAGTAAACTCTATTTGATCACAGTACTCTTTTGACAATCCAGCTGCAAATACTGTGTATAATTTGGCAATGTATGCAAAGAAGCGTCAAACTTTCAATATTTGCCTTGGTAAAACTAAAAATTACTGGATGCCCATAATTACGATAAAAAAAGTTATGAAGCTTACTGTGTGCTTGTTTTTAATTTTCTTGGAAATCTAGACTCAAAACATCTTGAGGTTTTAATATTTCATCCTGAATCTTTTAAGTCTAGTCATGTTTTAAATGTTTGATGAATGGGTTAAACTCTTTTTACCTTTGTTGTTTGACAAACCTGCAAATCTTTTAGAAAAGCCTTAACTTTTTTGTCATTTAATATTTTTGATAGGAATTAATTATTTGAACAAACTATAATGTGTCAATTTTTACTAAAGTGGTTAATTTTATGTTATTTATATGTTAACTTATTACTTACGGTACATTTAGAACTCATATATTTTATTGTGAAACTTGTATATTTTTTTAATTTTAATGCAGTTTTAGTTCTTAGATTGAATTGTATGCACGCTCCTTTTCTGTTGTATTTTAGTAATTTGGATTTGATTATGATTGCAAAATTTAAGTTATAAGTATAAATTAAAAGAACTCTACCTCCCCCTCATAGTTCTTGTGGCATGTGTTTACTGCCTTCGTGCAATATCCAGTGTGCTCATAGTAAATTGCTTTAAAGCTTAATTGTTATTATACTGGTTGTTTCAATCAGTTGCTTAAGCATCCAATTTGTTTTGCTACACATTGATTTCATGAAACAAAGATTTCATTTAGCAGAAACTAGTATCAACTTTGACCTCCATATCTAAATGTTCTTTTGTTTAGGGGTATTTAAAACAAATTGTCACTTAACTTTAAAAAAATATTTAGTATGGTATATATTTTCCCTTTTTTATTCCTTCAAACTTCTGCCATGGGACCTCAAAACAAAATTTACCTTAAATTGAGTGTTAAGAAAACGACCATACTACTCTATAGTCTATCTTAAAAATGAATTTTGTGTCTGTTCCTATCTTGCACTACGTTTATTTTTTGTGTGTGGCTATTTATCAGTTAAAAAGTCATTTCTTAACCTTTTTGGGTCTTTAATCTACTAACTTATACTTAGACATCAGAAATGTCAAGTCCAAATTTGGTCTTCCTTTGTACTAAGAGTCTTATTTTATTTGTGAATCAAAACTTCATTAATACTTTATGTGAGAATTTTACTCTTTATGAAAATGGAGAGAAAAATATTAATAGCTATTGAAGCTATTAAAAAAAATACTCAATGCTGTTAAAGCTGATCGTTACTTTATATCAGTTGCCTTAACAATGATATGTCATGTACTTTAACTTAAATGCTTTTTATTTTACAATAAAAGTGCTTTACCTACAAAAGTAAATTCGTTCGAATTTGGGTGCTCTTTATTGTGCATGATAACTAATCCAAGATTTAGTACCAAACCTTGTTGAAATCTGTATATCCTTCAAATAAGCTACAAACTAATTTTCATTTAAATAGATTGATTTATTTTAAAGTGTTTCATGGCCCTTGTGCTTTGCCAATGCTTGTAACTATTATATATAATTCATCAATTAAAAACTTTTGGAATTGAATCTTTTGAAAAGAAATATTAGTTTTAACTGGAATATATAATGTTTTGAATTTCTCAGTTACTGAGGATTTAATGAAAAAGCTTGTCATTTTAGGTTGTACTTGATTTATATATGTATAGTTATATTTAAATTGTTATGTATACTTCTCTTTTGCTACTATTTTTAAAAATTATTTTCCTACGTTAAATAGCAAGTTAAATAAATAATTATTTCCATTACCCTTAGAATAAGAATGTATTTGATTTGTTCAATTATTAATAATATAAGAGGAATTAAATACTGGTATATAACAAAAAAATCTTTTCTGTTCATAGTGTTTTATTTTTTTTTTCCCAACTCAATCTAAAAAAAACTTATTAAAGGTCAAATGTGAACGTTAAACCATCTGCATAATTTCTTGTTGTACATAATATGTAGCATATTTGTATTTAAAAGACTGGATAAAACTGAAGTACTATTCTTGAAAATTTGCAAAAATGAAAATTCATGCTAATAGCGAAATTGAACATTGGCCAGTACATTTTGTATTTGTTATTGAAAAAATGCTATATGCAGTATTTTTGTTACTAGTAAAGCAAGTGTTTTGTAATTTTATAAGAAATAATAAAATTGAACACCCTACTGTTCCTATACTTTGGTAACAACAATTTATTGGCACTGTACGTTTTATTAGTAAATTTACCTTGACCTCTGAAAGTAGTTGTGCTTCTTATTTTGTGTTATAAACCCTAATTAATACTAATAGCCATCAAGTTCTTGATGGGTTTCAGGTAGTAAGGCATTTGCTTTAGATTTGAAAATCCCCACATTCAAATAGATAGTTCAATACTGGGTTACTACCAGATTGTACAGATTAGAATTAATCCAATAAAACTGAATGATAATGGTGCAAGGATAACCTGCTGTGGTCTCGAAGTCACAATGCGGCATATGATGTCGCAATAAATATGATTTTTTTTATCGGGGGACATTGTTTATAATAAGATTTAACGGAACTGGGGGGGGGGGGGGAGTGTTGCATAACAGGAATAGGGTGGTTATTTCACGGTAATCCCCTATAAATCCTTGACTCCCCTCCACACCCAGGAAAAAGTTTTTTTTTCTTTATTAAACTAATTTATGACAGAACATATTAAGAGGAACATTGTCCACTGTTTTCCATTTGGAGCTTCCCACCCCCTTTCGAAATTGTCGCCGCAACTCGGGGTAACTATTCAAGTAAAAAGAAGATACTTTTTTAAAACCTGGTTTGTCGAAAGCTGCACTATAAAATGGCATTCTTAAATAAAGTTCTCATATTTTGGAGTAATTTTGAAAAAAGTAGAAAAGGCTACTTTATTTAATGCTTTTCCCACTGTAACTTTTATGATTCATTTAATTAAAAATATTTTAGTTTTTTCAGTGTAGAAAACAGTTTTTACTTTAAAATGATACCGGCGCAGATTAAAGGATGTTAAGCGCTGTCCAACTAATTGACGCTGTGTTTTAATAGTTTTTTTTTATAAAAATATTTTCAAACTAAAAACCAAACCAATTACTGTATATTTCCCATGATTTGAGATAGAAATTACATTGCTACTTAAATAACTTTATGCTCAGTAGATTTGTAAAATACAACTAATTTGTATATGTTCGTTACATTCGCAGTATTTGATGAACATCCATTTCTTAAAAACTCAATCCGAATAAATTCAAACAAAACTTATAATAGTTAGGAAATTAGTATTATAATTTCTAAAAATGGATAGCCTATTCAATATTTATTTCATTCTACACAACCTGAAAGGAAGATCTTAGATCATTCCAAATTTAACAGTTTATCCTGCTCTCTTCTGCTTCTAACGACCCACTTGGGCATAAAATTAATACAAACCAAACTAACTACCGTTACCTTTCCTTTTTAGAAGTTCGAAACCTTTCAACTCTACTCCAATACGTAAACTGTTTGATTTTTTTTTGCTGTTTATCCATCCGCTATACAAGATTATAATTCAATAGTTTTGGCGTTTTTTATTATTACTGTTGCTTTTACCAATATTATGGATATAGTTGTCGATAAATTAGAAGCTTTAGTAAGTATGTTTTGCTGAAATAATTTAAAACTGAAGTGTTTCTATCATTGAAATCAAAAATCACAATTCAGCAATGGCTATTCTATTCTCAGCAAATGTACAAATGTTTTATACATTTTAAATCTATTGGTATCAGTTAGTAACTATTGAACTGCTGGTTAATATTTTGCCCAAACTTGCTTAAATTCTTTTTGCGAACGCATTGATTTTTCAAAATATAATGTTTGTTGTTCGTCTTAGAACCGCTTATTACAATTTCTTGTGTTGTCTTTCCTTAGAATGAGCGTTTTAAAAACAATTTTCTGCTATTATTTAGGATCCACTACTTTGTTTGTTACAGGTGTAGGGTAGCTAGGTAATTGGGAAACATCTCTACTAACACTTCTCGGTACAGCTAGGATATAATGGCCGGTCAGCTTAGTGGCTATCTTTAAAATATCTTGTGGAGTTGCAAAACTTGTCGAGTTGCATGAAATATGAAGTGGAATGTTTAATACATTTGCGAAACTTTCGTTGCTTGGCAATATTACGCAAATAGCCTAATCGAGACCGGCCACTTTATCATAGTTGTTCCCAGTTCTCTATAGAAATCCCATCAGGAAACTTAAAAAAAAATTCCTATTTAAAATGAGCAATAGATACTCACAATCCCCCCCCTCCCCCCCAAAAAAAATAATTACAGAACAATATTGTAGGTAAAATGATAAATTTATAAGCAACATTCATTTTAAAAAAGTAATTCTAGTTATAATTTTAAATTGCTTTCAAATTTTTCATGTAATGACTGATTTACCACTGCCTTTTTGTCAAGAACTGTGAAAAGATGAAACTATTTTAATTTAAGTTATCTCTTCATTATGTTCTGTGTACTTATTGACCTGTACCACATCAGTCCTTCAAGTAAGCAGTGTATACTGGGGCATATTCGCATACTGGGGCATATTCAGAATCAATACAAAATTTTTTGCTGTTTTTCTTTGGTATATTTACGATAGTTTGATTTTTGGCTTAATTAGCAGTGTAAATGATAATGGGGGGGGAGGGAAGATTGTTTTTTTGGATTTAATAAATCGAGGTGCAGGTAGAAGTAATTAAATAAACAACTAAAATCTATCCATGTCACTTTTGGAAAAAATTAGTTTATTCTGCATTTTTTGGAGTGAAAAAATAGATCCTTAAGTGGATATTTTCCTTAGTAACACAATCAATAGTGAAAGAATCCACACTGCTTAACTGTAGAATTCTATTTACATGTTTCTTTTACTCGGTACAAAATTAAGATCCAGACAAAATTTGAAGTTGTGGTACAGCTCTATTAATCACTTTACTCATTAAATGATTTTATTTTGCTATTTTTTGAGGAATAAGAAATGGACAGATATAAACGTAGATATTCCATTCTCGATCCTGTAACATGATCAAAAATCCACACTGTTTAACTGTGGAATTATTTTCCCATGTACTTTTTCAATACTAATCAATAACATCTACTAATTCAATAACATCTTACGGCAACCCCAAGTTAGGTTTGCCATAATGTTTAATAATGTAATAATATTGCATAATTATTGCCACAATTAACGTTTTATCATTTGCTTGGTGATTTTCTGGAGTGGATGCTGTGTCTGGCAAGAAAAATAAAACAAATATTAATCTTCAATGGTAAGAAAGGACAAAATTTTTACACAAAAAAGGTTGCACCCAATATTGACAACACATTCTTTTTTGGAATTCAGTGAAATAAAAAAATAACATTAGTTTTGCAGCTGTGAGTTTTATGCATGACAAGTTGATCCTGTGCTGTGCAATGAAAATAAAAGAGTAGCTTAATATGTGTTAGTTTTTGTTACCTAATTAAATTAGTTACTAAAATTAATTAAAATCATATCAAACTGATTTTATTCATAATAGTATTACTTACTCAATACAAATTTAAACTTGTTATTTTTAATTTTAGGTTAAGCAAGCTGAGACATCATTAGATAATTTATTGTTTGACATTGAAATGCAATATTCAAGGCAGTTTGGATGTCAGGTTGGTAAACATTGAATATCAATCTTCAACAAAGTTAATATTTTGAGCAAAATTTGCAGAGGACTTCAGAAAATAACTAGTTTCATCAACATGTGATTAGAAGTTCTTAAGTTAAAACAGCATTCAACCTATGATGATACATCAGCTAGTTAAGCATAGTCAAATTTGCTTTTTTGAAAAATAGCATTTCTTTCAAAAATCAAAAATGGTTCTTGATTTTGATGTAAAAACATTTTGCCAAAACTTGAGAGCTACCAAACCACCTTACGAATGCCCTGTAAAAACTTGCGGCAAAATTTACAAAAGTTTTCCCGGTATACAGTTTCATTTATACAATTATGACCATGATAATCCACCAGTTCAACAATCACCTTCAACTTCAAAAATTAAGAAAAAGAAGGGAAGGTGGCATCCTCGTTCCAATCGTCGATCACCTACTCCACCTCAAGTGTCTCCTACCCCACGAGAAAGCCTGCGTTACTCTGAACCACAAAAAGTTGTTGAAGTAGATCTCAATGGACATGTACACACATTAAATATTGCTGAACCAATTGACTTTGTGCTTCATGATGGATTGGAAAGCCACAAGAAAACTGAGGCTAAACCAGAAAAAGTGGAGGTTAAACACATCAAAGCAAAAATCACTAAGTCAAGTAAGCATGCAGAAGCCTCTAAAAAGCAGAAGGAACCTCCTGCCAACAACACTATAAAATTACCTGAAGCATCTTATCGTATAATTTCCGATTACAATGCTCCTGATGCCCCTCCTATGCCTACTGCTTACTTCCGCTTCATTGAAAAATCTTTAGAAGAACTAGACGAAGATGTGGAGTATGATATGGACGAAGAAGATTGTGTTTGGCTAGATATAATGAATGAAAGACGACGAAAGGATGACCTGAGTGAGGTATTACCAGACACTTTTGAACTGTTAATGGATCGGCTTGAAAAGGAGTCTTACTTTCAAAGTCAGACAACTGGCAAGGATTTAGGTCCATCCATTGATGAAGATGCCGTGTGTTGTATTTGCAATGATGGCGAGTGTCAGAATTCCAATGCTATTCTCTTTTGTGATATGTGTAACTTGGCGGTGCACCAGGAATGCTATGGCGTTCCTTACATACCTGAGGGACAGTGGCTGTGCAGGAGATGTCTTCAATCACCATCAAGAGCTGTGGATTGTGTCCTGTGCCCGAATAAGGGTGGAGCATTTAAGCAAACGGACGATGGTAGGTGGGCCCATGTGGTGTGTGCATTGTGGATACCCGAAGTATGTTTTGCCAACACAGTGTTCTTGGAGCCCTTAGACAGCATAGAGAACATTCCCCCAGCTCGATGGAAGCTGTCTTGCTACATTTGCAAGCAGAGGAGTGTCGGAGCCTGCATTCAGTGCCACAAGGCGAACTGCTACACGGCATTTCATGTGACATGTGCTCAGCAAGCCGGTCTGTACATGCGCATGGAAGCTGTCAGGGAAAACAATGTCAACGGCACATCTTATAATGTTCGTAAAACAGCTTACTGTGATGTGCATGCCCCAGCTGATATGGAGACTACACAAGACGATGATGGTAGCAGAACAGACACGTTTAAGAAAGCAAAGGCGAAAGCAAAATCTCGAGAAAAAATGAGAAAGGCAAGGAAGATACTAGCTGAGAAACGAACTGCAGTTCCAATTGTATCTCTGCCTACAATTCCACCCGACAGGCTGACAAAAATTTCGAGTTTGGTTACTTTGCCCAAAAAGCAGGCTTTTTTGGATCGATTGCTGAGTTACTGGATCTTAAAGCGTCAGTCCAGAAACGGTGTTCCGTTATTAAGAAGATTGCAGACTGCGCAATCTTCTAGAAGGGAACATGATCTTGACAAAGATGGCGCTTCTTTGGGTGAACAGTTGCAATATTGGCAGAAGTTGCGTCAGGACTTAGAAAGGGCAAGGTTACTTGTTGAGTTGATTCGAAAGAGAGAAAAGTTGAAGCGGGAATATATTAGAGCTCACCAACTTGCTACTGAGATGCAAATACAACCTCTTATTGTTAAACTTAGAAGTGTAGTTGAACAACTTTTTGAAAAAGATGTTGGGGAGATTTTTGCTAAACCTGTTGATTTAGCTGAAGTTCCTGATTATTTAGAGTACATAAAACATCCCATGGATTTATCCACAATGTTGAAAAAGGCAGAATCCTATCAATATAAATCCTTTGAAGGCTTTGAAAATGATTTTAATTTGATGATAAAGAATTGCATGTCCTATAACTCTAAGGATACTGTGTTCTACAAGGCAGCATTGAAAATGAGAGAGCAAGGAGGTTTTATTTTAAGGGAAGCAAGAAAATATATCATTGCTAATTTTAATTTTAAAACTGGTCTTTTCCTTGAACAACCTACAAAAATGGAAGAAGATGAAGAGGAAGAACCAATGGAAGTTGACGATGAGGATAGTGACAACTTATCTCTTCCAGAAAAACAACTTGACAGAGTATTACGTAAATTAGATGACGCTTATAAAATGCCACTGGGTGTTTCTCGAACAAGGAGAATAAAACGCCTTCGCATGGAAGCCAACATTCTTCGAAGAAAAATCTCAATTAAATTAGCTCGCAGGAAAAAGCTTGGTATAACTTCTGACCCATTTGAATCTAAGTCTGTTAGCAATGCAAAATCTTTTGTAACTGAAAAACAAGAAAAATCCAAAGTCAAACAAGAAGACACTCTTTCTACAGTTGAAATTGCTAAACATGAAAAAGATATTCCCAAATCCAAGTCTCAACCTAGTCAAAATAAAATAAAAGATGAAACCGAACAAACACCTGAAGTGCCTAGAAAAAAAGGAAAGCATAAAAGTTTTGACGCATCTCAGAAAAATGTTAAATGTGATACAAGTCCCAGAAACTTAACTAGAAACAGAGCGAAAACCAAAGAACTTTCATTTGAAACGGACGATAAATTTGATGCAGATCTAACTGAAATTCACAATAAGTCTAGAACCAGAGGCAACCGAAAAGACTCAGTTTTTGATGCAGAGGACAGTGTTTCTCAAGTAAAAGTTAAAAATAAAGATCATGACTTAGATGAAAAAGATAAAAAGAAACTTCGTGCACCTCTTCGAAGAGCAGCAAAAGAAGGCCTCAATCCAAATTTAATTTTAACCGATACTGATGAGGATGAGAGGGTTTTTTCAGATGCGCCGCCATATTCACCCCAAAAGGCTATCTTTTATGGACGTAATCTTAGGAACCATGGAAACGATAGCCATGATGAACAAGCTGATGCTCCTGCCCCTCGTGTTGGCAGACCCCGAAAACACCCCAAACCCATATCACAGTCTCCAAACTTGAAAAAGGCTTTGTCACCTCCTCCTCCATTGTCAAAAACTTCTAAAAGCACAGTCTCTCTTGAAATATCACCTTCTCAGGTGTCTAAGTCTTCAAAAAGTATGACCTCTAGTTTAACACCTCCTAAAGTGAGTAAAGCAGCTTTACCTCCAGTTTTGAAACCTCAAATTACAGCTGGGCCCAGTGATATTACTGATGAACGGGCTGCTGAAGCTGCTGAAAAAAGTTCCAATGCTGCAAGAAAGTTGCAAAAAAGTGAAGGAGTTTCTAAGACTCCTGTTAATACACGAACTCGAAGGTCTATGGCTAACAGAAGAGAAAGCACGAAAGAAGTGAGCTCAGAAGCAAGTGAACCTGAAACAGAAAAGTCTACTCCAGAAACTAAAGAAAGAGAAACAAGAAGCAAGAGCGCCAGAGCCCAAAGTAGATCACAGTCTGAAACGGATGTGGCATTCAACTCCAGGAAAGGTCCTCGGAAGAGCCGAGCAGCCAGTTTGGTGGCTGACAACGAATCTCCTAAGAAAAGAGTATCAGGATTGACATCTGAATGCATGTCCCAGTTTTCAATAGCATCTCTTCCTCAAACAGAAAGTTTTAAGGTGTACAGATCTAACAATCAAGACCATGGTACAGACTCTGATGATGACAATAATGCAGAGACGACTAGCGTTTCCATGAAAAGCAGCAGTTCGGATGGTAGCTCCGATGAAGAGCAATCTGACTATGAGAGTGACATGGAGGGACCTCCTCAAATGGGAAGTAAAAGGGAAAGGAATGAAAGTTCTTCAGTTGAGTTTAACGCAGAAGAGCAGCAGCATTTGATTGAACTGCAGCCGCTAGATTTAGTTTGGGCAAAGTGCCGAGGTTATCCGTGGTATCCTGCGTTGATAATAAATCCTGACATGCCAAACTCTGGCTATTTCCATAATGGTGTCCCTATCCCAGTGCCACCAGAAGATGTGCTTGCTTTGAAATCCAATTATGAGGAAGATGTATATTTAGTTCTTTTCTTTGATACCAAGAGAACATGGCAGTGGCTTCCTAGAAATAAATTGGAGCCACTGGGTGTAGATTCAAAGCTAGACAAGGCGAGGTTGGTAGAATCGAAAAAAGCAGCAGAAAGAAAAGCCGTTAAAAAAGCTTTTGAAAATGCAATTTTGCATAGGTGTCGTGTTACTGGCGAATCCACAATACTTTCTAACGAATCCGAAGGGGAGAGTTAGGTCTCAGTTTCACAAAATGGTCCATATCTGATTGTATTTATTTGTTTCAAGTTATTGTACAAAGTGTAAAATTTGTAAATATATACCTTCAAAAGCACAGGTGCCAAAATCAAAATATTCAAATTTATAATAGAACTTAAAAGCAAGTCAAATTTCAGTACATAGCACCAGTTATTCTTGAAATGACAATTCTTTTCTCCAGAATCACTTTTCCAATGCAAAAAAATTATGAATATGGCATTTACATCTGATTACGTTTAGTTAGTAAGCAAGTTTTAGTTTGATGTCAGAGCCCTCCGAAGTTTTGAACTCTATATTGATGAAGATATTTTGAATTCAAAAGAAGTTATGATTTTTTTTCACCAGAATTTGTTCACTGTCACTCTGAATAGTTACACTTATAATGATAGTTTCATTGATAGTTTGCACTACTGAAAGTCCCTATTTGGCTTCTGTTAAGCATGGACCCTTGCTGTAGCAGTCATCTGGTAAGTTAAATGCAGTTGAATCATTGATTATGCAATTGCTTTTACATGCATTATTATTTTTTTAATAACATTATAAAGAATAAGTTTATTTTAACTTACTACCCATTTTACTACAACAAAAAGCTGAACCCCAAGCATGAATTTCAATGTTAAGTATTTCATTTGTTGTAGGAAATTATGCTAAATTTTCTTGTATCACACAATAATTTTAAGTGAATGCTTTGGAAATAAATTTAGCTGGATGGAAAAAAATTATTACTGCAAATCACTTCTGCATGCCCCCTCCTCCCCGAAAATTGATGTTTGTGTTGATGAGTTAAGTTAGTTTTGCACTTGTTTTGGTTATTTTCTTAAAGTAGCAATGGGTTTAATTTATAATGCAGTTGCAACTTAAATGAGATTGATTGCAATAGTTATAATTTACTCCAAATTTAGTTTTTTTTTATTTCTCCTCTCTGCATGCAAGCATTAGTACAGGTTGGCAAATTGAAAAGAGAACATGAAACAAAAACTGAAGACCTTCTGAGGCCTTATTTAAAACTGCCACCCTGCATTAACTTTAAGTTTATTTAGATACATTTTGTCTGTAATCACCAGTTTTTAATAATCATATTGTCATATATTGATGAAGCAATCTTTTTAATGACATTCTTTATTTTAAAGTTTCTATTTTTAATCATTTGCTTCTTGAGATTGATTACAAATTATTCATTTACAAAGTGTTCTTAATGAATTTGCTTGTACGAAAGCTGCCTATTAATTGACTCACTTCTACACTACATTTTGAATTCAACAACGGGACTTATGGTCATAAGTCTGCTAAAGTCATGACATATTGTACATTTCAATTTAAGTGTACAATTCTTTCTACAGTTTCTTTTGAATTACTTAACTAAAAAAATAATCTACCATTATTAGTTTATAATTAGTTCAGTTTTTTTTCTCTTTAAAATATCTGTATCATAAGTGCTAATACTTTGTTCTTAAGTCATTTTATTTTATTTTTTAGATTAAACCAGCTGAAGTTGTGCAATCAACTCAGGAGTTATCACAAGAGTTTAAGGAGTTGAAAAAAGATGCAGATGCACTTGTAGCTAAGCAAGAAGTAAGTTTCTGTTTATTTTGCATTTCAAATGTTAATTGGCCAGTCTTCATTGGCGCCTTGTCTAATTAACTTTACCATTTCCAAAACGCCAATGAATGTATCAAACCCTATATCCGAGATACTTTGATGATGTGAGGTTGTAATGCATCCTTCAAGCCTAATGGACTCATCGGCTTCCAACTTAACTAATTTGTTTTAGTTAAGATTGATTTGAAGTTTTAATTTAAGTTTAATTATGCTAAATAACGCACATCAAGGAATTTTTCTGAGCATCATTTCTTTTTTTTTGACAGCCTTAGTGAATGTATTTTATTAATAAGAGTTATTATATTTCAACTGAAACATATTTTTGACTGCCCTGCTATTTTAAGATCCTTGGCTGAGTTAAAAATTTTTTCTCCCTCTTCAACATGAATCTGTACTCCGACAACATCAAGGAGATTGTTGGATGCGTTTTGCACACTCATGGATTTCTATAGTTCTCCCAAAGGACACGCCACTAACCAACCATTATTTTTCAAATTGTGAAACTATTTATATTCAATTTAGTCCTGCTTTCATAAAATTTTCGATTTTTTTTTACTGAAATTATTATAAAAGTTGTTGAAAAATAATTATTTTCCCAAACGAGTAAATAGCCAAGAGCAATATTTCTTAATGGCTTATTAGAGGCTTGTTTATGACTTCTGTGTTGTCTGTTATAATGATAACTATTATTTTACTTTGGTTTTTGTTAATGGCTTTTAAAACCAGCAATCAAATAAAATTTTAAAATATCAGGTTAAATTCAAATCATTAACTGCTGTTAAATTAAAATCTATTAAATGCTGACTGCATAAATTTTTTTGGACAAAGGAACCTGTAGGGTCACATGGAGGAATTATTGTTCATTTTTTCAGGGAAAAATAATGGTCACTAATTTTTAAGAATTAAAAATGGTTTTTATAAAACTATTAAATTTAAAGATCCATACTAGAAAAACATTTAAACAAACTATTTTGTTGGTTATATTTTTCAATAGAAAATGGTCTAAGCTTTTCATTCCTATATATATATTTTCATTATTATTTAGCTGGAAATTTTCCCTGGCAAAAACGAGACATTTTAGAAGTAATTCCAAACATATACATTTTCTATGGACCTGTTAATTTACATGGCAATAATCCCTTTACTGTAGATAATAACAAAATTCTGCTCGGAATTGTGGGCTTAGTGTAGAGACAAAGTGTAACAGGCTTCAAGAATAAATCATACTCTACATACTATTATACATGTATATAAATGTCTTTTTTCTTAAAAACAATGCATCAGATAATTAAACAATCTTTTTTGTGTTAAAAATGATAATTTGAAATATTTAATTACTTTTTACATGCATTACTATAATAAAAAGGGTGACCATATCCTATGTGTGACCCATAATTGCCCAAATCCGGGGTAAATCCTGGTTAATTAATAAATCCTCAATAATTAAAATAAAATTGATGATAATAAAATTTTAGGTAAAGTGATTATTTAAAAACATTCTAAATTATTTAAGCTTATTCCATGCCAAATTAAATCTTTTTATCTTTTCATACTTTAGAAAAAAATGGATGTTATTGTTTTTTTACCCTTAATTCCCCCATATGATCCTATATATTATAAAGTTATAACACTAATTTTTCTTTTATAGGAAGTAAGACTTAAAATTGACAAAGAAATTAGCTCTGTTTGCAAGAAAATAATGGTTCTGGAGAAAAAAGTTGGGACCGATCCTAATGCCGAAAGTGTGGCGCGTTCCATTTTAAAGACTCGCAAGTTGGATTCAGAAGAGTAATGATGTCAAAACCAAAAATTTTATATTGGAAATAAATAAAAGTTAATTTTAACAGATAACGTTCTTCAGCTATATTTCATTTAAAATTCAAGTGTGTGGAAATATTTGTAATTTTTACCATGCAAACTAAGTTTTATTGTTTGTATCGCTATTAATTTTTGGATGCTTAGTGAAATATTTGGTCCCAAATGAGACTGTCGGTTGCAAATGCAAAGTAATGTATGTTATCAAAGTATTGTAAACTGAAGCATTTAATTGGTTTTTTTTTTAAAATGTACTTCTTTTCTAACAAAAACAGTTTTTTTTTTAAATCGGTGTGCTTTTATTTAAAAAAAATAAACATCTTTTTATTCTTCTATGGTTATTTTCTGGTCATATATTTAGTGCAGACAAATTTAAGTTTTATAATATAGTTGTAAAATTTTTTAAAGTAAGCTCTGACTAAACAATCTTTACAAAAATAATTTTTAAAAATGTAATTTTGTTGTTAGTGTTTATTTTCAGTAAAAATTAAAACATTAGTATTCTTATTATCTTCTAATACTAATAAGGGACTTTCTTGTTTTTGGCTTCTTGAGCAGTATATGATGCTGATTTTAATTTTGTAAAAATTACTTTTTTTGTAATGTTTAAGTTTCGAACTAAATTAGTCTGAAAATTTTCTGAATTCTACAGTATGTAATTTAAAATGATGATAATTCAGTCCTAATTTCATACAAATTAATCTTGTATGTTTTTTTACTTTGAAGTATTTTGTTTTCTAATTTGTTTGAATATTAAGTTAAAGTTATTTTTTTTATGTCTTAAATAATGTTGGCTCTGTTTATGTTCATATTCAACATTATGTTCATGTTACATTCTATTATATAAGTGCCTAAAAGAAATGGAATTAGCATTTTGGTTATTGAAAGAAGCTTCTCACTGGCCGAAAATTAAATATATAAAAAAAAGTCTTAAATTTATAATTAATACAAGAATAATCCCTTTTGATTTTGTGTCCAAAGAAAAGTGCCATTTTTTAATTTCTTGCTGCTCATTAAATAATTCTGACCGATATTAATATTATTTTATACCAGTTGTCTAATTTAAGTAATCAATATTTGAAGCTTAAATTAAGGGTAACTAATATAGAATAATATGACAAACATATTGGTTGCTGTGAAACTTATGCTTTTGTTAGATTTTGTACAACATAAATTGTCAAATTTTGGTTAATAAGAGTTGGTTGTGTGTATATTTTGTCACAAGTTGTTGCATTTTTATATCATTTCCACTTATTTCTAAACAAATGCTAAGCATATAAAACATCTGCACATAGTTTTTTTTCTCCAAAGTGTACTTTATTTTACCTTCACATGTTATCATTCCTTCAATACTAGATAAGAATTGTACATGTAATGTTTGGAAGTAGTGTATATTTTCATTTTGTGAAATAAATGCCTATTTCATTATAATTTGTTTCTTTTTTTGAAGTTTACAGTTAGCACACATACATACATTATACATAAAGCCAATGCTTTTCATTAGTACTACAGTTAAATTTTGCATATTTGAAATGGCAAATATTTAAATAATTGAAATATAAAATACATGTGAAGTGAAAAATCACAAAACTATATTTCCCTTATTGTTACTCAAAAAAGTAAGAATAAAAAATTTTGCAATTTTATATTTTCCTTATTGTTACTTGTTAAAGTAAGATTTAAAAAAAATTGCAATTTTTCGAGTAATTCCTTAGCTTGGAATAATTCTAATTGTGTACTGAATTAGTTTTGTTGGCTTTTTAGTACTTTTCTTCTACAAATTCTCTACTGGTACACCGGGGAATTCATTGAGACTGAGTCGAATATTGCTAATTAATAAAAATCGTGTGTTAGATTTATTTTTTAAGGTATTGCATAAGATTGTAAGGTCGGTTATTGGTATCTAGTATATAATGTAGATGGCAGCACCAAAATCGTTAGAGCTAAATTAGTAAAATAATTGTTATTTACAATTTGTAGATGTCGCCACTTAAGGGCGCTCATCTCCCCCATACCCCGTCCTCCTTCGATCGGGCTTGCTAATGGGGGGAGTCTATGGGGGGAAAATGGTTTTCGTTCAAAAAAAAAAAAAAAAAAAAGCAATGGAATTATAGGAATATTTTGATGCGTTTTTTTTTCAAATTCATAAGACTCCAATAAAGTTGTGCTTATAGAGGTTATTTTTTAAAAAGCGTTATTTACTTTTTTTTTATCTAAATTTTTTTCTTAAAAAAAAAGAAAAATAATGTTTTTTAAAAAATAACCTCTAAAAGCACACCTTTATTGGAGTCTTATGAACTAAAAAAAACCGCATCAAAATATTCCTATAATTCCATTGCTTTATTTTGGAACAAAAACCATTTCTTCCCCATAGACTTACCATTAGCCAACTCGATCAGAAGAACCTATTGAATAGCCACACCATAAGAACTTGATTTCCGTTTTACTTCTTCTTATGTGAATTTTGGAATGGCTCTGCAAAATTTCGTGTTCTGATTGAAATTATTTGGTTAGAATAGTTATTTAAAATATTTAGCCTCATGTTCATTTATGAGTTCAAACGTTCACAAATGTAAAATTTCTAAATTTGGATAACAAAATAGAGTTTATATAGCTTATACACTGCGATCCAAAAGTTTAGACAATGACGTTTTTTAGCTAAAATTTAGAATTGGGATAGTAGAATTTCAAAACATCCCTATATATATTAAAGAAGTATTTTGAAATGCTATAATTGAAATATAATAGCTTGATTTGCTATAAAATTTTTTTTTTTCATAAAATAAAATTTTGTATGGTCCCAAAAGTTTAGACACAAATACGAGATTATGCTAATTTAAAGTACATAATGACCTAATTTTGCATTTTTATTGATGAATCACATATTTTTTATATGATAAATTAAAGAAATACGATATCCGGTGAACTAAACAAATTTAATAACGATATTAGTACAATTTTACACCAAACAGACAATATAGTCACTTTATATCTTTATTCAAATCATATTTGCTTCAAATTTACAATTTAACATATCTAAATACGAACCGAATGAATACCAGCCCATCACCTTAAAGTTTTGCCACGAATTCGTAGACTTATAGACGTTCATTGATCGATTTTCTTGATGAAAAGTGCAGTATTTCCCATATAAAATCACAAAATAGCAACAGATTATTCTTTTTTGCACTTTAGTACAATGCAGAGATAGTCACCTCTTCAAAAACACCAAAAAAAATTCGGTTATTCCCAAGTAAATTCACTCTACACCATTACAAACCCTTGATGCTAGAGTTTTTGAGGGGGAAAACCGGTGTTTTCAAAATCATATTTTTCAATATTCGGTTAAACCGAACGTGTTTAAACAGCACTAAAGAGACCGGTTAAATTGTAACCGGTTCAAAGAAACCGGTTTTTCTCAAGAAACTTCAAATTTTAGTATGAAGAAGGAACTTTCGTAATTGTGTGGAGTCAACTTGCGTTAAAATTTCCTACTTTTTTTTTGTCGTTTTTGAAGAGGTGACAATCTCTGCATTGTACTAAAGTGCAAAATAGAATGATATGTCACTATTTTGTGATTTTATATGGGGAAAGATTGCACTTTTCATCGAGAAAATTGGTCAATGCATGTCCCTAAATCCACGAATTCGTTTCAAAACTTTAAGGTGATGGACTGGTATTCATTCGGTTCGTATTTAGATACGTTAAATTACAAATTTGAAGCAAATGGAATTTGAATAAAGATTTAATATGGCTTAATTGTCTGTTTGGGTGTAAAATTGAACCAATATCGTTATAAAATCTGCTTAGTTCACCGGATATCGTTTTTTTTTAATTTATCACATAAAAATGTATAATTCAACAATAAAAATGCGAAATTAGGCAATTTTGTACCTTAAATTAGCATAATCTCGTATTTGTGTCTAAACTTTTGGGACCATACAAAATTTTATTTTATGAAACTAAAAATTGTTATAGCAAATCAAGCAATTATGTTTCAATTATAGCATTTCAAAATACGTATTTAATATATATAGGGATGTTTTGATATTCTAATTTCACAAATCTAAATTTTACAGCCAAAAAACGTCATTGTCTAAACTTTTGGATCGCAGTGTATAAACTTTATTTTGTTAGGTTCTCTAGGTTGTTATTATAAACACCTATATAATATAGGTGTTTATGATAACAACCTCCTTGGATTTATAAATGTGCTTTGTTTATTTATTATTAGGGATCCAAAATTTGTTTGTTAATACTGAACTTATTTGTTTGCCTTATTTATGGTCTTTGGCTTTAGGTTATTTGTTATTTTATTAATCATCAATAACAACGCTATATGTGTTCTACTTTTTTTAGTACGTACATGTACATGTGAAGTTTGCATTCTTGTATAATATATATTATTCCCATATTCATAACTACTTGCTTTGATTCAAAATTATGCGTTGGTAATTTTTATTATTCTTGATTTGAACTAATCTCTTACATTTTTGTGTACTAAAAAGCTTATAAACGGTTCATAAAGTCTTAAAACATGTTTGTTTCTATTGTAAATCTGAATGATAAAACGTTCTTGAAATTTTTATTTCACAGTTACACAGTCATGTTTTTGATTTATACTTTATAAACATCAATCGTAATATTACAAGTTTGTGCTTGTATGCTCTAAATTAAAACTATGTTCTCTGTTGGTCCTTTTTAGTAAGAATTGGTTGTATATTTGGTAAACAATGCTCATAATAGTATATCCAACAAGAGTAAGGAAACCATAAAAGTATGGAAGTAACAATACATTTGGATGTACCTGTAAAGAAATAATCTCGTTAAAAGCATCGTATTATTAGCCAATTATAAGTAATGTAAATAAGGCCCTGGAAAAAATTATAAGGTCCAAGAAATATCCATGGATTTATGACCATTGATTCGGCCTCGCCATCCATATCAATAGCACAGATGAAGATTAAAGTAATCCTATATTCATTGTTAGGATGCCTTTTTTATTTCCTGCTTTCTTGGACCACAGAAAATTTGCATATCCCTAAAAAAAAATAGACGACCTTATACTTTTTTCCATCAGCAGAAACGATTCTTATTTAATTTTACCAATAAGTTCGATTAATTTAAATTATATTTTAATTATAGTGTATTATAATAATAAATCATTTGCATATTTTGCATTTAAATTGCTTTCCTATCCAACAAATTTGGTTGAAACTTAAAACATTGAAGACAGTTCGGATCGTACATGCTAAGCTAAAATCACGAACTATTTCAGAAGGGACTAAGGACTCTAAGTGTCAACCCTACTCCCTAGTTATTGGTCATTCCACGGTTATTTCAAATAGATTTATTTCAATTAAAACGTATTCAAATGTTAGAAAATAACATATTTACCTTTCTATCGAAGGAATTATTGACAATTGTCAATGCAATAGGAAAATTCTGTATTCCACATGCGATAGCAACCGCCTTTCTTTTTGGGAGATCTTGCCTAAAGCTGTAGGCCACTACGAAACCTAGAGACAGCCCTAGAAGGGGCAGGGCTATAGCTACTCCACAAATATTACTTGGTAATGTAGTGAATACATCAGCAACGGTAATGCCTTCGATCATGATACAGGTAATCAGAATTAGGAGGCCAATGTATTTACCCACCTATAAAACATGTGTACAATATATTATCGATCAATGTCATATACAGGTATATATCATGTATTAGCACCTTATCTCAACAACAACAACATCAATATGAACAAAAACAATAATAATAATTCCAATATGATAATAATAATTACAGTGCCATTATCATCAAAAATAAATATTTTAAGGGTATTGATGATGATGAAGTAATGATGTAAAAAAAATTATAACAATAAAAAATGAAGAAAATATAATATTGAAATTTTAAAAAATCATATATATTTGAGTATTCTGCATACGTTGAACCTACCTTAGATATAAAGATTGATGCTTCAGTGTATTTCCATCGCAATATTATACCAATTATCACTAGTAATATAACGGTTACGAATGTCAAAGAAATTTCACTGTAGGGTAATATCAAATTCTCTGTTGCATAGTTGCGTCCGTAAATCCATAGGTTTAAAGAGATTGTGCCGAATGATATCAAAGTTGATAGTGAAGTCATTGTTGCACTTGAAAAACAAATCAGCAATATTTTACTATCGAGAATATAGTTTTACATATAAATAGTTAAATAAGTATAATTAAGTAAATAAGACTTCATTGTTGCACTTAAAAAAACAAATCAGCTATATTTTACTATCGAGAATATAGCTTTACATATAAATAAGTAAAATAAGTACTATTAAAGAATCACATATATGAGGCATATTATACTTTTTGATTTTTTGTTGTTGAAAACTTTTGAAAAATGTTTTGTTATTAACATAATAAACTTATTTAATACTTATACTGAAAGAAATAGCGGCTGAATTTTGAGATTAAATTAATCTTTTTGTCTGGGGTTAAAAATATTATTAATTAGGGAGCAATTTTTTTAATTAAATGAGGCAGGTTGAGACAACTGACATTTTAAATTTTGTAGAAAATTTTATAATGTGTATCTGTGTAAAAGTGTTAGATTTATTTTATGTGTAGTAGGAAAGGGGGGGGGGGGGGGGTTAACAGTCATGACTTTCTAAGGCCAAACCACACATACCAAACAGTACTCTCACACACAAAATAGCAAGATAGAAATCTAGTAGATCTTTTATGTAAAAAACGCATTTAAAAAATTTCAACAAGGTTAAAAATTTCAATTACAACGACTATGCCACCCTACCTGACTCTTAAGGGGGTCTGGCACCTCCATAGAAGCCCATGTTAAATTGTCCAACTTTGGGGGCATCTCAAGAATTAACTAATTAATATATCCATTTCAAATTTTCACAGTTTCATCTATAGACATTTTTAAGTATTTTAACACAAGATTATTTTGAAAAACTAAAAACTAGATTAAATATGAATTTTTTTTAAATATCGTTGAAGAATGTCAATATTTTTAACCTAAAAGATTTTTTTTAAAAAAAAGTAAAAACTTTACAGACTATTCCCTGCGTTAAAATGTTTAAATATACTTGTGAATTACAAATAAAAAAATTCAAGTATTTAAATGAATAACATTTTTAGTTATGTGCCCCCAAACATTCACATGATTCAAAAATTGTAAAACCGAGAAAAACCAATTTAAAGTTTTTATTGTTAACTCATTTCCTTACGAAGGATTTTTGCTTCCTCGTAATATTTGATTGGAATAACATTATCGGATCCTTAGTCGTTCGGCCGATCTGGGCAGTTTCACTAAAGAAAGGGTAAAATAAAATTGCCTTTAATGTCAAAAATATTTTTCTAATCGTCTTAAAACTTTGTGACATTATTAATAAAGGTTGATATAGTATTTTAAGCCACTAATTTTTTTTTTTTAATTTTTTCAATGATTTTGGGGTGCCAGACCCCCTTAAAAAATGGACCTTAATAATAATTACCTCGTTATTGAACAAATAATTAACTATTGGAATGTTTTAAATATATCTATGCGGCAATGACCAACTTTTGTAGAAATATATTACTTTACTTTTGTATGAGCTTTTTTTTTTAAATGCCATACCTTACTAATGAAGATGACAAAAATTAGAAAAATATAACCAGTTTGTCTTCAAAAGTTGGTATGAAGGTTGTATAACAAAGCTGTACCTTAAAGCCAAGTCTCCTTCGCAGAAGTAAGTGAAAGCGTTGGTTAACAATCCTCCTGGGCAGCAAGAAATGATGAGTATTTCTGTTGCATATAGTCCGTCCACAGAACTGCTGCGCATTAAAGTGTACGCCATTAGTGGTATTATAAATAATTGGCAGACTAGGATAATCCCAATGCAGGTTGGATGTTTAATGTGTTCCTTAAACTGCAAAAAAATATTTTTATGAAACCATCTGAAAATAAATAGACTAACTAAAATGGGTGATATTCTCAGAATGTTAACTTTTGCCAATATCAAGTATGTAAAAAAAATAGAATTACTGTCTCGTTTTTTAAACCCCTGAAAAAGGGGACTGTAATTACATTATTACAGGTCTTCTCAATCGAAAAATTTAAAATTGAAATTACATTTTCTACTTAATTTTTTTTGTGAGTGTTTCTGATCATTAGCAACACTTTATGCGAAGGCAATAATGCAAAGACGAAAATTACAATACGATGTATAAGAACTAACAAATTCTAAATATTGTAATTCTTTATTACGGTTTTTCATGCTTTATAAATGTATGATACTAAAATTATACATAGCAGAAAATTGTCTCTTACCTGCACCATCAGGAGTACAGTAATTACTACAACTAAAATCATGCATTCAATTCCAAAGTATAAACATAGGAAGAATAAATAATTCTTAACAGCTCCAAAAGTCAATTATTCTGCAACTAAATTACACTAAATTGAAGGATAGGTATTTATTGTATAATGGAAGATATGTATTATTATTAATTTTGTTTCTTTTTCATTTACGCCTTTTTGTTTCGGAAAATTGATTGTCTAAGTTAAAGACACGTATGGCCGGTCCACTGGAGCAACGGTTAGTGTACTAGCCGTTGGAGCTGCTGGGCTCGGGTTCGAATCTCGGTTAAGGCATGGATATTTGTGTTTGTCAATAAATGTTGTTATTTGTCTATGTGTTTGTGGCGTTCTTCTTTGTGTGTCTCCTGTGACTGTCTCTTCTGGCGAGCGGGGTAATGGGCTATATAGCCTACGCCCTTCCCTTCTAGAGGGCGCAATCACTGTCATTTGTCATTAAAGACACGTATAAAACATCATAAATAAAAAATCTATAAAATTCGTTATGGTTGCAGATAAAAAATAATTCGACATATACATTTATTCCTTATGAGTATTTATCAAATAATCTCAAATTCATTGAAACAAATTAAAATAAATATTTACATTAACGATTACTTAAAGTAAATATTTATTTTAATTTGTTTCAATGAATTTGAGATTATTTGATAAATACTCATAAGGAATAAATGTATATGTCGAATTATTTTTTATCTGCAACCATAACGAATTTTATAGATTTTTTTATTTATGATGTTTTATACGTGTCTTTAATGACAAATGACAGTGATTTACATTAACGATTACTTGCGAATCGGGCTTGTGTCGACCACATTGCAACCCTAAGGATTATAATCGAGCAATCCATTGAATGGCAATCGACTGTTTATTTGAATTTTATAGATTTCGAAAAGGCATTTGACAGTATACATAGAGATACACTTTGGAAGCTGCTAAAATATTACGGAATACCAGAGTGTTTTGTGAAAATCATTAAAAACATATACAAGAACTACTATATCAGAGTAGTTCATAATGGAATACAATCAGAATCCTTTGAGGTAAACTCGGGAGTCAGACAGGGATGTATCCTTTCTCCAACAATTTTTCTGATTACTGTGGACTGGATTATGCAGAAAGTGACAGAAAACAAGAGGGGTATTAGATGGACACTTACTGAGTTTCTTTGTGACCTTGATTTTGCTGACGACCTATGCCTGCTAACTAATACCCTTAAAGATATGCAGGAAAATACAGGTAGACTGAATACTGAAGCAAAGAAAATAGGGCTTAATATCAATCAAAAGAAAACAAAAATTTTAAAAATCAACCCTAAACAAGCAAATGACATCCTCCTTGAGAATCAAAAACTAGAAGAAGTGACCAGCTTTACACACATATCTTGGTAGCACCATCAACAATAAAGGTGGAACGGACGAGGATATCACTATCAGACTAAATAAGGCACGGGGTAGCTTTGCAATGTTAATCAAGTTTTTTAAAAACAGGGCCATCTCTATCGCAACTAAGATCAGAGTTTTTAACACTAATGTGAAGTCTGTCCTTCTCTATGGATCTGAAACATGGCACTGCAATAAAACTAATGTGAGAAAGCTTCAGGTTTTCATTAACAAGTGCCTTAGAAGGATTCTTGGCATTAAGTGGTACCATAAAATTAATAACGAAGAAGTTCTAAGGAGAGCAAATCAGATACCAATTGAATTTGAAATTAAGAAACGAAAGTGGCAGTGGATTGGTCACGTATTGCGAAAAAATGAAAAATTCAAGATAAGACAGGCGTTTGACTGGAATCCCCAGGGGCACCGAAAGAGGGGAAGACCAAGAAACACTTGGAGACGGACGATCGAGAAAGAACTGAAGGACGTGGGGACAACATGGCGGGAGGCGAAACATCTGGCCACCAACAGAGTGAGATGGAGGAAATTGACGGAGGCCCTATGCTCCAGTGATGGAGTGACAGAGGGCTAAGTAAGTAAGTAAGTAATTAACGATTACTTGGACATAAAATGTTATGAGAAAATATTTATAATTAGATTGATAAAAAACAGCTACATATTTTCCTATTTGGATTAATTAGAATATTCATGTCCTAGAAAACTTTAAGTTTTGCTCTTAAACCTAAAAAAAAAAAATCATAAATGTTCTCTTTGTGTGTTTTACTTCGAATGAAATAATTAAAAAAAATTTTTTATGCCGCATAATAAAATTCATATTACACGATTTTCAAGAATTTTTTTTATTAGTGTATCTCACAAAAATGAAAAATAAAACAGTTGTATTGGAGCAAAAAAACTCAAAATATTAGTTTTTAGTTTAAAACAAATCAAATACTACAATACACAGATTGTTGACAAGTAAGCTTTTAATGAGAGAATATATTTTACCTTTTGCCAATGAACCTCGCAACCAATGCATAACATAACAATAACTGATAGAATGAGCATTAGAATATCCATGATAGGTTTCAATAATTCCAAGGGAAAAACATTGTCTAATGTGACAGTGATGTTAGACATTTGACAAGAACTGTTTTCTGTAGTGAAATTATCCGCAGTCAGAACTATTTTCGCTGCCATATTTAAGATGTTATATTTTTGTGCATTGTTAAATGTTTCATATGAAATAAAGAAATAATCAGGACCGGTAGTTCTTTGAAATAAAACTAAACACTAAATTTAAATGATGGATATGGTGATTTCTATATAAGAACTATCTTTTGTATACGTAGCGACTCCAAATTTATCTTGTGCATATCAGATTCGAAAGGATATACAATCAACTCCAACTCTAACTTTTACGACAAATCTTTCAACTTTTTAGTCGTAAAAAGTATTAATGTTGTCATTAGACTCTGGAATTTTATTATTATCTCTGTCTGTGATCAACGTAATAAAGACTATAAATAAGATAAATGGGCCTATACTCTTCATCATACTTGACAGAAATTTTTAACTCCTTTTTTTTCTTCCTATGTCAGAATGCAAATATTAAAACAAACTTTGATACACATCAAACTTGAACACATTTTTTACTTTCTAAAAAATTTAAAAGTACGTATACTATACTAAAATAAAGCTCTAAATATGCTCAGTATGCCATAATGTAATACTACACTTGTCTAAATTTTTTGGTGCAACGTTACTCTTTGAAATGTGAGAGAACTGAAGTCGGTTTTAGGGAGTAACATAAAACGGTGTAAACTCACACCGAATCTGAGTAACTTTATACAACAAAAACGGAGTAAGGCTCCACTGTAAATATGGAGTAAGGTTACATCACAGAAACGGAGTAAAATAAGTGCAATCAAAGCTGCCTCCAACATTTACGGTTTAACTACCGTTTCGATAGTTCAATATTAGTGTTTACAAAAATGTAAAATCTAGTAGCGACACTGTCGTTATTTGTTACAGTTTTATACCCAAGCCAAATTTAAGCCAAAGACCTTGCATTTTTTTATTATAAGAAAGTCGCTTAACCTACCACTCAATGCAAGCTTAACAAAATGTGAAATTTTTGCATAATACTTTTTGTCTCACAATATTTATGATTATGCATGTTCTTAAATAAGCTGTTAACCTACGACGGCTTACCCAGCGTTTCCTGAAACGTTCTTATTATAGAGTTTAGTAACTTTACTCAAAAATTGGTATAACTGTACTATTTTGCGTTGAAAGGTGTCTTAAGACGAGACATTTTTAGTCAGGACAACACAAGTACTAGACAAAACGGTAGAAATTCTGCAAGAGCTAGGACAAAATATGTTGGGCAGTCACATTCTTAGTAAGTTCTGACCAATCTGTCACCAAGGCGAACGCAAATTTTCCACATTCTTCAAATCATTTTAGTTAAAAAAAAGTCATTACAAAAAAATTAATTATTTACAAGAAAGTCACGTCATTACAGTAACGTTACACCACAAAATCAGGTTAACGATGCATTTAGTTTTACAGTGTATGTACAAAGTCCATCAATACGAAAACTACGGTCGTTATCAACAAAAACTTTGGGCCGCTTAAAACGTTTTACATTCATTTAGATTAACCGTTTCTTGGACCATTTCCATTCAAATAAAATGTTTTGGGTTTATAGCAATGCGTTGGTTTGTCATCTTCATAAGATCTTCCTTCTCAGAATCCTCTACATTTCCTTAAAAAGAAATATTAAAAGTATTCAATATTAAAAGTACAAATTTCTTAGTTGCACATCATTATATAGCATTACACTTCAGATATCTGACGGATACCACAACAATGGAACCACTTCAGAAAATAAAATATTATATTGTATTCTCTACTAGAATTATTTTAAACACTTTTTAGTGAAAATTATGCTACTTTTACAATGTCTAAATTATAATATTAAAAAAAAAGTCGAATTAGTTAATGTTAAACTTTTAAGTATTTTTGAATGAATTATTTTTATGATGTGCTATTGATAAGACATTCAATTAATACTTGGAAATAGGATATGCGTCAATGTTTATTAATATAAATCGTTTGTCTGCTTTCAACATGTTAACATCCCTTATTTATTCACTTGTTTGAAGTAATGCTTGCTGTTTCGTTGATTATCATTTAATCATATGCTAAATTTAAAATATTTCTTCACTACCATATGCTAATTTTTATAATCTCTCATAACACAAGAACCAATCAGTCTTTGTAAAAGCTGCCCGTGCGGGACATAGAATCAAGCCCTCAGGATGCAACTTTCGGTAAAAAGAACTTCAACTGCTTCTCATTACATATTAATAGTTACAACTAAGTAGTTTATTAGATGCAAACAAATTTTTTTAAAACGAAATTATTTTTATAATACTTTAAATTTGTGTGTGAGTGTAAAAAAACCCATTTAAATTAAAGAGAGATATGAGCTTGAAATAACTATGTCATGAAAATGTTAATACCATACAATACAATATTATGGATTATAACATTTCGATTACCTTCTTTGGAATCTGGTAATCTGATGACTTCGATGCTTTTGCGTTGGGCGAATCTTTTATGCAGTTGATAAATTCCACAGAGTATGGTGCTTAAAAGTATCATTCCAAAGCCGTAGACCCATGGTAGCAGAACAATGTCCTCTTGCATCTAATTGAAAAAAATATTGAAGGATTTGACTTAACTTTATCAAAAATGACCTTATGGTGGTTATAAAATAACGCTCGCTATTCGGAGTGGTCTGTAACTTGAATGAATAATCCCAATGCATCAAAAATCGAGACACTCACTAATCAAGAAGGGGGGAAAAGAATGGAATCATAAAAAAGATAGAATCATAAAAAATAAACATAAAAAAGAATAATCATAAAAAACAAGCTCGTCTCTTGACCAGAGTTCAAATTACGAGGCGTTGTCAATTATGGCCAATTACTTCGAACACAGCTAATTACGCCTCGTAATTTAGAACCCTGGTCAAGAGACAAGTTGCTTTTTTCGAACAAGAATGGTATATAAAAAAGAAACTCGTCTCTTGACCAAAGTTTAAAATAACGATGCATAGCCAATTATGGCTAATTAAGGCCAACACATCCAATTACGCCTCGTAATTTAGAACCCTGGTCAAGTGACGAGTGTGTTTTTTATGATTCCATTATTTTCCTCCCTTCTTGATTAGTAAGTGTCTCAAAGTTTTTTGCATTTGGATTATTCATTAAAGCTACAGACCACTCCGAATAGCGAGCGTTATTTTATAACCACCCTGTATTTCGTTTATTTTATCTAACTGAAATAATATTTAATATTTAATCAACGATTTGAAATAAAAGGAAAAAAATCCAACCTTAATAGCAAAGAATTGGCGGTTCGAATGAGGCGAAGCATGTTTTGTTAGTGGGAAAGAATACAACCCTTGACGAAACTGTGACGTCAGTGTATGCGTGACCATTCCAGTTTAGACGAATTAGATGCCGGGTGTTTTATTTGTGGTGTTTAAAATAACGGTAAACGTATTTGAGTCGTCACTGCTGCACTCTAAAAAATGAATGCTCAAAAACGACGAAATTTTCCTTAATTAGTGACGATTCCGTTACTGGCAAATGCTCCGAGTTTTCGTTTCCTCAAAGTGAGGAAATTTGAATCGTTATTTTTATGAGGATTTGAATGTCGTCTAATCTAAAGAAATATTTCGTCATTTTTGAGCATGTGAGTACAACAATGAGATTCAGTTTCCTCAAAATCAAGATACAGAATCGTCAAATCACGATCGTAAAAGTGAGGATTCGCGTTTACTCAAAAGTCACGTGATAGTTTGACGAAACAATCCTCAAAATTAACGAAATGAGGCTAAGGATTCATGAATCGTCAAAAATGAAAGTGTTATTTCAGAGAGTGTCGTCATTCCAAATGTCCATCACCACTTTTAAAACACTTCCCATACGATTGTCGCACAAGAGTTTGCACACCTAGTTGAGTTATATAGTTAGACACTGAACTTGATCAAACAATGCATGATAGGGAATTGCTTACTTCTAGTGGAAAGGACAATGCAATGACAGTCAAAGCAAGTGGAAAATTCTGTATCCCGCACTCAATGGCAATCGTCTTGCAGACTGGGACCTTCTGCCTGAAAACTGCCGCGATGCCGTATCCCAGTGCCAGTCCAAGGATTGGCAGTAGGAGGATGATGACGTACAGTCTTGTTGGGACTCTATTGAACATGTTGGGGAAGATAATAATTTCCAGAACGCAGCCGACGAACATAAGTAGAAGTCCTGTGTATGTTCCTATCTGAAAAGAATTAAACTTTGCTACATATTTTCTAGCTCTACACTGCAGTAAAAAATGTAGTAAATTTACGGCGTTTTGGACCTAGTACCATAACAATGAGAACTTCGGCGAATAGTTTTGAACTCTCGTCGTCATGTTGGGAGAGATTATGATTTGAGCATTGGATAAGTAGGAAAATACGTGTATCCTATCTAAAATTAGTGTATTATTTATTTTGATTTATCATGTTTTACAATAATCCCAATACTCAGTTGAGTTTCTCATATAGAAAAAGGTAAATCTTCATTTTTATCTCAACTTTACAAGTTAGCGTAATGTAAATCAAAACTTCAACTCCAATGTTTTTTTTTTAAACTTCTAATACTTACTTTACCTTTTGTTCCCGACTTTAAAGGAAAATCTTTTGAAAATTGATATAAATTGATTTTCTACACCACGAAACTGAAAACCCTTCCCTAAAAATTGTCATTTTTAAAAACAAAAGAACTAAGTAGCAGCCTTATACTCACTTTTGTTACCCATTTAGCAATATTTGGTACTTTCCACCTGAGAATCATTCCTACGCAAATGGGGGAGGTCACAAAAACAAGTGAAACTGCCATTTTCTGGTAAGGAATTACTAAATCAACAGATTCGAATTGTCTTCCATACAGCCATATGTTTGCTGGAAGCATACCCATTGCCATTACAGTTGATGCTGTCGTCATGGCTACACTGTAAAAAATTTCGTGTTACAAAATTTCTATTAAAAATGTAAGCATGATAAATAATAATTTACATAAAAAGTTAATGTCCGCTCTTTTTATAGTCTATTGTTTCAAATTTCATTAAAACATGAAGCTTTTGTGTATATAGTAGCTGATTTTTTCAGAAACTCTTTTTTTTAAGGATAAAAAAATACTTTGGTACAGTTCCTTAACACACAATCTTTAAGTTACCAGTGAAGTACTTTAACAACACGATCACCAGATTACTTAATAGATTGAAGGTAGTAATATTGTTGACTTTTAACACACCTTTCTCCTAAGTGTCAATAAGAACAAGTACTGCTTGTAAACTCTATACCACTTGAAGTAAACGGCCATAGACTGTATAGTAAGCAAAACGGTTTTAAACCGCTCATTTCTGTAAAAAGTGTTTTAATTGCACTGTATAGCGTGCCCATTACTGTGAAAAAAAACCCCTGTAATTTTACAATCATTTTTCCTTTAATTTTTATGGGCAACAGCCTTATTTGATGTAAAATGGTTTTATCTACTAAATTAACGGCCTTATACCTTAGACTGTTAGAAAATTAGGGCGATTCCCGTATTTTTAGTTTTTAGTTCATCTATTAGCTATAGGAAATGATGGGCAGGAGCATTTTTTTTAAACGGTTTGTGACTGGAATCTCTGCTGCCGTTCCCTGCCCGTTATTTTACTGGGATTTTTTTTTATTAAACAGTGTCTTTACCTGAGAGGCAGATCTCCGTCGCTGAAGTAGGTGAATGTGTTGGACAGCACCCCTCCCGGGCAGCAGGCGATGATGAGAACTCCAGTGGCGTGGATGCCCGCCACTCCAGAGGCCAGCAGCACAGCGAAGGCCGCCACTGGCTTGATGCCGAACTGGCTCACGATGCCGATGCCCAGGCCGATAGGCCGTTTGATGTGACCCCAGAGCTGCAAAAGCAGAATTTAGTACCACTAATTCAAATCGTGTTACAAAATAAACAAATAATTTGCCTACTTTCTCTTTGAATTTGAATTTTTTTATAGAAATGAAATGTATATGATTCACTCATGTTAAAAAGTGGATCATTACTCCTTAAACACTGTGGGAGCTGGCGAAAAGTGCTATCACCTTGTTTGCGAAGTAACGTACCTCCTAATGTAGCTCTAGTGCGACGTTATTTAACCTAACCTTTCGCACTCCATTTTCGACTTTTTTTTCTAACCTTTCGGTTTTAGAAATTATTTTATAAGTTATAAGATATCTGTCTTTTATATTTTTTGTCTGTCTGTCCGTTCTATAAAATTTTCTTTAAGTATTAATACTTTAAGAAACATTTGGGCATGTATGCTTCAGTAAAAAAAAATCGTTTATTAGCATATTTGGTTTGAGCTTCGCTGATGGCCAGCATGACTGCGTAATTTACAATGAATGGGTGAAGTTCAATAAATGGGCGACTATTGAAAACTAAAGCGCAACGTTCTTTGGCCCTTTAGTATTGAATAGCACTAGAGTGAGTTTTAATGCTGGAAAATATTTAAAATAGTAAATTTTGGGCTGATGAAAAGCTAATGTATCCCATTCCTACACCCCATTCCTAATATGCTAAAGAAGCATGAGAAACATGGTTTAGGAAAAAGCAGTCTCCAAATTCCTGACTTCCTTCTCATAAGTCTTGTTTCTTACAGTAGTAGAAGATACATTAAAATTCATTATTGAAATAATTCTTAAGAAATTTATAATTTGAACAATCGGTGTTGAATGATCTTTCAAACTTCGAGGATAAAGTCGTAGGTTTGATTTCAGTCATACGGATGTAAAATTCAGAAAAGTAATAAAGTTAAAATTTATTCAATTAGTGAATATAATGATCAGTGAACGAGAACATAATTGACAAATTTTAAAATAGCTTCTGAATTATTATCATTAATATCTTAAAGAGAGCATAAAGTATATTGATATTTTTAAAAAGTTGAACTATCTAAATTTATCTCAGCACATTTTAACTTAATTTTGGACTATTCCATAAAAATGTCAACTTTTGATGAAATAAAATTAATTTTTTATAATATTTACAAATTAAATTTAAAAATATATTCCAAGTTTTCAAATTATATTTTAAGAAATCAGGAAGATAAAGGACATCTATTTATATTTCCCTAAAAAGAAGATATATGCCTAGTGGACAAACAAATTTGTTGAATCTGCAAATAAAACCTTCAACCAGCTAGATATTGTCCTCGATACGTGTTTAAAAAACCTTTAACATATGAATAAATGCATATAATGTAATATTTAATATCTTATGAGTATTCTAGATAGCAAAAAAATAATTTTTTTACTTTACACGCTTTTTATTTAATATATTTTTATGAAACTTTTAGTCATTCCGCACGGTCATTCCGTCACGTCAAATGACTGTTAATAACTTAAAATATGTTACATTTAGGGTGCTCTAAATTATAATTTTACATAGCTTATATATCATATTTAAGGTATGCATTAGTTTAAAAACACAATCTATTGTTATTTCATAGAAGTTTCCGTATTTAAGTACCATGATGCAGTTGTGGTTGCAAAAATGTCATTCCGTAACACAAAAAGAAGGTAGTCAAAAATTAAATAATAAAATACTTCAAAAAATAATTTTTTTATTATCTTTTAATTATTAACAGTAATATATAAAATGAAAGCCAAAATAGCTTCGTGATAATTGGTTTACTTCAATTCTGCAATTCAAAATGTCATGTTCTACATTCAAATGTCCGTTAGATATGGAATTGCCCATTTTATAATGTATTTTTTATTCTTAAAATAAGTAACTATTATTGAATTTCCAAAATTTTAAAAATAGTTTTGTAGGTCCTTTAACTTCATTTATAAAGAAGATCAGGAAATGTTCAACAAAAATTTGAATTTAAAAATTTACAATTGTTTTTCTTGCTTGTTTAAGAATTTCCATAAAATACTTTTGCAATGAAATAATCAAACTAAGTACTCACATCGGCCCATGCTAGTTCAGTTCCCATGCCTAGCATGATAAACATGAGGCACAGTAGCAGCAATACATCAAGTATGGGCTTCAGTTCTTTTTTAGATGGGTCGCCATCGATGGTCGAGTTCTCAAACTTTTTGACATCTGAAGACATGTTTACCTTTGCAAGAACACTACTGTTATCCGCATCGAAGTTCATATTTAACTGGTGGCTAGTGATTGCAAACACAAAAAAATAAGAATAAATAATTACGGTCAATTATGATAAAACATAAATTTGCGGGTTTTTGTTTATTAGCAACTTTAAGATGATAGTATTGTCTGAATCTTAGGAAAAAGTAAAAATCGAGAGTAATGCAATGATATAATCAATCCAAAAATATATTGTTCCAGTAATGCAATGATATAATCAATCCAAAAATAAATTATTCAATGTTACATACTCAAAATAACAATTTAATTCGATGACGCCACTCTTTTAATTTATTTCAAATATAAATAGCATAAACTCCAATCTGAATGAGAGTTGCATATTCTTTTTCTAATGCAACTATTGAAGAATATTTCATTCTGATTCAGGAACGCATGTGTTTGTTACCTGTTTTTTGGGTCAGTTGCTATCTGTCTTTAGTTAAGCAAGGTCGCATAAATAAAAGGAAGCCTAACTTCCGATATTCAACTTACCTTAGGATTCAGTTTATGAATAAATCTATTCTGCTTATAAATTGATTTTACAGTCTTCTTTACGATAAATAATAAAATAAGATTCATTCCATCTTGAACTAGAACAAGTCAAGACCAAGTCCAAAAGACCGTTTGCCCACAAAAGTCTCAGTCACAGTGCAAGGTTTTTTTTTAAAGAAAGTCACTCCTCTCCAAATCCAAACAGAAAAGCAGACGGCAAGGAGAAGTAGCAAAAGAGAAAAATACAGCTTCTAATAAGTTCCTTCTAATTAGTTATTAAGACATAAATTGGTAATTTATTAGCTAATTATTAAAATAACATAAGTTCCTTTCGAAGTCTAATTGTAATAGTTTAGATAAGGAGATTGTGTAATAGTTTTAACAATTTCAAAGAATTTTGTGTATCAGAAATCAACTGATGAATTCTAGACAATACATGATTCAGAACTTGATGTAATGAATTAATTAAAAGTATTTTTGCCGGATAAATTCACAGGAGTAGCTTAAAATCTATAACTATTCAATAATACAACATATTTATGATATCACTGCTAGAATTAGTGGTAGTTTAAGTCAATTTAAAATTATCATTCAATATATCTTTCCAATTTCTCATCAATTCTTCGAATAGTAAAAATTTATAAATGACTCTAACATAATATATATAAATTGATGACTAATTTATAAATGACTCTAACATAAGATATATAAAATGATGACTATTTTTTTAAACGTTTTTCTTATAAATAATCTGATTTACTGAAAATAGTTTGAATGACTGAGCTATACTGATTCTTTTGATAGTCACTTTGAATCGCAATATAATGTTTAAATACCATTTCAAATACAAATATCAAAATTGTCAACCAACAACAGGCCAAAGGCTCAGCTAGGTTGGTCCAAAATAAATCTAATACTTTACCTGTTTCCAATGACTATATATCAAAATTCTTATTAAAAATCTTCTTCTCTCCTCGAAAACACAACATAATCTGTTTAAGTGCTTTAGGAAATGGAAAGGTTATAGTAAAAATAAAACAAAATAATCAATTTTCGAATGTAATGGAACATTATTTACTGCCGAACTAATGGAACATATTTTACTGCCACTCGTAATGATTTGAAAAATAAATGTCTGAGTTCTTCGCATCAAATGCTTTTATAGCATCCAGAGCTCCTATCGTTGATCGTCCGGTAAAGTGTTTATCAAATTGTTTTATATTTACTTAAGGTAGGCGAATACCCAAAATTCTAAAATTTTTACTATTACTTTAATCTTTTCCAAATTTGGCAGAGTGATTTCAAATATAATGAACAATGCTTTTTAGGCAATTTTTTTTTATTTAAATATAATTGATTTATTTAAAAAGGTGTTTTTTTACCTAAAACAAAACGGGTTTACGCCAACAGTTCTAGTATAAAAAGCTTTACATTAATTTACCTGAAAATTTTTACAGATGCTATTTCAATATATATCTGTGCCATGTACCTCTAACATCTGGTGTAAATACATAAGTTGTTTTTTAAAAAATGTCCAATTGTAAGTTAATCGAAAAAAAAATCCTTTTTTTGTGTGGTTAATTTATGACATTTTTTTTAATAACTTCTTTTCTTGTAATTTGTATGTAACTCTAGAGGGTCATTGCATGCATCAGTTCAACACGAAAAATTTAACACAGAATTAATGTTTATCGGATGAAAATTCAATGTGGTAGACTTGTTAGCGTAAACCTCTTTTTTTAGTAGAAAAACACCGTTTAAAGTAAATAAATTATATTTAAATTTAAAAAAATGCCTAAATAGTATTATTCATTATATTTGAGATCACTATACAAAATTTGGAAAAGATTGAAGTAATAGTAAAAATTTTAGAATTTGGGGGAATTTTGGGTATTCGCCTACCTTAAACGATAATTCTCCTAAGGTGGACCCGTACCTTAAGGGGTCATAGGAGTCTTAAAAATGTGCAAAGAAGGTACTACAAAGCATAGTTTGGTCTTTCATGTAATTTTTTAACTACTCAAAATATAAGTATAATTTTTTTATATGTAATTCTATAAGATTTATTTATTATGAAACAAATTTTAAAATTTATGAAACTTTAGCCAAAACTAAAATAAATAATAACAAACATCAAACTATTTGAACACATTTTGATTAGGCTTGCGCGCCAAATTTTGAGGTCAAAATTGAAGACATGACCAAGAAAATGACTCTATATTGTACAAATATGTACAAACAAAGACTTATACTTATATTCTCAGCTCAATTTTAATTAGAAATTATTTGAAAAAAATTTAAAATCAAAATTTTAAATTTTTTATTATTTTTTTTAGTTCTTAAAATAATTTCTAATAAAAACTGAACTGAGAATTTAGGTATAAGTCTTTTTTTGTACACATTTGTACAATATAGAGTCATTTTCTTGGTCATGTCTTCAATTTTGACCTCAAAATTTGGCGCGCAAGCCTAATCACAATGTGTTCAAATAGTTTTATGTTTGTTATTATTTATTTTAGTTTTGGCTATAGTTTCATAAATTTTAAAATTTGTTTCACAATAAATAAATCTTATAGAATTACATATAAAAAAATTATACTTATATTTTGAGTAGTTAAAAAATTACATGAAAGACCAAACTATGCTTTGTAGTACCTTCTTTGCACATTTTTAAGACTCCTATGACCCCTTAAAGGGATTAATTTTTTTATTTATTAATATTTTCACTTAAAATTTTCCGCATAGTTGAAAAATATGAATATTCGAACAACTACTTTAAAAAGTTATTATTGTTATTTTTTAGTTTATGGACAAAAAAGTTGAAATTTTACCCCTATTTTTCCAAATGTTTAAAGATCTACTCCTTCCTTAATTTATAGATTCAAGTCTAATTTTTTTTACATCCTTATACAAGTTTTTAGAAAATAAAGAAAAATAATTTTTTGGCAAAATTAATTGTCAAGAACACTAAATTTTTTTGAGAAAAAAAAACGCATTTTCAATGTAAAACTTATTTTTTTAGATAACATTTCATAAAACTCACCATTAGTTTGTTTACTTTATCATATGAAATAACACAAAAGAAATTTTAACTCAATAGGAAGATTTTCTTCCGAGCCTTAGCGGTTCGAAGAAGGTGAAAAGCTCAGAAATATGTTTCCGAGAAAAACACGATATTTTGTTGTTATTGAAACTGATTTTTAGTTGTTATTGGAAGATTTTAGTAGTTTTTGAAAGTACTTATACACGTCATATAAACTGTAAGAAAAACATATAAACTAAACTGCCAAGGACTATACCAAATTGGGACAATATATTCTGTAATATGAAAGGTATCAATTATGATATTACATTTTTTTCGACAATTTCAAATTATTTTTCGATTTTCAAGGTACGGGTCTACCTTAAAGAATTGTTGGGCACCTCAATTTTTTTTATTTAATACAAATTACTTGTATATTGACATTTATATAGAATATATGTATAGAATATTTTAACAGATTCCTTTGAAATGCAATAATATTAATAATAGACTAAACAAATATTCTTTTATTATATGATATGCTATTTCGAAGGAGATATAGTTACACTAAATCAAAACAATAAAACTAAATTTTATGTGTTTTCGTTCACTTTGCAGAATTCTAAGCAGTCTTATGTAGTGTAAAGAAAATAGTTTTTTTTATTTATGTATACTGACATGAAAACTTGGTTATGTCAGGAACATATGAATAGGTAAAGTTTTCGAAGCATGGAACGGTGGAATTCATATTTAAAATATTAAGTTATGTTATTAATAAATATTTCCCTGCATTCAGAAAGATGACTGTAATATTTAGAAGTAGGATTACCTGAATGCGAGAAAATTAAAAAAATATATAGACATGCAATTCTAATATATAGAAGTTTTTCATTAAGATATTTAAATTCAAAAGGAAAATAACGTAAGCAATCAAATAAATTTGAGATTACTTTTTTTCTCAGCCGTTTTTTCTCAGCCGTTAAAAAACTTGCAACTTGAAAAAACTTGAAAAAAAACTTGCCGTATGCGAATCCACATTCGTGTTTATAGTACTAATTATACTGGAATTCAGATGCATGAAATTGTGTCATTTATCATTATCAACGTGCATATGAGACACGGCTGATATCGAATTGCGTCTATATGTTCTTTGTATCAGCTGGACTAATATTGACTGCTGTATGCAAGAACACATTTATTAATAGAATCTGAAATGTATACGATATAATTTTTTTGAGTATTAAAATATTGTTTATGAATATAAAAGAAAAAATTTAAATTGCATATCACATATTCCTTATAGTTCTTGCAATCATTAATTCTTTTATTTTGACAAAAAGTTTTCGGATAAAAAAAGTTACACAATATGTAAAATTATTCAAAATGAAGATAATATTTTCTGATACTTTTTGTGGTTTTGAAACTGTTTATTATGGTAACCATAAAAATAAGTTTTAATTCAAGTACACATTAGGGTGTATCGAAAAAACCAAGTTTTTGATATCAAATTTGTAATAGTGCGGAAAAGTTGCCTTATGTTATTGTTAGTATCTGTGCAAAATTTTATTGATCTGAGTTAATATCTTCAGTTGCTTCTGAGACCATTAATTATGCAAAATTAGCTAATTTCATTTTTTTTCTTAAAAATTATGAAATCGGAATCTTTCATTTTAATAGTGCGGAAAAGTTACCTTATATTATTGTTAGTATGTGTGCAAAATTTTGTTGATCTGAGTTAATATCTTTAGTTGACTCTTGAGACCATTAATTATGCAAAATTCGCTAATTTTATCGTTTTTCCAATATATATATATTTAAAAATTAAGAAATTGAATTTTTAAGTCTTACCAGTGCCGAATAATTGCCATATTACTCCTTAGAGCGCGTGCAAATTTTTATTGATGTTGATTAAATTTCTTCAGTTGCCTCTGAGACCATTAATTATGCAAAATTCGCTAATTTGGCCAGATATGCAGCCCCCAAAGGCAACTGAAGAAATTAATCAACATCAATAAAAATTTGCACACGCTCTAAGGAGTAATATGGCAATTATTCGGCACTGGTAAGACTTAAAAATTCAATTTCTTAATTTTTTAAAATATATTGAAAAAACGATAAAATTAGCGAATTTTGCATAATTAATGGTCTCAAGAGGCAACTAAAGATATTAACTCAGATCAACAAAATTTTGCACACATCCTAACAATAATATAAGGTAACTTTTCCGCACTATTAAAATAAAAGATTCCAATTTCATAATTTTTAAGAAAAAAAATTAAGTTAAGGAATTTTGCATAATTAATGGTCTCAGAAGCAACTGAAGATATTAACTCAGATCAATAAAATTTTGCACATATACTAACAATAACATAAGGCAACTTTTCCGCACTATTACAAATTTGATATCAAAAACTTGTTTTTTTTCGATACACCCTAGTACACATGAAACAAATTTATAAAAGTATTTGAATTTTTTTTCCGTGAATGGAAATATTTTGTAATGCTTACATTTTTATTGCCAATTCTTTTTTTTTATCATTTGAAAGTTTTTCTCAATCGATATTCGAGAAATTATGCTTTATTTCTCAGTCTTGCGTTGGCTGCTAATTCTTGCGATTTTTTTTTCATTAAACTTACCACGCTTTGAAGATCGAAATATTCAACATATATTATTTGGTTCCTATTAAATTAAATTTTTTAAAAGGAATTGTTGAGATAATTCACTCTTGAGAGTTTAATTTAAATTTTTTGAAGGAGCATAGAAACTTAAGTTTCAAAACTGTTAATGAATGTAACTAGAGCAGGCATGTTCCATTACATATTTTAACCACCTTCTTTTATATAGTATTGCTTTAAAAGTCTAAAATTTAAAAAGAAAATATACAAAAAATTTTGAAATATAAATAAAGTTATAGAATAATAGACACAATAAAATTTTTTTATTAGTCCAAAAATTCAAAAGTACATAGATACTAAAAAAATTTCCTAAGTTTCTGATGCTATTTACAAACTCAATATGAGTGTCATGATAAAGTCTATATGAGTATGCAAGTCAAAATGATAACGGCACTCATTTATTAGCACTCTTACTTATCGAATTCATTTAAACGTGAGACTTATAGATTTTAATGTTTCTTATGCTTTTCAAACAAATTTTTGGGGTTTCAGTTCAATGTGCTGGTTTTTCGTCTCCAGAAGATCTTTATTTTCAGGCCCCTCTGCATCTCCTTAAAAAAGAAAATTGAAAAGTATTTACACTGGGAAGAGTACAAAGTCCTTTGTTATATAATATTATGACCAATAGATGTCTGACGGATACCGCAACAGTGAAACGACATCAGAAAATACGATATTGTATGTTTTACTAGAGCTACTTTAAACTATATAATTGGTTTTGTGTTTTATTTCAACTTTTCTCACCCCTCTTGCTTTTTAAGTTTTCCAAATTTTCGTTCGCTGCTTTATCCAGTTTCATAACCAGAAGGTAAGTTGATATGGATATCATAATATATTTTTATTAGTTTTTGATTTCATACAAGAAAGGAACTCTTTTTTTAATTTAGTAAAAAAATACTAACTTTTAAATTTGAAAATTATACTATTTTTTTTAAACATTTTAATAAGTTGAATTAGTAAACTTTAGTTCAACGTTTAAATAGTTTTGTACGAAAAAAATTGTTATGATCTTTAGTGTTTATGGCAGTCATGCGATAGTCGAAAATACATGTGGAACCAAGCCCAAGTTACAACTTTCGGGGAATCAATCTTCAATATACATCACGAAAAATTTACTCAATATTTACAATCAACCCAATATTCCACACAAAATGTTTTGCAACAAAATTCTTAATACAATGTTTTTGAAATTTTTTTTATTAAAAAGGTATTTAAATTAAAGGGAGATATATACTTGAAATGAATATCAATGATTTCTATTACCTCTATTGCCGTTTGGTAATCTGATGTCTTCGACGTTTCTGCTTTGGTAAAATCTTTTATACAGTTGATAAATTCCACAGAGTATGGTGCTCCCTACTATCATGGCAAAACCGTAGAGCCACGGTAGCAAAACAATGTCCTTTTGCATCTATTGGACAAAAATGGAGAACAAAAGATGTTGAAACTTTATTTCAGTGAGATTCGAGTACTTTTTTTTAATGAATTTTTAAATTGACGATAGATTTTTTTACATTCTAAAAATAAACCAACACCATATCTAGTATCTAGCGATACGGTAAGATCCCCAACTTCAATACATTTTCTATATTATTACCACATTATGATGTATCGAAATTTATCATACAATAAATATGTACTGTTAAAAATGGGTTCTCAATTTTAAGAATATTGTTTTTGTTTTTGAGAATATAACTGGTTCAAAATTGCTTCGAATGCATTGTTCTCAAAATATAGAGCGTGAATTATTTTAGCCAATGCTTGATACCATTTTGGGAATGATCAAGAAAAAAAATCGATCGCGGCCGGAGTTTTGGGAGCAATTGCAGCACTTATATATACAAAACGTGTATGGGTAGTGAAATTTAGACACCAAAATATTTTCCCTTACACGGGATCAAACTCACGATCAGATTATCCGCATTAAGCCTATAGGGGTGTAATCCCATTGTTTTAAATCGCCAGTAGCGAATGTTTTAGGCAACTTAGTTTTTTTTTTGTGAACCGCAACGGATATCGTGAATTTCGAGAACATGTACACTGAGAAAAAAATACTGTAAACATACAGAAATTTTTTTAGTAATGTTACAGAAAAAACCAATTTTACGAAATTTTTTTTTTTAAATTCTGAACAGAAATCTTCATTTCTGAAGTTACAAAATAATTTCTAGTATTTTAGCCTCGATCTTGATTTGGATAGCTCTCGTGTAGCTCTAGTGCGAGGATAATTCAAACCTAACCTAATCTAATCGATCGTGATTCAATTAGCCAATCGCCATTTTAAATTTATACTTTAGTTGGTTGTTTCAAATGAATTTAACTTCTAATTTCCTAGCGATCTATGTGCCGAAATAGCACAGTTGGGAAAGCGTCAGAGTGATCATCTAACGGTCGTATCCACCAGCCACGGGATCAACCTGAGACAGCCTAATCTAGCTTTATTGCTCCAACTGCTTGATCGTGTTTTAAATCGGCATCCCTATCCACCAGCGCAGGATTTAGTCGTCCGCAGAACATCTTCCGGAAGTCTTCTATGATTGGCCAACTGCAATTTTAGGCTTTATTTGATTGGTTGGTTGGTATTATATAGGTGTATGTATTTTCCGGCTTGCTTTAACTGATAAACTTTGAAAACGGATTGTAAAAAACAAAGTGAAATTTTGTTTATTTATTGTGCTTTGAAGTATTTTTTTTCGTAGTTATATCTCTATGCTGGTTGTGTTTCAATTTGAAAATGGACTTTTTAGTTGCTTTATGTGAAAGGGACCTGGTTTTCTTGCTGATCGCCAATGAAAAAGATTTAGCAACATTTTTTTAAAAATATGTTTGGCTCAAAAAATTAGTCAATTTTATAAATAAAAAAATATTGTTACGATTCAAGTGGACACTGTTTTCATAAAAAAAAGTATAACATTACAAGGAAAATCAAACGTAAAAGGATTGTAGAAAATAGTACACAAAAAATAATATAGATGGGGCTACTGCATGTGAAAATCGTTACATTTTCAATGTTCTGATGCATCGTTATTTATTGTTAATAAAAAGTTTATATACTATGAAAAACATTTTGGTAAGCTTAAATAAATTTGGTGTCCACTCCGATTATATCTCGCCTTCCAATGTATTCTAAATTTTCTAAATCATTTAAATCTTCCTCATCATAAGACTCGTTAGAAATCGGCCATCTTTTCTGTTCGCAAAACTGCTCGAACGCTATTGGTAGATGGAATGTAGTACTAGGTTTAAACCACCTCGAGAGGTGGTTTATTCTCGAACGACTAGTCTAGGTTTATTCTCGCGATTACGTGTTGGTGGATACCGTTTTGCGGCTAGTCCCGCACTAGAACCGGTTCAGAGAATAAACCGCGCCTTACCGTGGTTGGTGGATACGACCGTAAAGGTTCCTGGTTCGATCCCGGGTTTCGGCCGTCTGCTATTCCTCGGTATTATAGTGGTCAGTACCCCCGCCTGTCATGCGGGAGACCGGGGTTCGATCCCACGTAGTACGAAAGTAGACATTTTGTTTTTCTTTGCAATTGCACGGAAAATGTGGTATCTTGTATAGTTACTGTAACATTACTTGTGTGGGATACATAAAATAGTCCTGTAAATATACATGATATATACATGTAATGCTAACAAAAATATATTATGTGTTTTTACAGCACTATTTTTAGTAATTATTTACTAGAAATTTTCTAGGAAAAGTTTTTTACAAATTTTTTTTTTTGTAGTGGTTACAGATTTTTTTTCACAGTGTATGAGGTTCTAGAATCCAAGGGTTATAAGTGCAGTTTTTGAGTACTGAAGTTAAGTGCACTTAGTAGTTGCTATTGAGTCAAATAATGTTGTGGGAAAGGGATACAAGTGAAACACTGTATGAACTATAGCAAATGACAAACCGAGGTTATACTTATGGTAGTGGGATTAATTCCCATATGGTCTAGTGGAACTAGCTAGATCAGATAGATGAGGTTAACAATTTTCAAAAAGTCCAAAAGAAGATATGGTTGTACTTATAGAAATATATATTTTATGAGTACAACCTCCAACGTAGGCTACTTCCATAAGACCCTACTGACCTTGTTTTTATCATTATCAATGTGCTGTCACTTATACTCCTTGCACTCTTAAAACAAGTGAATAGAGTGAAATCCACTCCTATAGGTGAAGTGCATTTACGACACTGGAAATGAGTAAAAATTAACTCAGATTGAGTTAAAATCACTCGTTTGGAGTGATCCTGTAGGAGGTTTAACAAAAAAAAGAGAGTGAAATTCACTCCTATAGGGGAAGTACATTTCCGACACTGGAAAGAAGTGAAAATTAATTCAGACTGAGTTAAAATCGCTCGTTTGTTTTAAGAGTGTAGGTTTTAGAATCCTAGGATTTCAATTTCTGAAATTTCAACGCATTTGCTTTTGAGAATATTGATTTCACATCCAAATGAGATCATATCCTACTACTAATTTTTGAGAGTTCAGTTTTTAACGTTGCTCTGATAGAGCGAGGACTTACTTCCAGTGGGAATGACAGCGAGATAACCGTCAAAGCCAGCGGAAAGTTCTGAATCCCGCACTCGATGGCAATCGTCTTGCAGACAGGAACCTTCTGCCTGAAAACGGCCGCAATGCCGTACCCCAGGGCCAGTCCTAGGATTGGAAGAAGGAGAAGGATGACGTACAGTCTTGCTGGGACACTTGTGAACATGTTGGGGAAGATTATCACTTCCAGAACGCAGCCGACTATCATAAGTAGAAGTCCCAAGGATGTGGACACCTGAAAAGAATTCATTTTATAATACCTAAATATCAAAATTTACTGTCGCTGGGCCAGTAATACACTGTACACTCTTAAAACAAACGAGCGGCCGCCTCGGTGGCTGACTGGTTAGTGTACTAGCCTTTGGAGCTGCCGAGGTCGGGTTCGAGTCCCGGTCAGGCATGGATGTTTGTGACAGTCAATAAATGTTGATATTTGTCTATGTGTTATTCATTTCTTTGTGACTGTAAAAGTTCTTTCTGTGTCTGTCCCACTTGACGAAAGCTTATAAGCGGTTCTCTGAACAAGCACACAAGCTGGAATATATATGTATCATACCATACCTTACCATAACAAACGAGCGATTTTAACTTAGTCTGAGCTAATTTTCACTCCTTTCGGTGTGAAAAATGCACTTCCCCGATAGGAGTGGATTTCACTCTTTTGTTGTGTTGAACCTCCAACAATCTTAACAACAAAGGAGCGATTTCAAGGCGATTAGGAGCGATTAAAGGCTATTACGAGCGAATTAAGAGTTAATTTCACTCCTTTCCAGTGTTAAAATGCACTTATCCTGTAGGAGTGGATTTCACTCTTTTAAGAGAGTAAGAAATTACAATAACTTTTCGCATATAAACCAGACTCTTTTCTGCTACTTTTAAAGTTTCCATAACTCCTTGATAAGTTCGAGATTTTCACCAAAAACATGAAAAATTCATTTAGTAAACATTCTTTTGAACAGGTCAATACAATGCGTCTTACTCAACAAGCAACCACGACGCATATTGCGCAGTTTTGGAATAGTATGAATAGTAGAAAATCAGTCCACTGGATCGAACCCAAGAGGGATTGTCAGTCCTAAAGATCTAATGCATTAGTTTTGGAATCACAACTTCCGCAGAAGTATTGCAGTGCCACCTTAACCCTTTTTCTCCAGGTATGGGAATCAACATAATATCAAAATGAAACAAACTTCCAAGCGAAAATGTTATCTAGTTATTTAATTTTATATATTTGAAGTTTTAAAATACCAAAAATATACAGCAGACGGCGACACTATTTTAAAACTTTTTCTATTACTAATTTTATTTTCAATTTTATTTTAAATTGATGTTTTGATGATTATCATACCTGGTGAAAATGGGATCATATGGTAAAACAATTCTTTTGTGCCAAAGTTGTGATTTCAAAACTAATGCAATAGCTCTAAGGGACTGACAGTCCCTCTTCGGAAGAAAATAGTGACGCCATCCCGTGCAGAGCATTTGCAAACCATATGGTAAAAGACTGCCGTAGACTATAGGATTGTGCTTATGTAAAAACATATGATATGAATGTTTTGACATTCCACAGTTACCACCCTTCTACCAAATTGTTTATAAATTTTTTGGGAAGGTTAATGATATATCCTAGAAACACTATAAACACATATTTAAAAGTACCAGCTTTACTTACTTTTGTTACCCATTTAGCAATCTTTGATATTTTCCACCTGATAATCATTCCTACACAAATGGGAGAGGTCACAACAAGAAGTGATACAGCCATTTTCTGGTAAGGAATAACCAGATCAACAGACTCGAAATGCCTTCCATACAGCCATATGTTTGCTGGAAGCATACCCATTGCCACTAGAGTTGATGCTGTTGTCATAGCTACACTGAAAAACAAGTTTTAGAAAATTCGTTTTCAACATGCAAACTAACATATACTTTAAAATAATAATTTTCATAAAAAGTTAATTTTTTTTTCACTATTTTTAGTTTTGATTCAAATTTCAGTAAAACTATAAATTGAGCAATTAATCATATAATATTTATTGAATAAATTAATAAAAGTGTATCCTTTTTATTGAACGTCGAAAGCGCAACAGAAACGTTGTAATAAACGACCGACCTAATTTCTTGGCCCATGGAAGCCAAAAGTAATCTTGTTAACGTTCGGGACACCCTCTGCTCCCAAGAGACGTCAACCAGAAAAACCTTTGGAGGAAATGTTTTTAAACTTTGCATGAGCAACCTAAAATGGTTCAGGATCTTAAAGTAAGGGAAACGATTTTATACCGTTGCAAGTACGAGAAATGAAGTTTGCTTGTAAAAGTGACGTGAGAGAAATGATTGGCAGGAGTATTTTGTTTAACGAGGTGTGACTGGAATCTCTGCTGCCGCTCCCTACCCGTTATTTTAACTGTGTCTTTACGTCTTTACCTGAGAGGCAGATCTCCGTCACTGAAGTAGGTGAATGTGTTGGACAGCACCCCTCCCGGGCAGCAGGCGATGATGAGGACTCCAGTGGCGTGGATGCCCGCCACTCCAGAGGCCAGCAGCACAGCGAAGGCCGCCACTGGCTTGATGCCGAACTGGCTCACGATGCCGATGCCCAGGCCGATAGGCCGCTTGATGTGGCCCCACAGCTGGAAACATAGGAATCAGTTAAAATCGAGGAGACATGTTTTTCAGCTATTCTTTCATTTTCCGTACATATTGCTATTAAAAAACTTTATTATAATAGTGCTTCTTGTACTTCCATTTACAAAATATCATAATGTTTTCTCCTAAAACTAAATATAGGTTTTGGTTTCAGAGGATTAAGTTAGCATGTGAGCTGGAAAATGTGCACCATATGCAGGGGCAAGTTTTGCCCCAACCGCCCCCCCCCTATAAATGTATTAAACATTATTCAGTTCATTAAGTTCAGTTGTTTATTCTGATTCCACAAAACACTTGAGGAGTATACGAGTCACTCTATCCTTTTTTTTGTAAGTGATAACGCTTTCAAATCAGCAACAGCACATTTTACTTCTTTCCGCGCGCGCGCGCGTTCAATGTTAATTGGATAAACAAAAATTACATATATGATGAAATAAGTCAAGCTCATTCAGGCAGCGGCAATTTTTAAAGAGAATAGCGTTGGAATACGAGCTGCAATGCATTTTGGAAAATTGACCCGTTCAACATATTGCAGCTCATACACTTTATTCTCAACGACTATCTGGGTAAGTTATTTGAAAAATATAGCTACAACTAATATATCTACAACCCATATATTACTATCCCAATATTACTACACACAAAGTTGGAAGCGTAATTGAGTGCTTAGATATACTTAAAGTGGGACGCTTATTTTCGCATATTAAATTTTCTCGTCGATCGTCGTTAATGAGATAATTAAAATAATAATCGGCATGCTGTTAATTATAAGAAAGCAAGTAATTAAAAAAAATTGTTGTTGATGAAAATATTATTTAGGAAATAGAGTTTGGGCAGGAGCTTGAGATAAACGTCCAATTAGAATAAACAAAAAGGTTCTTGCAAGCATCGTGCTGCTGTGTTTGTTTGTACTTTGCAACCCGTGTACTAAATAAATGCAATGCTTTTCTATAGCATTAGTATTTATGAATTAAATAATAATTAAGCGATAAAAGTATTTTTTTGAAAATACTTATTAACTATTAAAAAATATGAATGGAATAAAATACTGTTGCACGTAGGAGGTTTAAAAATAAAATTTTAGCTCTTTAATATTTATAATCAACGTCTGAAAGCTAATTTTGACACACACATTAATATTTTATAGATAATTTAGTAAATACCTGATTAAGAGTAATCTCACATCCCATGCCTAACATTATGAAGATAAGCATCAGAAACATCACGTAATGAAGGGTAATCTGCAAAGTCCTTTCTTTATTCTCAAGATAATTGTTTCTAAGACTAGTTGAGAAATTTTCACTCAAACCTGAATTATCTCTTAAGAAAGGCGGTGTTGTCGGTGTTCGGATGAAGTCTTTTAACTTATCCACGTCGAGCAAGGCGAAAGGTCTGCCTTCAGTCATTTTAGATAGAGGTAAGCCAAGAAAAATTGAGTCTATGAAGGAACTGAATAATCAGTGAACCAACATGAAATCGACGAATATAAATACTTATATTGACTACGAGAAGAATTTATCGAGGTAAGCCAAGAAAAACTTAGTCTATGAAGGAATTGAATGATCAGTGAACCAACATGAAATCGACGAATATAAATACTTATATTGACTAAGAGAAGAATTTTGTTTTACGACGCTGTAAAGGCATTCATATCATCCTATAAAACAATAACACTGTAATCACTCTCGGTTCCATCTCCATGTTTGGATGCATTTTGCCGCAGTTTTGTTAATCTAATATTAGTATAAACTATGACGTAGATTGACCTCTTGCCAACAAACTACAGTTGAAATGATTTTTTAAATGTAAACAAATGTTATCTTGGGAATTTAAAATTCACTTCCTTTATTGATATCGTAGGGATAACAAAATATCTTTTTTTTAAAAATCTTTTATATCTCCGAACTAAAAGTGTGATAAAAATCTATCAATCTCAAAAAAGATGTTGGTAGTTTTGATACGGTTTCTTCCTGAATCCTGATGTCTTGCACTCTTAAAACAAACACTCCCAATTTACCTCAGTCTGAGTGGATTTCGCTCCTCCGGACTGGAAAATGCACTTCTCCTTTTGGAGCGGATCATTTGTGTGTTAAACCTCCGAAGGATCACTCCAAACGAGTGATTTTAACTCAGTCTGAGAAAATATGCATGCCCTTAGGGTGTCGAAAATGCACTTCTCCAACTGGAGTGGATTTCACTCTTTTGTTTTAAGAGTGTGAATTTAAAATAAAGATACTTGTTCTGTAGAGAGCCACCAGCCTGGATTAAATCTCAAGATCTACTCCACTACCTCTACCCTTTTCTGCAACCCTCAATTGAACCAAAATAGTATCAACCAAACTTAAATTTAATATCTAATTCATTGTACAATAGCTAATTCCAATATGCAAATTTCAACGCTTATATAAACCTGATCTTTAATCCTTTTATGTTGTTCCCAGTTATTCCCGTGCATAAACGTGTACAAGTCAACAGTAGTCCTCAATGATAAAATAAATATGTGAATAAGTCTAAGTTTATCTTTAACAATTTCCTGTCATTACTGATTAAAATTAGGGGCTGGGGAGCCCAGTCGGTTAAGCACTCGCCTAGCATGCGAAAGGTCCCAGGTTCCGGGCATCGCCAAAATAGCTGCCGACCTATAAAACGGCCCGTGCAGCCAAAAATGTCCGACGAATAATACCCCGTGTAAGGTAGTGTAAGGGAGTGCACGTTAAATATCCTCTAAAGTCCTAACGCTGCGTACGATGTCGCCCTTAACGGTTGCGTTCGGTGCCTATTCTGGTGTCGGCTCGTCACTTGACTGTGGTTCTAAAATACGACGCCCGTCGCCAATAGCCCTCGTGTTGCTCTAGTGTGACGATAATTCAAAACCTAACCTAACTGATTAAAATTAAACCACTATTAACGGACGCAGACTCTCGCAACCTCTGAATAGTTTAAGAAAGCCTGATTTACTTCACCTAATGTGACTTCTCCGATCCAGTTCCATACATACGAAGTTAGAAATTCTATTTATTCTATTTAAATTTATAGTTGCCTATTTAAAGTATACTTTGAAAAGTTATTCGTTAAATGAGTAAATATCATTAAAATGCCAAAATATGAAAAAAATGTCGTCATTCTTTAAAAAAAATAAAAAATTCAATTAACTTCAACCTTCGTATTAGTTTTAAATTTATTTTCTGTTTAGATGTTGAATAGCTAAAAAAGTTTCGAGAAACATAAAAATTTGCAATGAAATAATCAAATTCGGCACTCATCTCCACATAAATTTCAGTTTAGGGATAGTTACATATATATTCCAGCTTGTGTGCTTAATCAGAGACCCGCTTCATAAACTCTCGTCAAGTAAGAGAGACACAGAAAGAATTTTTACTGTCACAGAGAAAGGAATTACACCCAGGGCGAAGGCGGGAATTTAAGCCCCCACCCGTTACAGATAGCAGACTGCTAGCTTAATGGTCCAAAACCACTCGGTCATCTGGACCCCAATTTCAGTTTAAATGCCTAGCATGATAAAAATTAGAAACAATGACAGCAATGTAGCAAGAACGAGCTTCATTTCTTTTCGTGATACGTCCTCCTCCATAGTTGAGTTTTCTAAATTTTTGACGTGAAGAAACGTTCGCATTTGCATGAAAACTGTTGTCATCCATACTGCTCAATGTTCCTCCTAAATTCATGTTTATAGTTTTCATGTATTTAATAAAGCATTAGCTCCAGCAGTTCACTGCAAAATTTGCTGTCATGCAATCAGTAAAGCTTGACTCATTTATATCAACCCTTGCTTTATTCGTAACAATCCAAACATTTGTTCTGAAGATTAAATTAGATGAATCAATACTTTAAATATTTACAAAATATTAATTAAGTTAATATTTTGATGCAAGACTTCAAAAAAGAAGTTATTTGTTTTGTAAGTAATTTAATGATAGTCTTAGAACGTAGTTTCATAGCAGAATATATTTTATGTATGCATAAAAATAAAAGTTACGTACGGGTATTTATTATTAGTGGATTATACCTAAATATGATGTCCTTACATTTTACACGTAAACTACAATTTAAATCTTACTCGTTTAAATTGAACAATTTATGTATTGTGAAATGACGAAACCGTCTTAATTGATTCACTAACGTAGGTAAACTGGGTATCTCTTACCATTGTAAAAGTAAAACGGAGAATAACAATGGTCAGTTAAAACTTAATTAAAATAGCCCTTAATTAGTTATTGAAATCATGTTTAGTTATTTATTAGTTAATTATGTAAAATAAATAAGTTATTTTTGGACATTTTCCCATAAGTTGATTTCAATTCTTTGTTTCGCTTCATAACCAATGTCATGTCTGATAATTTTCGTGTGGCAAAACTTAGCTAATGCAAAATCATTTTTCTCTACATGAGCTTCATTATCATCAGAATCCACCTAATAAAACAAATACAGAACAGAAAATTAAACATTATAAACAAATAATTTAAATACGATTTTTAATGTGTTTTTTTATTACGACATTTTTAGCTAAGCATTGATCAATTTCTTCAATTTTATATTGAACTTTAAATTAAAAAAAATAATAAGAAGAATTATATGCAACTTTTATATACAACGGCCAAATATAATACTAGTTCTAAAAGATATAAGCCGGGCCAGTTAAGTTTCTTAGCAGTATGTACATTTTAAGGGAAAGAGATGGAAAATATTTAGGCTTTGAAAAGAGTTATCGTATTGTAATTTATATAAAAAAAAATATTTTAAAAAAATCTAGTGTAATAATGCACCTGTTCTTAATATCAACGTTTTGAATATGAATAATCTTTTAAAATAAACCCATAGATACCGTACCATCTTTTCAGACATTTATTAAGCTTCATAATTTTAGAATTTTTTTTCCCGATTATCTATAGCCATTTATGATATAAAAAACACATCACTTGATTCTTTAAATTTTTTCTATTAGGAAATACTTTTAATAATACATATATATGTCAGCTCTATTATTTTTTTTAAAAATTATGATCAGAAACATGATGATGCCAAATGGCATCACTGGGACTGAAAGGGTTAAAAAAAACTTTCCAGGAACATTTATATTTAAATGAAATAATTTGCAATGTATAAAAAAACGAATTTAAAAATATAATAAGCTATTTTATAATAGAAAATATAAAACTTTTCATTTAAATGTCTCACATGGAGCCACGTTTTCTTTTAACATTCATTTCCTTCGATGCACCCATCGGGTTGATGCACAAAATGGAATTCTTGCATTAGCTTTTGTATTGAAATGCCACAAGTAGATGGCAGCACTAAAAACTTCTACATTGTTGATCCATGGATGTTACCGAATCTAAAAGACGCCGCTTTCATACCATTATGATTTCTGTGTTAGGCGTTTTTATTCTTGACTTTAAACTTAAAATTACCATATGATATTTTAGGTAAAGGAAGTTTTAGGATGGGACATGGGTTGAAAATTCAAAATAGAAATATTGTGTATTGCAAGGAAACATTGAAAGGGGTTTTTGAATACCGTTCGGTCTGTCAGACTGCGCGTCATTTTGTCTGTCTGAAACACATGTACTGTTCAAATTGGAAGAGATATGGACTTCAAATTCAGTACGCGAGTTCTTAGGATATGTGTTGGAATAATCCTAATAAAATAGGGTAGCTGTCATAGAGCTTTTTTGGTTTTAAAGATATTACTAAAAACAAAAAGAGCTTTGCCTTTCAAGTTTGGTTCACGAGTTCCTAGTTGCCTGTTGAGAGTTATTAGGCGCAAAGGTTAGCTCCCATACCACTCTTTAGGTTCTAAAAGACCTTGAAATCATCCTATAAGATTTAATATTATTAATTTAATAATTTAATATTATTGATTTATTGGGTGGTAATTGAATATCGTATCACACCTCTAGTTTTAATTGGTATATTTAATGATAATAATTCAGGTTAGCAATCGGCGCTGTCGTGGGATGAATTAACTCTTAATATTGTCACGATATCTCTATGTAAGAATTTCATCGTAAAGATGTATTGCGTAGTTATACAGAAGTGAATATAGTTACTCATAAATTGAATAAATTCGAAAATTATTCAAAAAAATCTATAAGGTTTCTTTGATTTAAAATTGAATTAGAAAGAGATATTTGTTTCAACTTTGTCTGATTTAAATATACAATGCAATTTTGTTTTGGATATTTAAGAAATGTTGTCAAAATAAATTGTATCAGAAATAAATAAAATGTACGTAAAAGCTGCAAAAAATGAAACTCTGAGCTTAAAAAAAAAAAAAAAAAAACTCAACCTGTTTCGTATCTTTCAATAAAACACAAAAGTTCTGAACCGTGAAAAAACGAACAAAAAGGCTTATAAATGTTATAAACGTAACTAATGCCTTTAGTTTTCTAAAAGACATAACCTTAAGGTCAATATTTGGACAACTCTGAATGAAACAACTCGAAGATTTAGGATTACCCTTTCAAAGTCTGGTATGAGCGTGCGACAAATTCTATATGAGATTAGTGATATAATCCTATTTAATCATTGACAGGTCAAACTTTTATGATTTATAAAGTATAAGGTTGGTTACGATTTAATGAGATAAACCGAAGTGTGACTCTTCTTACTCTGAATAGTCAATTACAGTCCAAACCTACATATTTTTTAATTTTGAAAAGTAATTCGTTGTGTAATTCGTTTATAAAAATATTCAATACACCTGACATAACTGAAAATTATTTTTTTCTTCATGAGACTGACAGAGAACCTTTGCTTTGGAAAAATGATCATCGTTGTCATTTCTCCTCCCAGTATTTTCTATTTAAAACTTAAAAAAAGAATCCAAGTAATTCATTTTCTTACGAACACAATAAAGAAAACCCAAAACATGCTTTCTCCAGTGTAATCTTATCTCAACAAGAATAATAATTCTATGAAAGCAGTTTGGCAATGATTTGTGTTGGAGGTGTCGTTACGGTGCCAGCTAGAAAATCAAGATATCTCTTTTGTAAAACATTAATTTCGCTTCTTCATCTGCATATTTGACTGGGAAATGGTACATAAGTGAATCTTTAAATGTAAAAAAGGGATTAAGTCCAAAGAAACATTTCCGTACACGCCTTTTCTTTCATTAAAAGGCTGAACAAAAAAGCGTAAAGGGAAATACACCAATTGACATGGCCACTTTTTGATTTTTAAGAGATTTTTCATTTTGTCTTGCTAACAGAGTAGAGTTCAATGTTTCTGAAAACGTGATGCAGCTTTTCTGTTCTTTCTTCTACTTTTTTTCTTGATTTTTTTTAAAAGTCGCCCGCTTGTTTTAAAATAAGTTCGCATATACCTTTCTTAAGGCTTGCAATAATTTTTAACAGCTAAACTCTTTGAGTAGAGAATTTTATTTGTTTGATTGAAATTCTATATTTATACAGTTTTAAGCGGTTTCTAGAATTAAAATCCTTTGTGTTTGTGATCAGTTAAGAAAAATAGTGTGTTTTCTCTCCCTTATCTTCAAACCTTTTTTTACTTCAAGGCGTGAGGAATAGTGCGACTAGGTAATTTTTTGTTTTATGACTGCATTCTTTTAAAAATCTTTCGCACTACCAATCTGTAACTGAAAAGATACAAATTGGTTAACCTTTTACCTTTTATTGTTTTAAGCTTTTATAACTTCAATAAAATTAATACCGTTTATTTATTTTTAAACATTTTGTTAACGCTTTTAGCTGCAGCATTGTATGGCATATGCTTAAGCAAATATTTGTCCCAATAAAATATCCTTTTAGTGGAAAATTTAGATACCCTTTTATCAAATATTTCTACGGTGTCCAGTTAGTATTTCATCTCAATCAATTTCTTCATAGTAGGGGTAAGTGGTGTACCTTGGACGTATGTGTACCTCGAACCTATGCTGATTTTAGCTCGATTTGCTTAGATATTGAAACAAAACCACATGCACTTAAAGTATTTGCTACCAGAGGCCTCAGTGAAGTTCTATCTGTTTGTTTAAAAGTTGAATTTATTAAAGATGTTTCGAAAAACTAAATTCACAGTTCAAAAGTAAATTTTTGTCAGTTTCTTTAGTGTATTTTTATACTCAAACATGTAGTGTTTATTCAGAAACGATGGTTATGCAACATAAAGCAAAGTTTTAGCTATAAAACTGTGTGCTTGAAATTAAGTTAAGTCTAACCTTTACATGGTGATTAACACTTTTGTTTTTAGTATCCAAGTGGTGTACCTCGAACCTAATACAAGTGGTGTACCTTGGACTGGTCCAAGGTTTCACTACTATAGGTCTTATGTGCTTCAGATTGTTGAAAACCCTTTTTAAAATTCAAGTTAATTTTTTTCTTTGAAAAATTAAGTAATTTAAGCTATTAATATGCAACCCTGATTTGTAAAATTATGTAGAATGGAAATTTGTAAGAAATTTGTATATGGTGTGATAAATAATTTTTCTGTAGTTAATTATTTAGATTTATGGTAGGCCTATAAAATTTTAACCATGTTGATATAATATAGAGAATAATTATTGCATGCGCATCTAAAAAGATGTTTTTTCAGAACATCCTTTTTACGTTTAGGTCTAGTTTTATAAACATAGGGGAAATTATTTGAGTTGTTTTTTCAAATTTTTGACAGAACGATAGCCAAATGTTTTTCTATGGCATGAAATGAGAGTTTAATTTTATGCTGCATTTTAACGGATACACCTGAGAAAGATCGCATTGCAGCCGAAAAGAAAAAAGGGCACTAATAAAACTAAGGCAATAAAACCCCTTACTAAGCCAATTGACATAACATAACCAATTACTACAATCGTAGGCTAGAAATAAGAGTAGGTTGTAAAATGTATTTTTGAATTTTATGTGGCTAATAAATATTGGTTTTCGGACTGTAAATCGAGTCTCTCTACCTGTTAATAATTGGTCCAAGGTACACCACCCGGTGGTGTACCTTGGTCCTAATTATATTGTTCGGTTTTTATTTTTTTTATAGTTGAAATCATTTAAATAACATGCTAAAATAAATATATGTTGTATATAACAACATAAAGTATTTAGTAAAAATATTTTTATTCACTTTTGGCAAGTAATCAAGAAATTAAAAATTGAAAAGGCAAAATAGGTCCAAGGGAACCCACCTTCCCCTAATATAAGGAAGTAATTTAGTTATCAAATTACTTAATAAATTTGTATAATGACCAATTCAGAGTACACTCAACTTGCATATGTTAATTCTAGTTTTTCTTTCAAACACATTGCAAAAAAACTAATAAAGTAAGGTAGAATTAGGTTTTAAAAATATGCAAATGTAAATTTCCCCCCATTTTTTTGTGAAAACTGTTAAATTTGGTGGGACGTAACTACGTTTTACGGAGTAAACGTTCAACTAAATTTATGGAGTAAAATTACGTCCGAAAATTGAAGATGTATGGATGGTTTGTCCGATTTTGCAGTTTAACTGTACTGAGGCACTTACACTCTTAAAACAAAAGAGTGAAATCCACTCCAGCTGGAGAAGTGCATTTTCGACACTGGAAAGGAGTGAATATTTACTCAGACTGAGTAAAAATTACTCGTTTGGAGTGATCTTGTCGGAGGTTTAACACACAAAGGATCCACTCCAAAAAGAGAAGTGCATTTTCCAGACTGGAGGAGTGAAAATTAATCAGACTGAGTTAAAATCGCTCGTTCGTTTCAAGAGTGTACGGGGTAATATTCCACCAATGTCATACGGTGTAACTTGAATAATTATTTTGCCGTTTTCTAGTTTTTTTTAGGCGTTCTCTCATCCGTTGGCCAACTACAAATTCATCGGTCATTTGGCGAATAGGTTGTACAAGAAGGGTTGGACTCGAAGAATATCTTTAACACCGAACTTCAATGGGTGAGGCCTACACCTTCTGTTTTATTCATCCAGTAGTTGCATGACTTTCTAGCCGTATCAAATAATAGAAGTGTGGGCGTCCGAAATGACAGCATGATCGAAGACTCCAGTACCCTGTGGTCTTGAAGGAAATTGCAACGGTCCTTTTGTAGTGCTGGGAATAGGAGAAATCAAATGAGCTGCATTTGTAGATTTGACTTATCACCACTGGCGAGATGCAGAGTGCATGCAAAATCGCATTATCGCGCCTCCCAGACGTGTCCTTGAAGATTGCTGATAGTGTAGTTAGCCAAAAGGGAGGTATGATTGTCTGTAATTGGTAACACGATAGTGTGAGGAGTATTTTTCTTTTACTGTTCCTAGGGAGTATCCCCAAAGAGTTTTACAGTGGCCTACTATGGAATTATACGTTAATTTCAAAATTTAATTCAGTGAAATTGATGTATTTGCAATGTACACTTGACATGTTGATAAGGGTAGAAGATTAATTGAGAATCGGAAATATCGTTCCAGGGGGAAGTCAAAACATCCCATTGAATTGATGTGGGAGGATTTTTTATAGCAAGGTGCGATATGGTATTTGAACATGCTTTTTCAAAGCCTTAATGTCCAAAAAGGGTACTTAGATAATTGCTCGATTTGATAGTTAAAATTTTTGTGGTGCTGGGAATAGGAGAAATTAAATGAGCTGCATTTGTACATTTGACTTATCACCACTGGCGAGATGCAGAGTGCATGCAAAATCGCATTATCGCGCCTCCCAGGCGTGCCCTTGAAGATTGCTGATAGTGTAGTTAGCCAAAAGGGAGGTATGATTGTGTGTAATTGGTAACACGATAGTATGAGGAGATTTTTTCTTTTACTATCCTTAGTGAGAGAAAAATTTTAAGAGCCATATTTGGACCAATAAAAGAAGGTGATGTTTGGAGATGACGATACAATTTTGAAGTGGCTAAACTATTTGGAGATAAAGACATTATTGGCATCATAAAAACTTGGAGAATTCAATGGCTGGGATATACGGAGAGAATGGACGATAACAGAGGCACAAAGAACCTTTTCAAGGGGCAATGTCAGGGAGAGAGAACAAGAGGTAGACCGAGAAAAAGATGGATAGATAATGTGGAAAGAGATCTAAACGACATAAAAATTAAGAACTGGAAAGCGAAGACCAAAGACAGGCGGCTTTGGAGTCGTATTGTAAGAGAGGCCATGGTCCAGCATGGACTGTAGTTTCGGGGAGTTAGTTACTTCTTTAGGGAGTATCCCCCAAAGAGATTAACAGTGGCTTACTATGGAATTATACGTTCATTTCAAAATCTAATTCAGTGAAATTGATGTATTTGCAACGTACACTTGACATGTTGATAAGGTTAGAAAATTAATTTAGAATAGGAAATATCGTTCCAGGGGGAAGTCAAAGCATCCCATTGAGTTGATGTGGGAGGATTTTTTATAGCAAGGTGCGATGTGGTATTTGAACATACTTTTTCAAAGCCTTAATGTCCAAAAAGGGTACTTAGATAATTGCTCGATTTGATAGTTAAAATTAGTTTGACTAATTCATACATCTTTCGAACAAAATTTTAATTTAAGGAAAATGTAAAACTTTTTCGGTAATTTTGTAATGTGATTTCAGTTGAATACCGACGCACTAGAAATACACGAAGGATATTGACGACATTCATCGTAATTTAGAACCAGAGTAATTTAAATTCCTCAGTACCATATGCAACTTTTTAGGAGCGACATCGTACGCAGCGTCAGGACTATGGAGCATATTTAACGTGTACTCCCTCTAAACGGAAAAATCATTAGTCGGACTTTCTGCTGCACAGTCCATTTATAGGTCGGCATTTATTTTGACAATGTACACTCTCAGAAATAACACTTTCATTTTTGACGATTCATGAATCCTCAAGTCTCATTTCGCTAATTTTGAGGATTGTTTCGTCAAACTATCACGTGACTTTTGAGTAAACGCGAATCCTCACTTTTACGATCGTGATTTGACGATTCTGTATCTTGATTTTGAGGAAACTGAATCTCATTGTTGTATTCACATGCTCAAAAATGACGAAATAGTTCTTTAGATTAGACGACATGCAAATCCTCATTAGAATGACGATTCAAATTTCCTCACTTTGAGGAAACGAAAATTCGGAGCATTTGCCCGTAACGGAATCGTCAAAATTAAGGCAAATTTCGTCGTTTTTGAGCATTCATTTTTGACAATGTACGGGACCGAACCAGCAGTAACTCTGCAGCATTATCCACCCTTCTTGAAGAAATCAAACTATTTTTGGAACCACCATACTGATTGGCGAGTGCATGGCGCAATGCAGCTGCCAATATATGATTTCAGCTAGGAACTTTCCACCCCTGTCGCAAAACTAAATCCCCCTCAGGATGAGAAGCAGCAAAATTATCCAACAGTCGCTTACCTGTCATTGAAGAATTAGGGTTAAAGTCGTCAAGAGTCGAGGAAGGAATAGTTTTTTGGGCGGGACGCAGAACAGGTGGGTGTTTCCGACCTTCCAGAGAGATCAATGATTGTATAAATTAGATCTCTTATCGTCGATATTTTATTGCGCATTGATAAAATACGTTAAAGTTTCCTTTCTTTTACTTGAATCCTTGGTTTTTAGCCACATGAAATGGGCAAGTAATTATCAACCTAGGATTAGGGCTACAGAAACTGAGATGGACGTTGCATGGATAGGACAGTACTGCCGTAGGCTTATAAACAGCAGTAACTTCCTTGATGACTTGGACCTTTGTTGCAACATATAAATTACTCTAAAAATTAAGAAAACATTCTGGAAAAAATGAATTCGATCGAAAATGGTACAACTCATTGTTGCGATTACTGCAGTTTACCTACCCATGGTAGAGTAGGCAGGGAACTTGTATATTTTAATGGCTCATTTCCTAGCTATAAAAATAATGCGAAGCAGCACAATTTGGCATTACAATCACTAAATTTTAGAAGTTCGCATGATTTGGGGGCCTATATTTGCCTAACGAGCTGAATTGAGTATCAGGCCCAGGTAGTGGGTACAACTGGTGAAATAGCGAGGAAATTAACACTTCATCAAAACACTGAAAACTATGGATGTGTCCTTCCGAGACAAATAATACTCTTATTATCTCTCACTATTGGTCAAATGTGAGTTTTCTCGTGAACTTTAAGATTTACTTTTTTTTTTTACTTTTAAAACACAGTTTACTTCCCACGGTCGCAGAAGTAGCTCAGAAACGTGGTGAGATAATCTCTCTTAGTTACGACCAAGTTTATCACAGCAGCGGTTGATGGGAGCGGGCTCTCTCATCAGGAGTGAATTGCTGCAAACAGTGTCATTAGGGACAAAAAAAGATGTCGGACCACCGAACGTAGCGTAACTGAATGGTGCAGACCTTTTAAGACAAGGATGTCCATCGTAAACAACCACGGTGTGGTTTCCTAAAAATGTAACTGAAGTTGATTCATTCACGACGATTAGCAATAGAATTTTTTTTGCAAAAGTAAGCTTACTGCTTAAGTTATTTAAACAACAAAAGAGTACACACATGATGACTCTATGGCTGGACAATTTATGTTGGACAAATTAAGTTACACGATAATAAAAGGGTTAATAGTATTTGCAATGGGGCACTAAGGTGTCACTTAAATAAATTAAGTTACTACTAAACTTATTATTTTATAAAAACAAACTTTGGGTAGCATCTGTTAGAAGAAAGTGAGAATGTTTGTTTTCTGTTTCTAAACGAATATTTGATACAGCATGATTACAAATGACAATAAATGTGCCCTCTAGAAGGGAGGAGCATAGGCTTTATACACTCTTAAAAACAAAAGAGTGAAATCCACTCCAGTAGGATAAGTGCATTTTCGACAGTGGAAAGGAGTGGATATTAACTCAGACTGAGTTAAAATCGATCGTTTGGAGTGATCCTGTAGGAGGTTTAACACACAAAGGATCCACTCATCTAGGAGAAGTGCATTTTCTAGACTGGAGGAGTGAAAATTAACTCTGACTGAGTTAAAATAGCTCGGTTGTTTTAAGAGTGTAGCCCGTTACCCCAGTTACCAAAACCCCTATTCGCCAGAAGTGACACTGTCACAAGAGGCACACAAAAAAAAGGACGACACAAACACATAAACAAATAACATTTATTGACAAGCACAAACACCCATGCCGTACCGGGATTCGAACCAAAACCCAGAAGCTCCAAATCCTAGCTTATCGTTGTGCTGCCGGTTCGGCTAACATGATTTTTAAGTTTTGATGGATTTAATATTGATGTAAAATGAAAACTACTAGCGGATAAAATTCCATTGCATAAGAGTTCATTTTGAGCAAATTCGATTTAAAAAGTTAGCCGATAATGATTGATAATCTTAGAAACGTAGTTCAACGCTTACCTAAGATAAATGAGGGGAGTTTTAACCTTATAGATCCATACACCGGGGTACGTATTTACCTTCTCTGGTGTGTAGTTCTAAGGACGAAATCAGTTTCGTTAGTTACCACTTAGGTAAATGTATTAGCCGTAATTTGACTTGTGACTTCTTTATTGTAACTGAAATGAATGCACTAACTGTTCTATGGTTTCTACGGAGACGCACTTTTGGGTGGTTGCTATGGAGCCGTGCCGCTGTTAAATTTTTTTTTGTCAAATTATAACCTCTTTTGCTGCTGTGTTTTTTAAAACTTGTTTGTAAACAAAATTGCTAAATAAACAATGTTCACACCTGGAAGCTGATTTCTGATTTACTGGTTTCGACTGTAACAAAAAATTGTTAGTTACCACTTTGTTATCGATGATGTGAAGTTACTGTCGAGGAACTTGCTAATGGACAGTGTAAAACTACCAATCTCGATTAGTGGCGCAAGTTAAAATTTATTAAGAGGGGCGGACTGCTGAAATTGAAATGGCGTGACTAATGCGTGAGGGCTTGCTAGAGAGTGTTTCGAATGGCCATGGTGTCTTTTAAAGCGTTTCACGTAATGTGTGATAAAAATGCTCTTGAAATGTTATGGAAGATATCGAGAAATTATTGGTCAAGAAAATGCTGTTTTCTGTGGGAAGTTTATGAGCTTTCGAATGGATTTTTTCTTAGATGTGTCTTTGTAGAATTTTGTCATCAGTTTTTTTTGATTTCATAGGTTAAGTAACAATCCTTAGAGGAATACACTATAAAAAAAAACTAAATTTACGGGCGTTTGCCCTTCAATTTTTACAGGCAAGGGCCGTATTCGATGAAATACGGTCTGACCCAACTAAATAAACGGCCTTACCCTTTAAACTGTAAGAAAATATGGTCGCTTCCCGTATTTTTACAGTTTTAGTCCATCTATTAGCTATAGGAAATTATGGGCATGAGCGTTTTTTAACGGCTGGAATCTCTGCTGCCGGTCCATGCCCGTGAATTTACTGTAATTTCTTTTAACAGTGTAAGCAGGGATTTTAAAATTCACATAGTACTACTATGTAGTAAAGCAAAGGGTAAAAATAAGTGTAAGTGTAAGCTTATACATATAGTTTTTGTACGTTAAGAGATGGTTTTCTAGTTCCTCTTTAAGAAATATTTGGTAATTTAAGTCATATTTAATCAGCTTTTCCAGTTTCTTTTACACCCCTAGTTTTACCGAGCTTTGCCATAATATACTTAAGTTACATTTTAGCCAACCGGTGTTTTTGAATTTTTAGTTATATGGCTATATTTTGCTTTCAAATTTTCAACTTGCATGAACGAAAAAGGCTTCACTTTCTGCAAAGTACTTTTTGAATTTAATTTTCCGTGTCACGTGTCATTTCTATACCCTCCTTAACATTTTTTCATTTAGATGAAATTTCGTTATAGTTGACACTTCAGATAAACATTTCGCCAAAACGTAGAACAACCCCCAATAACGTACATAAAATGATGCCTAACTGTACAACTACATAAAAAGATACTTTTTTTATATTCTCAAAAGTTTAACACGAACAGACATAAAATAAATAAAGTTGAGAAAGTGTCAAAAGCATAATAACTGGAATATCTTTTCTCCTAATAAATAAAGGAGATAGCATTTAAATTAGTTTAACATAATGCCAAATTTGCTTATCAAAATCCAATTTAATTCACTCATTGTGTCCTCGGGAAATGGATGTTTAAGTCTCTAAACACACCATACAAAACTGTGACAAAAAACAATGAGTCTATTCAAATATTCTTTGTGTATACGAATCACATAGTGGCAGTCGAAAATTGCAATTTTCAACATGCAGCTCCAATGCCAATCTTTTTTCGATTAATAAAGAGAAAGTTGTTTCTTTTTTTTAATGCCAAGAGCGATATTCCGCATACAAAATAAAAGGAATAGGGAAATTACTAGTTATCGGGGTTTCCTCGCCAAGTTACTGATTTTTGTCAAATGTATTTTAACCCTTAAAGACTATCCAGCGTAAACTGAGCTTCTAACTAACAGAAGAACAGGGTGCTAACGAATCTCGAGGCTTTTCACTTCAGAATTGCTATTTTCTTAAACACAATTTTTTTTAAAAAAGCTGATCGTCTTGAATAATAATTACTCATCCTCACCCTCACAAACGCCTTAAACCTTTAATGCTAAGAAGGATTAGCAAATTTAAATTAATATTTGAAGTTTAAGGAGTCATTTGTAATCAATTTTCCTCCACAGAAAAATTAAAAAGTTAAAGAAAGATAATTTTTTAATTTGAACTTTATATTTTAATATTCAGAAATTCCGAAAAGTTTACACTTCATTTAAATTTGCTAATCCTTCTTAGTACCAGTAAAATTATAAAAGTTATACTTTTTCCAATTATGTGTGTGGCCGGAAAACCTGACAGACAGGTAACGGTACGATGATACGCTTGTATCCCTCACAGGGTTAAATTATGCATTAAAAATTACGAGCAATTGAACTTTATAACCTTAAAAATAATACAGGTCTGGAACATATATTAAACTATTTTGCTTTGGCGAGGAATCGGGCGCTTGGCAGAAAAAAACCCGATATCTAAGAATTCCTATGTTAATCAATCATTTAAATGCATTTCTTATTAACCAGTTCACCATTTCGCCGCCGAAAGGTCGAAGTTAAAGGTCGTGTGAATCAAATCGATTCTGTCTTGGGGTTACGCAAATTGAATTAGCAAACTGTCAGTTTCATTTGCGAAGATTCATGATGCATAATAGTATCACAGATTGACAGCTAAATATGTCCATAATACAATAGTTATGTTAATTTGTAGACTAACCTTAATTACATTTTTCATTAGAGTAGGGAAATTGGAGTAATTATTAAATGATTTTATTTTTATTGTTATAGATGATAGTTGTTGGTAGTTATTTTTTTTATCTCAAATAATTATGATACTTGATGAAGATAAATGGTTATTATACGACTCGGAAAATAATTTCTTGTATTATTTTCTTTTATTAACAGCGTTAAATTGACATCCGATATCTTATATTACAAAATTACTAATGAATCGCGGGCTCACAATTTATAACAGATTAACCATTAATAGTTAGTGAATATTCTAGGAAAAATAGTTGATGTAAACTATTAATGCCTTAAGATATTTTTATTTTCTAATACAATCGGTTGATCAGTTAAATAAGAATTTATGCAAGTTGCGAACTGAAAAAGCAATTTCTCTTGTTTTATGAATGTAATTTAATCTAGATTTGCTTTACATATTGCACAAGTTTCGGATACTTCAGCAAGTATTGGCATTAATAAAAAAAATGAGCAATGTAATTTTGCAATAAGTTTACACTTTTAAAACAAAATCATGGAGTTAAAGGGATAAAGGTAAATTCATTGTGTCGTGATAATAATTTTAAGCGCATCGTTATGATAGTTATCAAGGTTAAATGAGTTAATCTTGGTCCCCTTATGACCAAGGTATGTGGTTTTTGTTCCAATGTTTCTTGAAACTTTAGACCAGGAAAATAGAGTAAACGTTCAAAAGATGATCAATAACTGTTTTTTTTAACTACTCAAGCGAATCTAGAATTTCATTTGATACAAATTACAATCTGGTTGATTACATTTAAGTTTCTTGGAACATAAAAAAAGAAGTTACAGCATAAAAAAAACTTAATATTTCTGTTATATTCCAACATAATTTTTTCTACAACTATTGAAATTTACTAAAAAATTACATACTGATTTTAAAAGACACAGTTTTCCTATAAACGATAAATCCTGTAAATACTGATACAGATTGCACCTGTTGAGAACAGACATTTTCTTTTTTGAAAGGAATTTTATGAAATAAAAATTTTAATCATACAACCTACATCCCTGGCCTATGCAGTCGACGAGAATACGCATATGGAGGCAGGGGTCATTTTTTTAAAACATCTCTTAAAACCGACCTTCCTACAGAAAATATGTGTTATGTACGAATATTTTCTAGCATTTTCTCTATTAGCTTTGTTACTGTAAAAATCTGATTTTCTTATTATGAATCAATTTAATTTTCAATAGAATAAATATTTTCTGGTAACTTCGCTGACTGTTCCGTTTATATTTGATACGCATTTTTGCCCGACCGATTAAAAAAAAAACACATAAAAAATCTAAACTGCTCTCAACCTGCAAATCAAAGATAAAAAAAAAGCCTTACTAATTGCATTACAATACACAACCTAAATAAATGATAGAGATAACTCAGAATGAACAAACATCTCACCAACCCTTCCCCAAAATCCGTCAACCCCCACCAATATCCCCCTCCCATTATTTTTTCTCTCATAATCACTTCTTCAGGAGATAACGTACGACTAAACATGTTTTCTGCAATCAACGATAAGATACCATATGAGCCAACTCCGTAATTACCGAATTATCCAATAAAATATTCAATTACGATCCGAAGAGGGTATCATATCTTTTTTTTTTTTGAAGTCCCAACGGGTAATCTTTTGAGTAAAGATTTCGTTAAGTCGTATGAGATATTCCTATTATCATATTTTGTTACAAGTCCGAACACCTGGTATTGCATAGACGGGTTTTTTCATCCTCTGCATTAAATGCCACACCCATTTGAAATGACTTTCGATATCATTCGAGTTATTCGTCACGTCTAGGGGCATTTCAACAGTATTTAAACTCCAAGCTATTCTGGGAAATTGGCATTTGATTTCGGGAATATGTATAGGATGTTGAATCGGCAATGAGGTTTTACTACTTGGACTTCTAAATTTAAATGTTAATTTTAGTTTATGAGTCTGTACAGTCTTTCCATTAAAACACTCACAAAAAAAAATCAAACGTTCACACTTAAGGAGTGCTTGAAATAAAGAAAATACAATGTTTAAATTAGGATAACGAAATAGACGTCACGGTTCAATGTTTAGGTATACCAAATTTGGAAGAGCCAAACGTTAATGCAAATTGTTAGATTAATATGCTATTGCATTGTCGTAAAAATACGAAAATTTAAGTTTTAACAATGAACTTGTTTAAATTGGGATGACCAAATAGACGTCACAGTTCTATGTTTAAGTATAAAAATTTTGGAAGAGCAAAACGTAAATACAAATTTTTAGACTAATATGCATTGTCGTAAAAATCAAAAATTTAAGTTTTAACAATGACCTTATTTAAATTGGGATGACCAAATAGACGTCACAGTTCTATGTTTAGGTAAACAAATTTTGGAAGAACCATACTTAAATACAAACTGTTAGATTATTATGCTATTGCATTTTCATAAAAGTCATTTTTTTTAAAATTTAACAGTGACATTGAATTGCCTCATTTAACCTCAATTTAAAGAAGGATAAACAGATTTTAGGTGCTTTGTTAGCTGTTCAGCTCATAAACTAATTTCAATTTACCTGACTTAGGTATTATCGATGTACGGGCTAAATATTGTAGTTTAAAGAATAAAGAAAATTATTTTAGACTAGGATTCTAAAATTCAGATAAAAGGTGTTAAATATTATAGTTTATAGAATAAAGAAATTTATTTTGGACCAGGATTCTAAAATTCTGATGAAAGGTGTTAAATATTATAGTTTAAAGAATAAAGAAAATTATTTTAGACCAGGATTCTAAAATTCTGATGGAAGGGGTTAAAGCCCTATAATAAGTGATTTAAAGAATTTAAATCTAAAATTGTAGATAATATAGACGTTAGCGTTAAGGTGCTAAGATGAATAATTATATTCTGTCTAAAAGTGACAAACTTCTTGTCCAAATGTATGATAAATGAAGAAGCTTTCAACCACCAGTTTCTTCAGCTGAAGCCGATTGCGTTGTACGTGAACTCAATACCAAATACTTTTGCTTACTGTTTCTTGGTTTTGGTATGTATAATTGCTTCTTTAAAGCGACAAACAATTTTTCATATTGCGATTAATGATGTTAAAAGTACCACTGAGGTTTGCAGAATATTTTATTTGAACGATGACGACATAATTATAGGGAATGCATTGATTGTAAAATAATCCTATGTAAGTAAAAATGCCTTATGGGTATAACTTTCTTCATAATTTGAATTGGTTCGTAAGAAACATATCCTCTATTGACATCCGATTCATCCAAAGCAAAAAAAAAGTTAAATTCCTTACAGTAATTATCAAAGTTGATTCGAGATTTTGAATACTCTATCTTAGAAATTAAAACACAGAAGATAATTTTATAATATTTACTTAGTAACACATGCAATCATCCACAGACATAAATAGACTGGATAGCTAATCCACTTTTACAACAGACTTCAAGAAAGAATCTCACAAAATAATTAATTTGAGAAGAAAGGCTGGTACAAATGGCAACTTATCGCAGCCATTAGGTTAGAACTCTGACAATTGTCCATACTATTTGGTGCTTCTGGAAATCTTAAATATAAAATTTATATTCAAAACATTTTTTTGCTTTAATTTATGATTAAAAGTTAATTGCAATCATCTTAAAATGGCGGTGTTTTTTTTTAATTTTTTCGTTTATCCTTTTAAAGTATTTTTTTTAGATAAAACTGTTTTAATTAAAAACATAATTATGTATGATGCAAGATGGATTAAGTACAAAAATATCTTTTTTATAGATTTAATAATACATACTTAACAAAAAAAAAACCCGGACAAATTGAAATTATTTTTATATCATTATGTGTCCTAATGATAGATTATCACTTCAAAATAAAAATAATTCTAACAATTTTGATATTACTTATCGGCAACAGTACTCCATCAAATTTAATTTAACTTATGATGAAATTATAAACTTTTTTTTTGGATTTTCAAAGGTAATTACACTTTAGCTAAATGAAGTACAGAAACTCAAAATTAATACAGAAAACGAAATAGAAAATAATGACTTTTGTCACTTGACTCTTTAATAATTCACTTACTACCATCAATCTAAATTCTAAAAAATCAACATATTCATAATTTATTCAAAAGCATTTATTTGTTTGCATTAGATAAAGTATTTATTTTTATACTGAATACGATTTTAAAATTTAAAGAGATGAAAAATTTTCACACTTGCTTTTTTGGAATAGTTATTCCACGAAAAAAAAATATTTTTGTGCAATAATGCATTTGTTTAATTTGACCTTTTGCAACACTGTCAAAAATAATAGTTCAAGGTTGAACCAAAATACTGCTGCAACCATGATTTGGTAGACTGTTGAACCATAACTGGTATTTTCAAATTGCGTAACTATGGTGAGAGGTTGAACCATAAAAAGGTTCTCCCAATGCACAATAATAGTGAAATGTGAAAAAAAAGTATTTCGCAAGCTAACGTCGTCGAACGACTTAAAACCCTACAGATTTAACGAGCACGTCTGTCCCAGTAAAGAGATCCGATTTATAGGATGCCTGGCAGTTGGTGGGATTCGAACCCCCGCTCTCCTGAGATGCTTTAAACTCTAAGCTGATGTCATAACCACTCGTCCAAGGACTGGTCAATTCTCAAGCAGAAACAGTACCACTATGGAGCTGCGTTTGAGTAAATAGTTAAATTGTCGGATGCGGTTTGTTGAACCGAACTATCGTGCTATTGGAGTAGAAGTCGAACCAATTTTTCGTGAAAGCAGGTCTATTTCCAGAATGTTAAAATTGGTTGAACCATTTTATGGTGTATCTGTTAGAAGTTCTTCATTTTTCACCAATATTTGGTTCAACGTTGAACTGAAATTTTTAACAGTGAAGTATTATTTTTCGCAGTGAAATCTCTAATGAAAATCTTGAAGGTTGGTCGGTAAGCTGGTATTTGAAACGCATTGTTTATCAGGAATGTGTAAGAAATGGTGGATGAGACTTTTTTTAAATGAATATTTAACAAATTCATCATCGCGGTAAATGTAAACAAATCGTTTTAGTTATTCTTGGTAAGCCTATTTAAACCGGCATTTTTGAACAAGCTATTATTATATTTTTTAATATTTGTTATTAAAGTTTTATTAAATTTTAAATGTAATGGCTGTTTGTCACATTATGGCTGGTATGACCATATATCAGAATAAAACTTTTTGAATAATAAGTAGCTACATACGAATCATGGTGTATTATGGTCGCGATATATGGTTTATAACTAGTTCTAGTTTCTTATTAATTTAATTATACTTTCTCTTTATTTACTAAACAAATGTAAGATATTTTTAAACTTATTCCTACTCAAATTCTTTCGCATTATGTTTAAAAGTAATAATTTATTACAAAATGGTACACGTAATTATAATTATGTAAACTTTGTGGCTCGGTATTGTTATTGGTTTTGAGTATTTAGTAGAAAGTTTAGTTATATTTACACAAACCTTAGTTATATCAACACAAGTTTAGTTATATTTACACAAATATTAGTTGTATCAACACAAGTTTAGTTATATTTACACAAATATTAGTTGTATCAACACAAGTTTAGTTATATTTACACAAAACCAATATTAGGCAGGGGGTTCTACGACACATAGCATTTTATTTTTTGGCCCTTCCCTATATAGAATATTTAAGTTTAGTAGATGATGGTTTGCATTGATAAAGGACATACTGAGAAATTCCATATCATTCGAACTGAAGAAAGAACAAACCGCTAAAAGACAGGTGTACGAATGGAGAGAGAAGGACCACGCGTAAAAAATATAGGTGACTGATATAATACACTCTAAAAAATGAATGCTCAAAAACGACGAAATTTTCCTTAATTTTGACGATCCGTTTACTGGCTGCTGCTCCGAGTTTTCGTTTCCTCAAAGTGAGGAAATTTGAATCGTCATTTTTATGAGGATTTGAATGTCATCTAATCTAAAGAAATATTTTGTTATTTTTGAGCATGTGAGTACAATAATGAGATTCAGTTTCCTCAAAATCAAGCGTCAAATCACGATCGTAAAAGTGAGGATTCGCGTTTACTCAAAAGTCGTTTGATAGTTTGACGATACAATCCTCAAAATTAACGAAATGAGCTTGAGGATTCATGAATCGTCATAAATGAAAGTGTTATTTCTAAGCGTGTATCTTTCTAACAAAAATAGGTTTAAAAATCCAACGGTAAAAGCGAAAATTATAACACACCGTCTTATAAAGGGTAGAACAGGCGGACGGAAAAAATTTCATACAGGCTGACAAAAATTATAAAAAAAGGGATCTGATGAAAAGATAAGTATCCCTTTTTTAATTTTTTTTAAAATTGGATTTATAAAACTAAATTCAGAAGGGGAGTACGACAGACCGACGACGGACGGAAATCCTCCATTATGTTATACCTACTTCCCATTAAAAAATTGAATTAAAAAAAAAGAAAAAAGGTCTAAGAATTCTAGAATTTTTTTTATTTGATAACTAAGTCATTGATTCCGGAATAGATCCGGATAGGATCCTTTAAACATTACTTTTTTTTATCAATTCTTTGTATTTTTGACCTCTATTGTAAAACTTGTTAGATTGTTAGTGAGAAATTAATGCTAAATTTGTGAGGTAAATTCGTAATTTTGAACTCCTTACACATGCAACATATGATTTATTTCAACAGCTATATTTTCTCGGATATTTTGTAAGCAACTATTTATTTGATTTTTTTAAAAAGTTTATTTCATCCCCTTTCCCCCTTTAACCATGACCTCAATATTTCTTGCAGAAGAATAAATTAATTTTTCCATTGATCTCAAATGATCGAATTGGGATCCAATTAAGACATCATCATAATTTGGCCTGTCGAAAGATTTCGTTCAAGCTGTTTCAAAATAACAAATTAAGGATTATCAAGTAATTAAACGCCTACGTGCTGCCAAATAGGAATTTTAGATTGAGCTAATGAACATTTATCATTAGGTTTACATGAATTGAAGTTAAGGTTCTAAATATTTGTATTTATTGCGCCTAGTAATGTATCTGGCTTGATAATTTGCTCTAACTCTTATATGTTTGTACATGCAGCATAGTTCATGGGTCACGCACAGCTATTTTATGAGTTAAAAATTCACAATTAGATCAAGGAGAAGCTTAGTTGCTGGAGTGGTTTCTATGTGAAATAAAAAAAATCGTTTGATGTAGCTATAAGATCACTGTGAGTGATTTCTGAAATTGACTTAAGTGTGACTTAATTTTGACAAAAGTGTTTTCCGACGAGAAAAAAAAATATTTGAAACTGTTTTTAATAAATTTAATTAAATAAAGTGCTATAAAATGTAATGTTTTACAATGTTTATTAAGTTTATGTTTCATATAAAATATAAATATTTTATCTTAATACGCATAGTAATAAAAAATAGTAATATTACTAGTGAAGAGAACAATAATACGTTTTAGGAAAAGTTAATTAAGGAAACTTAAGAAATTATCGTTTTAATGTTGCTATTATCTATCGCTCGACACATTAAAATCTGTATTGTTATAAACCAAGAGCATTGACGGATACTTTGCGGTATATTAATTTTAGCTTAAGGCACTACTTTTAAAACATAGAAACATAGCACTACTTTAAATAATAGAATTATGCCAATTAATCAAGAGGTTAATTCAATATTAACCGTAATATACTTATTTTGATATATATTGTCCACATAATTTCTCAAAGTTACAAAATGATCCGTTTGAAATTATTGAGGACATCGACAATTTATTCCTAATGAAATCAATAATTGAAAATAAACAAATAAATAATTCATTTCTAAATTACTTTACGTCAGAATTTTTTTCCCAAGCTTACTAAACTTAGAAGCCGCTTTATTTACCTCTAAAATTATCGGTTTCTTCTCGCTTTCTCTCAAATATTTCTTTCATGCTCTCGATTTGCATACCTTTTATAGACAGCTAAAATACAAAATATAAAGTTGATTATGTACTAACTCACCATCTATACTATTATTAACACTTGAAATTTGTAGGATACTGATAATTTATGCACATATTATACACCATTATCACAATACTTGACGAGCAACAATTTTAAAATTTTGTTTGGGGTCTAGTAATGCATCAGTTTTACTTCAATAGTGGTCTAAGTATTTTAAGATAAAATGTCCGACAGATTTTGAGCACCAATGAGTGTAAGCGTATCCTCATTAGTAGTACTTAATTAAAAAAATACTATAAAATAGTTCATAAGCTTCATAAAATTAGAGCTAGATTTTTAAAAATTACACTGTAAAGCCTTGGTGTTACGTTACTTCACACTCTTAAAACAAAGGAGTGAAATCCACTCATGTAGAAGAAGTGCATTTTCGACACTAGAAAGGAGTGAATATTAACTCAGACTGTGTTAAAATCACTCGCTTGGAGTGATCTTGACTCACATTCAACATACAAAGGATCCACTCCTGTAGGAGAAGTGCATTTTCGACACTGGAGAAGTGAAAATTAACTCAGACTGAATTAAAATCACTCGTTTGTTTTAAGAGTGTACATAGTTGTGCAACGTTGCGCTGTAAATTAGGTGTAACTTTACATAGTTGTGTAACATTATGCCAAAATTAGTTGCAAATGTACATAATTATGTAACGTAATATAGTAAATTAGGTGTAACTTTACATAGTTGTGTAACGTTACGCCGTAAATTATGTGTAACTTTACCTGGTTGTGTAACGTTACGCCGTAAATTATGTGTAACTTTACATAGTTGTGTAACGTTACGCCGTAAATTATGTGTAACTTTACCTGGTTGTGTAACGTTACGCCCTTAATTAGGTGTCACTTTACCTAGTTATGTAACGTTACGCCGTTAATTAAGTGTAACTTTATATAGTTGTGTAACGTTACGCCGCCGCCGTAAACTTGGCGCAGCGTTATTCCGTGAAAGCGGACAGAGCTGGGGGTTTACCTATTTTACAAAGAAACGGAACGCAACACGGAACAACGGAACACGGTTTTACAATGTACATTTATTGTTTCTTAAAAGTAATACCGAGAGAAAAAATTAAAACTTATTAAATTTAAGAAATTATTAAATACCCAGAACTTTAATAATCTATAAAATTGTAGCATTCCTTGATAACTTCTACCGTGGTTACGGAGTACTTTTCCACCAAAGTTTTAGTGTGTAGGATAGGAATTATAGGAGATTTTCAAGTTGTGACTTAAAATGATTGTAAAAGAAAAAATAATTCTTAAGTATTACGTGAAACGTGCGTATGCAAAAGATTTCACTGATTAACTGAAATTTCTTATTATTAAAAAAGAATCGGATGAATTGAATTATATAAAAAAAAGGATTGATAAAAAAATAAACCATTCACCGGAAATATTGCTGCCTTGATACAAATTTCTCATAAATTGTCTTATTGGATCCATATTTAAATTTATATTTTCCTTACAAGTTTTAATTAATTCAAGTTAAATCAAAGTTAGAATTGTTCTTTTTACTTGATGTTTTACAGTCGTATTTTAATAGAACTTTATTTTTACTCTGTATGCAATTAATATCGCACTTAATACGCTAACATCAAGTACTAAAATATTTTTTTCTGATCTGAAAATAATGACTTACGCCACCATTACAGTGAGACTTAGCGTAATTATTTTCAAAAAAGAAATATATATATTTCCTACAGCAGTTGAGTTATTATTTCAAAGACCTGGTCCACCAAAATTTATTTCCTATAAATGCAATCAAGTATTACATTTTCTTAAGTGAATATTGAATAGAATAAAAAAAATCTTAATAGTAATGTCGGTATGTGTTATAAGGTGACTGACCGAAAACGAAATCTTAGCTTTTGCTTTTTTAATATTCATTTTCAAATTTAATTTCATTTTTCTAAAGAGTCTTTTAGCGGCCCAACTTGGGCTCTTTGTTGATTGAAAACTTATCTTAAAGTTCCTTATTAATACTTGTAAAGTTGTCATGATATCTCATATTGAAATCAGATATAATTTTGGGTTACGGCGGCTTTACGAAGAACCACATTAAGAAATTTTTTCATTAATTTTAAGTATGAACTTCGTGAGTGTAATGCATACCTTTAAAATGAACTTTGAGGTGCTTGAACTTTTTGAATGTGTACTTGTAAATGGAATCCCGGATGTCCTGTAATTGTATTGTAATCGAAAAATTGCACAATGACATTCATATTTCCATATTAAGGGTTTGAAGATAAATATTTTGGGGCTTCAGGGATATTTAACACCTTCCCTACCTTTCATTACCTTTAACAGTATTGGATTGTAACGAATTTCTGTTTGTACTCAAGACGTGAAAAATGCCCAACTGGATGTTTCTCGACCCATTAAAAGCTGTACATTTTGTTGACATTTTTGCACAATAAAAGAAATTCAAATAATTGAAAATGGCTTTAAGGGGGTTCGGTATGTTGTATATCGGTAATGTTAAATTGGCCAATTGCAATGTACCTTTTAAAAATAACTACTGATCAGATCATCTTAAAATTTTCTGTGTGTGTTATACCTACCTTATATATTAATCTGAGGTTAAAAGTTTTTGTAACTAGTTGTTAGATTTTTTAAAAATAAAACAAGTTTTAAAGTACCCAAAAAATCATGAAATTTTTCATTTTTTTTGCCCCATAAAATTTTTTCACTTTGCATCGAAGTTCAAAAAATCAAGTTCTGAGAAAAACGCGTTTAAAGTTTTTATTGTTAACCCATTTCCTTACAAAGCCATGGCATTAAAATGGCTTTTAATGTCCAAAAATATTTTTCCAATCGTCTTGATACTTTGTGACATTATTAATAAAGGTTGTAATAGTAATTTAAGCCAATAATTTTGTTTTGATTTTTTCACCGATTTTTGGGTACTGAACCCCCTTAATGTCACCTAATATAATGCCAAAATGTATTAAGTAGTATTTAAGTTATTGGTGAAAAGTTTTTTTTGTATAGCATCAAAATTAGTGAATTGATGGGTGACCAGGAACCCAACCTGTGCAAAACATTTAGATCTAAATAAGATATCAACCAAATATAATACCTTTTGCTTAATTAATCTATTATTTAAAAAACATAAATGTAAAACGATGGAATATAAGCTTAAAATAAAATTTAGCAACGAAATAAACACTGTTCCTCAATAACAGATTCTTCATTTTAAATTAAGTTGAATATGAATACTATCATTTAATTATAAACAAAGGTTTTAAACCCTGGTTATTTCAAATATACAAAAATTGATTTTAATCAGTCTTTAGAATGTAAAATATCTTCCCCAAAATTTCAGAATAAAGCATAATAAAATTCAATTCAATTTAAATAAAATGCATAAAAAATAATTTTTTAGAAAAAATTTAATTTTACTAAAATGTATGAACATCACATTAACATTATGAAATTTCATTTAAAATTATTAAACTTAATTTTAATAAATTATTTAAAACTAAAAAAGTAACTTGCATGTAACATTAATTTAAAAAGCCTTCCACAAAAGTATTAGACCATAGCTTAAAACTTGTTCCTTAACCATTATAACGAACGCTTTCTGTTAAAAGCCCTCTCGAAGGTAACTGGTTATCTCGAAAACATATCCATCTTAATCTTTGGCCCGAGAGACAACGCAAATAAATTGTGGCTAATCCCTAGATATAACGTCCGCATTGTTTTGTTTTTCGAAATAGTTTTTCCATTATTTCCTTTACAACGTAGATTAACCATAGGATTTCGGACGCACCCATACACTGAGCGCATCAAATGTCGCCTTTCTTCCTTTAGAAAAGTTCAAAAAATCGTGAACCCTCCGTTTTAAGGTTTGGGTTACATTGGTAGAACATTTTAATTCTCTTTCCGGATTATTTTTAAAACTTTTTTTTTTACTACACTCCTTGCCAACCTAAAATGGGTAAATAGAAATATGCTATAGAGAGGATTCTGCCGCTCATGTAAAGAGTTCCATAAATTATTTGTGAATCCATCCAGAAAACATGTTTAAAATATTAATTTCGTTTCAGGTCTAACAGATTTGAATATTATTTGAGAAAATTTGGCAATTTTATCCGAATGAATTGTGTACTTGGGTTAAATTATATTCAGATAATTTAGTATATAAATATTACCTTACAAGAGTTTCCAACTAATGGCCCAACCGAGCTATTCCCTCTTCCTTCTTTCTTTTTACTCTTTGCGTTTTTACCCAAGTTAGGGTGGCACGGAGTGTAATGTGTTTAGTTATGCGTACGTTTACTTGAAAACTGCAGAACATTGAATTATTATTTGTCAACTACTATACATGATTTAATCGCTTATTCAATTGAAAAGTATTTCTTTACTTCTAAATAACTACTATATAACTTAACAAACGAAACAACCAGTTCATACAAAGTTACATATTTAAACAAAGTAACGTAAAAATATTTAATATAGGAATTACATATTTTTATATAAAAATCATCCAACGAATCTTTATTTTATTTTAACTTGGAATACATTTCCTTACAAAATTTTGTAGGTTTAGTGTAGATATTCTTTACAATGGTCTTTTCTTATAGCAATATTAACGTATCGGTAATAAGCTCAAGTATTCTAGGAAGTTTTACAAATGTTGCCGCAAAGTTTCATTTGTTAATTTGCTTTTGAAAAGTAATGTTTAGAGATCAGAAGAAGTTGTTCTTCAGTTTGAGAACGGTTAAATAAATATGCGCAACGTTTGTATTACATTGATAGGAGATGATTTTAAAAATAATCAATAATTTTTCAAAAGCATTAAAAAGAGAAAACAAACGATTTTTTATTATATGAAATGTAGTCTGCACTTGGCCGCCTCGGTGGCACACTCGTTAGGATTCTAGCCTTTGGAGCTGCTGAGGTCGGGTTCGAATCCCTGTCAGGCATGGATGTTTGTGACCGTCAATAAATGTTGTTATTTGTCTATGTGTTTGTGTCGTCTCTTTCTTTGTGTGTCTCTTGTGACTGTATCATTTCTTGGGGTTGAATACAATAGACCTAAGGTCGCAGTGTTCGGCGAACTTGCCCCCCACCAAAGAAGTCATAAGTCATAAGTCTGCACTTGTTTATTTAACAATAAGAAGTACAAATATCAGATTGTTATGTGTTTTAAATCCTTTCAAATTTTTAAGATTTATGGATACCCCCAGGGACGGAAACCTTTCACTTTTTTTCAGATTCCGAAAGTTGTTTGTTAACAATTTATAAACAGTTTTAAGTACCCTTTTGGTGCCTCGCTCTACCAGCGAAATAAAGCACGTCAATGTCTTGGACAGCACCAAGCAACGAAAACAAACTTCAATGGCGCAATTTGTGCAGTAATTTTGTAGAAATGCATTGGCGAATGATGAATCATCATGCTGAATATTCACCATGGAAATTTTTTAACCCTGTGACGTCAAGTTCAACAATGTTGCATGCTCTTTCGGCTCTGAGGAGGGGGGTCGAGAATTTGATTGATTTACTGGGTTGACGAACTGTGGACATGAAAGAATAAGAATACTATAAAATTTTACTTGGTCGTAACTGAATGTATTTCCTTATAGCTAATTCCTTTACGATCCTATATTTTACGGAAAAGTGCACGATCGCTTGTAAAGGGTTACGTTGTAACTTAAGTGAAATTTTATACTTTTAAAAGAGTATAAACGGGGGTTCAAAAAACGCATCCACAGTGAACTTATTAGAAATACATATTTAAAGTAGCTCTACGTACAGACAAATAACGTGTTTAGCAATGTGTAAAAGTATTTATTTTTATAATGGGGCTGCAATATTGGCAGTCAAACCTTTGCAGACTCGGCACATTCCCCAGAACTGAGAGCCATTCTTTTGTGGTACCATCTAGGCGACTCTCGCTACCATTTTTGACGCCCAGATTACAATGAATCTGAGCTCTCTGTGGATGTTGAAGTATGCCGAGATTTAATTTTGCCGAGAGAATCTAAGCCAAATGGACCTTCCAGGAATCTTTTACATGTCCCACAACCATATGACATGCGCGCCCAGGATTTTCTCATCCAGAAAATCCGGCGACTCAGCCGGGGCTCGAACCCGCAATCTTGGGCTTATGAGGCGGACGCATTAGACCTCTCAATAATAGAAAATATTAATGTGCAATGCTTTAGCTTGGTTTTGTGAGAAAAATTCCGTTTCTAGACATTCCTTTTCTCGCTGGTTGGTGGGTAGACATATATATTCAGGTTTGTGTGCTTGGTCAGACATCCGCTTACCTTCGTCAAATAACACAACACGACACGCGCGCACATGCGCAAACAAGTGGATCTATGTAATTTTTAGAGACATAGGCCAACTGGAGGACCTCCAGAATTGACTTGTCACTCCCAAAGGTATCGATTTGGTATGGGAACTTGGAGGTTTTTGTGACCACGACAGGTTTAACGTGCACCAGTCACCATTAGCGTACACGGGGGTCTTCGGATGGCAACGGGACTTGAACTCGCAACCTTAGGGATGCCAGTCCAAGACCTTACCCGACCAGGCCCCATTCTTTTCTTTCTTCTATTTTCCGTTTTCTTCCTGTTCCTTGACTACGTGAAGATTTTTTAAACAGCCAAGTACGCCTCGTAATTTAGAACTGCTGTCAAGCCTGTGTTATACATTATGAGATTGGATCGCACACTAGGCCAACTATACTAGGACTGTGTATCTTTCTCCGCCTGAGGCCACAAAATATAGTGTCATGGGAAAGGTCAAAATAAGCAGAACGGAATGAGAAAGTACTATAGATACTATCGGTATCGAGTACTATAGATATAGTTTGAAGGTAGCATAATTACTAATATTTATTAAGGTAATCGAATACCCAAAATTCCCCAAAATTCTAAAAAAATTACTATTACTTTAATCTTTTCCAAATTTGGCATAGTGATTTTAAATATAATGAAAATACTATTTAGGCATTTTTTTTATTTAAATATAATTATATTAAACGGTGTTTTTCTACTAAAAAAAGAAGTTTACGCTAACAAGTCTACCACATTGAATTTTCATCCTATAAACATTAATTATGTGTTAAATTCTTCGTTTTGAACTGATGCATGCAATGACCCTCTAGAGTTACATACAAATTACAAGAAAAGAAGTTATTAAGGAAAATGTTATAAATTAACAACAAAAAAAAAAGAGTTTTTTCGATTAACTCACACTTGAACATTTAAAAAAAAACTTGTATATTTCCACCAGATGTTAGAGGTTCATGGCACAGATATATATTGAAATAGCATCTGTAAAAAATTTCAGGTAAATTAATGTAAAACTTTTTATGCTAGAAGTGTTAGCGTAAACCCCTTTTTTTAGTTGAAAAATACCGTTTAAAATAAATCAATTATATTTAAATAAAAAAAATTGCCCAAAAAGCATTGTTCATTATATTTGAAATCACTATGCCAAATTTGGAAAAGATTAAAGTAATAGTAAAACTTTTAGAATTTTGGGTACTCGCCTACCTTAAATCGATGGGAAGTCTATTGTTTAGTTCAGGAGCGAGGTAGGAGATATGTTTACAAAAGATATCTTTATGGAAATTTGGGATTTGGAGAACATCATTTTAACTAGTTCCATGAAGATTAACTTTAAAACTGCAAAGAGATTTATTGCGAAGGAGATAAAGTATAATACGAAATAATGCGTTGTATCGAATTGGTAATATCATAAGAATTCTAAAATTAAGAGGATAAAATTGTTTTCGAATAAATTAGTTTTCAGACAATATACAAAGCAAATTCTCTTAGTGGGATTTAAACCTTTTTTATTCAATTGATGCAGAACTTTATCATACATTTAAATTTAAATCACGGGTTTTAAAGCATAAACTACCATTTTTTTTATCTATGAAAAACAAACTTATTTTTTAATTTTGTCAAACACCCATTGTGCGATATAAATACGGTTTATCTGCAACTCCCTATTATAAAAAAAGATTCTTTAGAATTAAACACTGTAATCTTCTTGATGTCGGTCTTTGTTTTAAGTGAAGATTTATAGCTAAAAAAGATGATTGATGTACCATAGGTAGTATTATTTCAAAGGAATGTAGTTAGGTTTCTAATATATTTTTTTTTATTTCAAGGTATAAAATTTATCTCGTTAATTTGTAAATGTAAATAACTTTCATAAGGGCAATTGTAATCTTGATTAAATTGTGAAATTTCGTAGTAAAAAGTTTTTTTTTTGTTCAATGAAATATTTCTTTATGAAGATAGCAAATTTTTTGAAAAGCTTCAAAAGTTGAAAAATACTAGTCAAAATTTATCGGTTCTAGAATTATACACTTTAAAAAAATTTTGTTTATGCCAATAAGTAACTTTGTGTTACATAGCCTTTAGAAAGTATATTTAGTTGAAAATAATAATTTTAGAACGCTTTTTTACTTTTCTTGTGAATTATTCTTCTATTACATTGGGTTAGCAATTTAAAATATTAAGCCAAATCAGTATCCTTTCGACATTTCGGACAAGTTTTCAGCAGATATAAAATTGTTAACCACAATACTCTCATAGGACATCAAACAAAGCAAATATCCTTCGATTCTTTATATAGTGTATCATAATCAATTCCCGTACTTCCGTAGGCATCAAGTCTGTACCATACATGACAAAAGACAGAGAACGACCTGCGTAATCTCTTATGGTTGGAAAATTTTTGTGAAGTAATTCCGTATTTGATCAGTTAGTCTGTCAGGACTTCTTCCATTATAGATATATATATGGAGGCTGGGGAACCCAGTTGGTTAAGCACTCGCTTAGCATGCGAAAGGTCCCAGGTTCGGGTCCGGGCATCGCCAAAATAGCTGCCGACCTATAAACGGCCCGTGCAGCCAAAAATGTCCGACGAATAATACCCCGTGTAAGGGAGTGCACGTTAAAGATCCTTCAAAGTCCTAATGCTGCGTACGATGTCGCCCTTAACGGTTGCGTTGGGTGCCTATTCAGGTGTTGGCTCGTCACCTGACTTTGGTTCTAAAATACGACGCCCGTCGGCAATAGCCCTCGTGTAGCTCTAGTTCAATGATAATTCAAACCTAACCTAACCATTATAGATATTGAAACTATAGACCGCCTTAGTCCAGCGATTCAAAAGTTCCGTGTATAGGAGATCGAAGCACGTAAAATCGATTCTCGGCCAATGACCTGACTTCTATTTTCTATAAAGCATGAAGTAACATTGCAGGTACTGTTTTTGTTATTTAATAAGTTTAAAATAAAGAGGCATTGTTTAAGAGTCTTCCCTTTAGATTGACTCCTAACTCCCCCGGACAACTTCTCAAGTGTTAATTAACCTAACTAATGAATAGTTATATTATTTTTTTTCTGCTTGTACAATCTGGTTTAAAGATATAACAAAGGATAATAATATGTCTTTTAGTAATGGAAAAAAGCTTTTTAACCATAAAATTACGGATAACACTCAAAAAGTTATTACATCGGCGTTACGCTATTATCTGTGTGGTCTATTACTTTTTAGTGTGTGTGTTATTATCCCATCTTAAAAGTGACGGGCCAAGTAATAAAACTGTCACATTTTGCCACTTAAAGGCGTGTTAGGTTTCCGAAGCGTGGTCTTCCGAGGCTTAGAGCTAATTGAAAAGTAAATGACAACAGAAGCATTTTCTCTATTTAAAATACATTGTTTTAGAGAAATAATTATGAAGCGAATTTTAGAATGTTCTTTTCTCGTATTCCGTATGGTATCTGAATTGATGTACCCAATTTGTTAAAAATAAAAGTTTGAGATTATTAACAAATACGGCAGTTTAATACTTGCCTTAAAACTTTTTAATTTCAATTTACTTCAATAAACATTTCAAAATATTTCTTTTTGTAATTATCAAAGATACATTTTTGTTAGAGTAACATTACTAAATTATATATAAAATATGTTCGGAAAAATTAACTTTAAGGGAACCAGGAACTCAACGATACTTTAAAATGTCGAGTTTCCAGGTTAACTTTTAATTATTAAAATGGGTATTTTTACGAAAAAACTGATATTATACATATATGCATTTAGGGCTGTAGTTTGCATGGATATTAGTTAATTCCAATATTACTTTTTCCACCATAAAATGAAATTAATTGAAAACTGCTATTTTCAGCCTTTAGGTACACTTTCCAGCACAACTATTGCGGGAATCATGAAATATTTTTTTTTACATATAAATTTAAAGTAGTTCATTAAGTGCAATAAACCTCAAGTTGGATGATGAATCTTAAAAATTCTGAAGTTATTACCCTTAATACAAAATTTGCGCCTTTTCTAAATAAAAAAAGACTATTTTTGCACTTAATATTACTTTTTTGAAGTTTTTTAAATTTTTTTGGGGGATTTTACTTTGTTTAAAGCTTCGTTCGGTTCCCGGTTCTCTTAAAATCATATACAATTATCTATCATAATAAACTGAAACGCTAAGTGTTTGTAAGTGTGTACCCGTACACCTTAAAAACTCTTAAACTAGACATTCGTTCGCGTCGTAACTTGGCAACAAGTTTCAAAAAGTCTAACTTTTTGCACGCGTCTGATATTAAAATTATAATGTAAATGTCGGATTTTTTTAACGCAATTATAAAAAATATCTTGACGCACTCATGTCGTCATCTCGAAGTGACGAGTTTATGATCGATATAAGTTAAGTTTATGCCCAATAATTAGTTTTTACACGAAAAATATAAATATATAATCTGAGTTTATGTAAAGTATTTGTTAGTTTTAGAGTAAATGTCAGATTAGATATAACTTCAGGGGATGATATAATATTTTCAAGGATGCATTAAGAAGCTCCTTTATCATATCCGCAGTTCATAACTGCCTATTCTGAGAAATGTTGGGCAAATAATGACTAAAGCGTGTGGCGCTAATAAATAATAATTGGCCAAACAGTCATTTTGTCACAATTTATGTTTTTTTTAAATAGACATCAGCAGACTTCGTAATTATAGCTTCTAAGAAATTGTTATATTAGTAGCTTTTTTTAAAGCGTATATCTAAAAGGGCTTAGGTAGATAAAATCGAAGTCTACACCCTGATAATGGACTGGCTTTCTTTTTGCATTGGAAGAACGGCTGTTGTCCAATAATGCGACCTAGGACAATGCATTTTTATTTTAATTAAATCATTAAATGTTTAAACTTTGTGAAGCAATCACTGACTATAAATATAATAACCTAGTAAGTGTTTATTGGAAAACCTCAAACGATTACTAGCTGTCTAATGATAATTTCACCATTGCTGACAGAAATATGGATTTTTTTTTAAATTATGAAGAAATAAATAAGTTTCATAGTGCATTTCGTAAAATTATACTATCTGTATAACTTTTAAATTAGTTTTCTAATTTTTGTGATCAATTTGTGTTAAAGAGAAGTAAACATATTAAATAATAAGAAATAAGAACTCAAAATATACAAATACGAAATTAAAATACTTAATATTGCAAACAAATTATTAGAAATCATCAAACGTTTATTAGCTGTCTAATGACAATTTTACCATTGCTGACAGAAATATAGATTTTTAATTTATGAAGAAATAAATAAGTTTTATAGTGAATTTCTTAAAATTTAAATATATCTTGATAACTTTTAAATTTGTTTTGTAATGAATGCAAGTTATGCGTTTTAAAGAAAATGTAATACAATAAATAAGAAAAAATAACAAAAAAATAATGAAATACATATTATTGCAAGCACACTTTTCACAAAATATTTTGGTTAGTTAACATTTTCTCCCAAATTATTAAAAAAATTGTTTTATAATTTCAGTAGTTACAGTTTTATACTATAAATCAATGCATCGAACACCCTTCTAAATTTACGAGATGCATTACAATAAATTGATGAATCAAAGTCTTTAAAATACTGATATTAAACCTAACTAACCCAATCATGATAACAACATTCAAGCCATACCTGTAATTTTCATAAAATAAATTGCCTCAAAGCAAGTATTTCAAAAGCAATAGAATATGAAGTATCAAAGGAAAATAATAACTCTTGAAGATTTAAAAGTTACATTTACAAATTGTTCCAGCACTGTCACACAGAGGATTTCATAACTAATAATTTCTTAGTAGCGTTATCAATGTAATTATAGTTAGTTGTGGGCTAAACTTGAAACTAAAAACCGCAAACAATGTAAATCGAGAGTCTTCATAGAAACGGAAACATATTTTATCGACTGATGAACTAGTAATTTCTTCTAAGAAAAGTAATAGTGCCCTTGCAGAAAGTGGAAGGTCATTTATATCAGGAGAACATTTGCGGTTTACTTAAAGACTATAGACGATTTATATAAATAATATTTGTCCGGTATATGAACTGAAAATAAATAATTGAAAACTAAGCATTGACAAATGTTTGTAATAGAGACTTTTAGCCGCCCCGGTGGCACAATCGTTAGGATGCTAGCCTTTGGAGATGCTGGGTTTGGGTTCGAATCCCAGTCAGGCATGGATGTTTGTGACTGTCAATAAATGTTGTTATTTGTCTATGTGTTATTCCTTTCTTTGTGACTGTAAATATTCTTTCTGTGTCTGTCCCACTTGACGAAAGCTTATAAGCGGTTCTCTGAACAAGCACACAAGCTGGAATATATATGTACCATACCATACCATACCATACCATAGAGACTTTTAGGTTAAGGTGTGTGTTTAGGCGGTCACTTACTCTGGTCAAGCAGCGAATTCGACCTGAGCGGGCACCAAACAAGACTTTTAATGACATCGTACGCTTTGTCTCTAAGGACTTTGGACTTCCCATATTTAATTACCAAGTTTGGTCCTATGTACTCAACCTCTGAAACAGAAGCCGCAACGTTACACTGTAGATCAACGTTGAACCAAATATTGGTGAAAAATCAAGAACTTCTGGTGGATACACCATGAAATGGTTCAACCAAATATCGCATTCTGGAAATAGATTTGCTTTCCAGAAAAATTGGTCGAACTTCTACTCCAATAACACGAAAATTCGGTTCAACACATACTAACTGCAACCGATATTTTTACTGTTTACTTATTTAACTTGCTAAGTCCTCCATGTTCCCATACGAAATCAATATCTCTGGGGGTACCAGATCAGGGGGTTATCGGCCTTTGATATGAATCAAAAATCCGATGTGTGAGTGAGTCTGGGGGGATGTGAGTAGTATTAAACAATCATTTTTTATCAGTTAATTCTGCTTTGTTATTATTCTTAATGTACAGATTTATAGAGGGTGGCACCTCCGGGCATCCAGAATTAGGGGTGCTTTTGTTATTCCTTGGGTGCCATCCTTTCACCCCCTGGGTCACCCTGAGCTAGAGGTGCCATTCTTTCACCCTAGTAAAGGGTACCTTTCTGGCACCTGTCGGGGTGCCGCTGATGAGACATGCCATTTCACCCCTAAAGGTGCCAAATGTCACTTCAAGTTTTAATAGTGTATTATGGGATATTCGTAATCCAATGTAAAACATATTTTAATTGATTTGAAAAAAGCATTTACAGACAATGCATAGTTTGCTACTTGATACCTTATTTAGTGTTTGCAATTAGACTAATACATAATATTTTGCTCGAATATATCACACGTTACTTATAAATTAAACTTCATTAGAAATTATAAAATCATGCATGTAAAACATTCAAAAGTTAAAAATCTCATAATCTAAAAACTCTAATTTTTTGTCAGAGATGTTATCCTACTATCTTGTTTCGTACATAGCATGAATTTTAATAATGAAATAAAAAAAAAACTAAGCTTTTGCAAGCAGTTAACCATATTTTAGAAGTGAACGTAGCAATTTTATTTAGGTTTGAGTGATTAATCAAAATCTGTCAAATGTGGCTTAGAATCTAATCTACTTCTTAGTTTATTTTAAGGTTTGTTCAGTTATCTTTTTAATTTATGTCTATTATTTAATGTTTCATAAGTTTTCTAACTGAAAGAAAATATAAATAGGATATAATTAATATTGGTATGATGGATTACTATTTTAATCACTAAGCGGTTTTTTTTTTAAAAATAGATACGATATTAAAAAACAGGAAACGATTAGTATAACTATTATTAAATCCGGCTTAATACAAGTATTAATCAGATTGTCATTTTGTAATTAATAACTCTATTAGCGTAATGAATATATTTAAATTTAAGAACTATTTGCTCGTTCTGTATTTCAATTTTACAGTGTTGCTTAGGTACACGGTTATTTTGTCAAATCATTTGGTAAAAGTATTCTTTTCCAATAATTATGTATTTCTATATAAGCTGTTAGCTCATATTATTTATTTGTGTGTCTAAATTTATAATATTTTTTTTATAGTTTTGAAAAATTAGCACTTAGATGGACTTGATGGATGGATTTTTCCAGATATTTTTCATTTCAGTCTTTATATATTTTGAGAAAACTTAATATTATTATATTTATTAAACATTAAAAAAATTGTATAATTATTTTTAAAAGTATACAATGATTTTTGACAGCTAATGATACAGTCTAAGAATTTTGAGGTGGAAAATTTGCTACTTAAGGAGATGAACGTCTTCCAAAATTGCGCTGCCTATATTGCTTGCTTATCATTAAAAACATAATCATAAAATACTCTGTAAACGTTTCAGTCTATAGAGCTAGAAGTTATGCTAGATAGCTAGAAACCCCGGAATTTTGATAAAATTCCAGTTACAGCATTGTTAAGCCGAAGCGGCAACTTCAACGCTTGGGTTCATGAGCCACAATGTTTCTAAGTCAGAATAAATATATAGAAATGCAAATATTTTATTCATGATTTACACCTACCCTCGAGGAATTGAAGAGAGTTTGTTACACTGCATTTTGATTTAGTACTTAGTAGAGAAGAAAAATATTTTAAAGTCAATAAACAAAGAGTAAAGTTTAACTATTATAATGATTTTAATTTATAGTACAGGAAAAGGTGTAGCAAGTACTCATTATTACTTTTATGGTGAAATTTATTTGAATTGATTTATCTAGTTTATAGCTCTTGAAGTTATTTAATTGCTCTTAATAAAAGGGGCCACACTGAGTATTTTGGACTTATTTTCGGTAGAGGCGGTTTAGTTCCAATCTATTGTCGGGAAGGTTTGAAAGGAAAGAGAGGCGACAAAATCTGCCTCAATTAGAATGGAAATAAAATATCAGGCGGCGCCGATCAGTCTAGAAAAGTGATTTTCTTAGGTTTTTTTTGTGTAAATTACGCACACACCACCATGTTAAAAAAAATATTGAGTTGAACATTGAACAAGGCTATCCAGACACGCCGATGGTAACATCTGATTTCCAACCGGAAGAAAACGGTTTGGAAAATGGGGGTTGTTGCTAATTATTGTGAATTATCAAAATATAGGTAACTAAATATAGGACTAACTACAGGCCACGACTGCATGGGAGAACATCTTCACAAGATTGGGATCATAGACACTAATGTTTGCACAATCTGCAACTCTGGAGTTATGAACTCTGACACCGGGTTTACATGCTTCGAGCAGCCATTTCAGCATGGCCTTGATTATCTGAAGGTAATCACTTTACACATAATCATGCGAACATACGCTGAAGCTGGCTCTCAAGGCCAATAACCCATTTTTTTCGGTTTTCTCCCTGAGATCAAAGGAAATGGTTACCATAAGGTAAATGGCAACTATCTTGACCGTTTCTCTCTTTTTTAATTGATCCTGCATCGTGAATTCAATTTAGTCACATCATCAAATCGCCGCGCTATACAATCTTACTCGCCAATTTCTCGCCAAACGAAGGTCGAATCGACGAAGGTCAAAGTGCTTACGCTGACGCTGGAAACAGCGCTCGAAGCATGTAAGCCCAGTATGACCATCTCCTAGATTGTGCAGGACTAAATAGAACTTCACAAGAACTGAGAGACTTTGTCACGCTGTACTGGGAGGCAAGGGATATCATGGACAAATGAGGGACGACCATTTTCTCTTCCGCATCAATCGTCCACCCTTATTAATTGGGATTCGTTTGTTATAATTATTTTTTTTTTTGCATTTTTGTTCTACCGTTGTCGTTCTGTGTCATCGTCTGTTGTTCGCCTCGTCTGCGATGTGATCCTGTATAGGTATACTTTGTGGATTAAATTCCAATAAAATTGCCACATGTAAAAAAATCAAAATATAGGTATGGGCGGAGAAAAATACACGATCAATTTTATTTTTATGGAAGGGATGAAAAATTAAGAAATGGAGAGGTCGGACAGAGATGAATTTAGCGAAAAGAGCAGAAGCAGGTCTCCAGTTTAGACAGAGAGTGACAGATTATTCCGAAACATGATTTAGAATATTTCAGAGTTAGAATCGTGGACTTACATTTTTCACAAATATTTAGTAGCACACGAGATTCAAGGTAATAAATAGAATTTAAATTGAGATTTAATTTAGAGTTAGAGAGCAGACTTTAATTAAATATAAAATTCCATTTCCGCCGAGGAAGATGCCTAAATTGACTTGGACGCGCCAGATGATACACTGTAAATAATTTTGGTGTATCTTCACACCAAAAATGGTGGCAACAAAGTAGCCACCAAAAGTGGTGTAAGGAAACACCACCAGTAAATCGGTGTAATGAAACACCGATAATTGACTGGTGTGTAGAAACACCACATTTGGTGGCAACTCTGTTGCCACCGTTTTTGGTGTGATAAAACGCCACCAGTGATTTGGTGTACTTAAACACCTAACGACCTAACAGGGTGTTCTGGTACTAATTTCAGAATCAAAAGGATAATATGGTTATTTTTTAAAAACACTCTTTGGTGTAAACTGATTTCTTACAAATCCTGAATTGACTGACATATTTGTTATGTTAAAAATAGCTAAATTGTAATTTGAGTTGATTTATTGAGTTGAACTCAACGAGGATACCTTTACCCATAATAAAAAAGATAAAATGAAAATGTACATATATTATACAAAAAACATAACTCAAACAAAATTAATGTTTAGGAATATTTAACGTGAATTAAAGATATCAATAGGGTGGCCAGACATTATTTAATTTGTTACCCAACTATCTATATAGCTATAAAATTGTGCAATTAACCTCAGTTTAACTATTTTATAGTTTTTCCAAACAAAACGTAAATAACATATCATTTACGAAAGTGTAATGATTATTTCATAATCAAAAAGTTAATCACTGAAACAATTCAGATATCAATGAGCTAAATGACTTATGGGAAAATACTGTAATTATACTTATCATTTCAATATTTTTAATCATAGATACTAGCGCACAAAGATATAAACACAACCCTAAGTTTATCGTTACAACCAGAATTGCTAATATTGAGGTTTTACTTAAATCATTCATTAGTAATTCAGTTATCTACATAAAGAATAAATATAATCGTTCCGCTTACTTTGCATTTTCAGCAAATACAAACACGATTTATCATCATCAAAATCAAACTCATGCTGTTATTTAGGGCTAACTAAGTGTAAACACACAAACAATCATTTAAAAGTAATAAATGCACGCTGAAATAAGTTTTCTATCAAGCAATTATCATTAAAACTAAGACTCAAACCATGCACATCACGAATAAATTATCGAAACACAGCTCTAATTTTCCCGTTACAACCATAGAATTGCTAGATTGGCTCGATCTGTAACACCGAATTTGGTGCTTCGTTTTCCAAATGTCGTCGAAAGGTTACATTCTTGGAGTATGTTAACACCAATTTTTTTTAAAGTTTAAATAAAAACCATTTTGAGTAAATGATAACACCTTTTTTGGTGCTGACACCACAAGTCGTGTATATTTACACCTTATATAGCATTTTATAAACCCAAAACTTAGGAAAAGGACTGGAATAAGCTCATCTCTGATGCAGCAAAATCCAGCAAACAAACCAATTAAACAAACAAACAAACAAACCCAAAACAAGCGTAATAATACTCCCTTGTTTTTACAGTGTAGCTATTGATTCGAATTTCTTTATTCTATTCCTCTTGGAGTGATTTGTAATATTATTTGTATTATTATTATTATTTGTATTATATATTGAATAGTATTATTAAGGTAATTAAAATCATATTCGTATTAGAGGATTAGAGGGATTTGGAAAATATTAGTATTGATTTATTCAATAATTAATCTTAATGTAGATTAGTTGTCGTATTAATGTATATGAATTTTAGAGCACTGTTAAGAAATCAAAGATTGCGTTTGTATTTAATTGTTTGTCAATCATTCTTAGTTGGGATATTGCCGGATAACAGTCATATTGTGCTAACCACTCCACTAATAAATACTCCGATAATTAACTTCGTCCGACTGCTGTTTTGAGTAGTAATAAGCCCATTATCTTCATCACAAAAAGGATAGATAATTTGAATAGCTCAAGTGCAAAACAAGTTAAATCACTTTTGGAAAAAATTGAGTTGGTTAGCTTTTCATACAGATATTGCAGGAAGGATCCACCAATATTTTGATCGTATCGATTATAATCGTATATACATAGAATTATAATCACTCATAATCATCATTACGTATATAATCTGTATGAAAAGCTAACGAACTCAATTTTTTCCAAAAAGTGATTTAACTTGTTTTGCACTTAACGTCTTCATTTGTTATAGCTTTTTCTTTAAGAGTTTTGATTTCGGACTTATTTGTTAAAAAAAGGTTTTCGTTTATTTTTGAACAAATTTCTGCAAAAAATTAGTCATTATCAGTGTGTAACTTCTAAAATCAAATTTCGCTTAAAGGTTATGTCCTAAGAAAGTTCGAGTGATTAGTTGAATTATTTTAATGAGTTTCAGTTTAATCAATTGTTATCTACATAGCAAATTTATTAACATTTCACGACCGCTTAAAAATATATATTTATAAAAACTATCAATTAAAAATATCACTACAATTAAAGCGATACATATCTAATACTTTATGAGACAGTTTCAGCTATAAATTACACACAATCGCAATTTCCCGAAATATTTCTTGGTGTCGCAACATGGACGACGCTACCATCCGGGCTCGTTATCTGATGAATAACACCCAGTAAAGGCCTCGTATCACACCTTAAAATCACCTCTACCTGCTTGGAGAACATTTGGGAAATATATATGGAAGCTTGTTTTATGTGAAAAAGTTGCATTTGTTGCCCCTATTATGTGTTGCAGACTTTTTGAAAAGGAAAGCAAGATTTATCGATTGTATTTTTTACGAGCCTACGTCTTTTGAGGCTCTACAGGGGTGTATAGAAAGTCATCGGAACACGTTTCCTTCTCTTGGATAGTGCTCGTAGAAGTGTTCACATAATTCATATTTTATTATCTTACTATTCTAAGTAAAGAGTTAGAATGTTATTCATTTGGAATAATATATTTGTATTTATTACGATTGCTTGAAAAATACTTAACTCTGCGTTACCTTTGTTATTTGTCAAATTCTTACACTTATAGCAAGAATTTGTATTGAACTTACTTTTCTTTAAAGTATAATACATGTAATTAGTATCCATATTTTTTTTAAAGATTATGATTATTTTTCAAATCGAAGTGTATTCATCGCGTTTTTAACGTTTTGCATTTTAGAAAATATAACCTTTATGAGAAATTCAGACAAATTTTGGAAAACGAGCCACAACGGTTCTTACTTTTTACCGCACTTTATTTTAAATACAACTTTTCTCTATCCTACTCTTAAACAAATTTTTCATGATAAAATTCAGTTTGAACAGTCTTTTCTTATAATTTTTCTACCATGCGGTGTATTTCTTTGGTCATGTTTTCGACCCAAAAATCTCATACCCATATTCTAAAACTTTTCTGAGACTAGCGTGAACCCAGATAAAACAACAAGATAGCGAGGAAATCCCCTGCGTCTGACACTTGAATCTTCAAGATACCGACGGACGGACGGACAGAAGAATTTGTTCTTTCACTCGTCTTTTGCTTTGTTTATCTGGTTTCCTGCTTTGTGTTTCCATGACCTCGCCCCTATGCAAACTTTCCGCCGAGACTGAGAACTCCTCTTGAACTTGAGGGTGAAAGAGTTAGTTTCTCTCCTTTTTTTCTCAAGAGGAAAACAAATAAAGGGTCACTGGCAAGCACCGCCCGGGCACACATTTTTATTAGTTTATAAGGGGGGATGGGGAGCCCAGTCGGTTAGGCACTCGCCTAGCATGCGAAAGGTCCCAGATTCGGGTCCGGGCACGCTCTCAAAAATGAATGCGCAAAAACGAAGAAATTTTTCTTAATTTTGACGATTCCATTACAAGGAAAAGGTTCGAGTTTTCATTTCCTCAAAGTGAGGAAATTTGAATCGTCATTTTTATAAGGATTTAAATGTCGTCTAATCTAAGAAGAAACATTTCGTCATTTTTGAGCATGTGAGAACAACAATGAGATTCAGTTTCCTCAAAATCAAGATGCTGAATCGTCAAATCAAGATCGTTAAAGTGAGGATTCGCGCTTACTCAAAAGTAACGTGATAGTTTGACGAAACAATCCTCAAAATTGACGGAATGAGGCTTGAGGATTCATGAATCGTCAAAAATGAAAGTGTTATTTCTGAGAGTGTAGCAACACACATAATTTTTTAAAATGTATAAATTAAACAGCTTCAAAAACATAACTCGAAAAATTTAAGGAAATTAGATTTTGCGGTAGAGTTTTAAATTCATTCTCAGACAATTACGTTTTTGCTTCAGTCAATTTACATATCCTCAGTTATTAAGGCGATAAATTCTAATTGGTTTAAGAAAGTTCAGATTTGTTCAGAACCTTTTACAGAGCTTCATGTTAGCAATTATTTTAAACTAATTTCAGCTAAACCTTTAGTTCTAGTTTTTTAGTCATTGGATGTTTAAATTTTTCTTTTATATTACAAATATTTAACGTTAAGGATGATTGACTATTTCCAAGAAGCCAGATAGTTTTTGTTCGTTTACCTTTCATAAGACCTGGAAATGCGCATAAATGTATGGTTGTTTTTTCTGTGTAATTTTTCGAACACATTTTTCAATCTCTTATTTGTTTAGAAAATCAGAATTGGGTTTTGTGATTAAAAATCATTTAAAAAAAATCGTATATCAATTATTTGAAAAATCGATATTTATTGCTGAAAGACTGGTTCACAAAATACTTAATTCATACAGTCAAAATATTTTCTGGAAATAAAGCCAGTTTTGAAATAAATCATATTTCAACACTGTTCGTGCAATAAAAATATATATGCGGTACATTATCAAAAACAAGAAAACGCACAAAACCGTTCTTTCTAATCTTTAGTCACCTGTATCACACTGCTCGTGCATAAAGCCCACGCATTTAAGTTAATGACATACGGAGTAATGCTAACTATACTTCCACACGTTGTCGGATATTCATACTGAAAACGCTTAGAAAAACTATTTAAACTTTATTCAACTCACGCCCTTTCAAATTCCAATAGTTATGTATTTTTAGAAAAAGGGGCTTATCTCCCACGTTATAAAACTGTTTATTGGTCTTTATACTTCTAAGATATCATCACGATACGAGACTGTTTAAAATTCACTGGTGAATTTTTTCCATGTCAGACGCACTTGACGAAATTAACGCTGGGAAACAGTATCGGGGAGATCTCATAACTGTTGTCTGGTTATCTTTCAGGAATTCCAAGGTTTGAAACTGGAATTTTTTTGACGGAATTTTAAGAAAGTAAACTCCTTGCCAACTTAACTTGGGTAAAAACAAAGGGCGAAAAGGCAAAGGGAAAAGCGCGATTGATCCGTTAGCTAGAAACACTTGTAATGTAATATTTACATACAAAATGATCTGAATACGATTTTACTAAAATACACTTTTCATTCTGATAAAATTGCCAAATTTTTTCAAATAATATTCAAATGTGTTAGACTTTAAGCGATATTAATCTTTTAAACAAGTTTTCTGGATGGATTCACAAATAATTTATGGAACTCTTTATCTCCACGGAAGGATCTTCTCCACGGCATATTTCTATTTACCCAACTTATGTTGGCAAGGATTGTAGTTGGGAAGGTGTTTTTCGATGTGAAAGTAACATTTGAAGCGTAAGGCGATTACTTACATTTGACTGTCAAGTAGCCTTGAAAGATACTCCGCATTTACTAAGTTAGATGTTTTGAATTAAAGGATCAAAATGACGTAACTGGTACTCAACCCTTTCAGTCCAAGTTATGCCATTTGGCATCATTACTTTAAATATTTTTTTTCTAAATGTTAATGCCCCGTTATGACATCCAAACACACATCATTCGATTCTTCACACTCTGTTCCATTTCACAATATTTTACGTTAATCTCAATAGTAATCAGAACTACTATTTTTTTTATTCAAAAAAATAGCTAGCAAATCGTTTCACCTGATTTTTGAAAAAATCACTTCAGTTCCTTATATTTTAAACACAATTTAAACTATTTCGGTTAAAATAATTATTAATTTTTTTTTAATAACTAGGGGGCTCCGCCCCCTGCTCGCTATCGCTCGCCAACCCCCGGAATTGCTGCGCAATTCCATTGACCGCTTCGCGGCCGGTAGGGAACTTCGCCCTTGCTCGCTTCCACTCGCCAAACCCCTAGAATTGCTAAGTAATTTCTCTTTGTTTGCTCCGCAAACAAACATTCAGGACTATTAAGTGGGTACTGCCAATGCAGGAATGCTCATCTATACAATCTGCATTGAATAAAACATGCTTCCTGCTCATTAAACATAAATTGTTCATCACCAGCGAAAAACGATTTGATTGGTCGATGAGATGACGTCAAACTCTTAAGCTTATTTAGTTACCACCTTTGGCTCAGTGCGTTTAATTTTCACAAAAAACACACACAAAAATTTAAAGAACTGAATTTGTGATTCATTCACTGTTTACTAATTCAATATTTTTAATTTCATACTGCAAAAATTAATTCGAACAATCGGGAAGATATTTTAGTTAAAAGGTCCCGACCAGCGGGGAGAGTGCGCCAGACGAAAAAGGGAAGATGCATCGGCATCGGTTGTTTTTACCATAGAGTTAGGAAGGAGGAGCAGAGGGGTCGATCCAGAGACATTAAATATAAAGGACTGCTCATTGGCAAACCCAAAGCATCCTCATCATCTAACTTACACAGTCACCTGACTGTGTCGCGTTTGGCTCGCAAGTATGGCGAGTTTAGAATTTGGCGAATTTTTCCGCAACGACCTGAACACATGAGGCCGACAATCTAATGTTATGATAAATAAGCTTGGAAAGGAACACGGATGAATCGCTAGTTTTCTTAAGATCTTCTTAATAGATATCACTGATATCTATTAAGACCTACAACAGCAAAGGAATAATCTGATACCGTATCAGATTATTCCTTTGCTTTTGTACGTCTATTGAAAATTACTTGAACAATTGAATTACGTGGACTGTTGAATTACTTGAACAATTGAATTAAGTAGGTTTTTGTAGAGTGTTGCTGTAGTATAAGTTGATGATTGACATGGTGAATATTTTCAGCCGTCATAACTTTCGTTTTAATGGTCTGATATTTAAAAAAAATCAAATATTGCTTTATGAAATATTATTTTTTTATTTTGTTTCACCTGGAATATACCCAGCTTTCTAAAACGCATCAATATATTTCAAATTCAACAAATGTTTGACTTTTAAACCCTTTCTGTCCCAAAAATTTACTACACTACAGAAACATCTGATATTCACAAAATAAGCTTATTTTAGGTCAAAAATAGGAGTTCCATAAGAAAAAAAATTGACTTTAATTTTTCATATGGTTTTTGAAATGATGCCAAAATTTTGTAACTGTGGAAAAACAAAATAAAAAATATATATATTACCTAAAAACACTTCGAGTTATATATTTTAAGGTATCTGACCATATTATTAAAAAAAATTAGTAATTATTTTAACCGAAATAGTTTAAATTGTGTTTGAAATATGTGGAACTGAAGTGAACTTTCAAAAATCAGGTAAAACGCTTGTTAGCTATTTTCCAAATAAAAAAAAATAGTAGTTCTGACTTCTATTGAGATTATTGTAAAATATTGTCTAATAGAACAAAGTGTGAAGAATTTTAAATATCAGGTGAAACGCTTGTTAGCTATTTTCTAAATAAAAAACAAATAGTAGTTCTGACTTCTATTGAGATTAATGTAGAATATTGTCTAATAGAACAAAGTATGAAGAATCGAATGATGTGTGTTAGGATGTCATAACGGGACATACACATTTGGAAAAAAATATTGAAAGTGATGATACCAAATGGCATCACTGGGACCGAAAGGGTTAAATATAAATAACTCAAAAACTACGATTGCAAAAAGTTTTTTTTTACCAAATTGTACCAAAAATATTCTACTTCTAAGCTGTCAATTTCCAGAACATTAATTTGATTTACTTGGCCTAAAAGATTAATTATAATTAGAATTCTAACAACGTTGACTTAATCATGAATATGATTCTTCAGTATAAAAGAGCTTTTAGAATAAATTCCCTCGATGGAAAGTATAGTTTATAAAGAACGCAATTACTAAATGTATGCAGAACTAAATAAATTTTACTTGTGAAGTGTGACAAATCCTTTTTTTTATACCTCTCTTTACAATTAGGAATTGCACAAGCATTTGGCATATTGCACAAAACGTTTCTGAATTAAGAGTATAACATTCACGATTGTTTACATGCTCAGAGATTAAAAGAATGTAATTAAATATTTATTATAAAAGCCAGAAGAAAAAAAAAAGAAATATGCCCAAAAATCGTCTGCAAAAACATTAAAAAAACACCAAGCTACTGTGATTTGTAGAAACCCACGTGACTTGGAAATAGATGCAAGGACATAATGCTAATTTGCAAAGGGTGGCGGTTTTTGAGAAAACCACCGTGGCGGTTTTGAGAACCGTTTTTTTCCTTAAAAACCGGTTTCCGGTTCAGACCGGCCTCATAAGAAAACGTTTTTTTTTCTGTCAAAACCGGGGCAAAAATACCTGTTAAAAAAACGGTTTCAGTTTTAGATCCCTGAGCTGCCTTACTATCAATTCAAATTTATTGAAGCAAGGTTGTCAGGTTTTTCGAGCCCAAGATGCACCGCTTTAGCAGTTTGTTCAGCTACAGCGCATAGCATATTAGCCGAAACTATGGAAACTGTCACTGAGTACCCCAAGATGCACCGCTCTAGCCAGCTTCTTTTCTGCGTTACTGCTCACATACTTATAGACCGCTCTATTCTCTTTCATAACTCTATGGTTTTTACGATCCGTGGCCGTTATCTCAAGACCGATGCCAATAGTTGAAAAATAAGTTAGTTTCCGTGGGACTGCTCCAGGGCATCACGTAGCTCTAGCACTAAGAAACTTTCTCCACCAAAGCCACGGAATGCAACCTGAAGCAGCCCTGGCACAAACAAGCACACCGGCCACACTTACTTTCAGCGTTTCTGATTGGCTGAAGCCGCGTAGGTCACGTGGCTTTCAAGCGTACGACAATTACAATTTTATATTATATAGAGATATGGTTAGATACCTTAAAAAATATAATTCGAAATGTTTTCAGGTAATATATATAGATTTTTATTTTGTTGTTTTCCACAGTTAAAAAATTTTGGCATTATTTCAAAAACCATATAAAAAATTAAAATGGATTTTTTTTCTTATGGAACTCTTATATTTGACCTAAAATAAGCTTATTTTGTGAATATCAGATGTTTCTGTAGTGTAGAAAATTTTTGGGACTGATAGGGTTAAAGTTATATACGAATTACAAAGAAAAATACTTTCTTTGAATATGAATGTTTATATACAATTTAAACTAGTATGAAAAAGAATGGTTATTACTTTTACATCTCTTCTTTAAATGAAGGTTTATCTGCTTGATTACAAGGAGCGATTTCTTTATTTAGGCCCAAAAATTTACATGCTTCCTGAAAGTTACACATATTATATTGTAGAAAAATGATTTCTTTGTTATCGGTTTTGCAGCAATTCCAGTGCTGGAAAATATCTATACTGAAAAGTAAATGCAATTGTGCAATTGTTGTTACTATTTCTTACATACCGGATATTTTGGTTAAGTTTTACTTGATATGTGCTTAAAAAGTCTTTTTAACAACACATGTGTCAACTCAAAATACAACTTCTATAATCTCATCATTCAAAATCTCTCTGCTCAAAATATCTATCTAAATTCAAGTGAAGTTTACACTCGCAATAATCCTATCTATTTACTAACAGCATAGGATTTTGAGTTAGCATGGGAATTAAGATTGTATAAACGAAATAAAATTCATGGAAAAGGTTTATGCATCTTTGAAATATTTTTTTTTCAATCTGTATAAGTATATATCTGTCTGTTTTTTTCAATCTGTATAGGGTAGACTGACCAGTGAGTGAACAGGCCCTGACTTCCTCCCATGTACTAGGAAGCCTATCTGACAAAGGTTGGTTGTCAGATAGGCTTCATTAGATAGGTCATTATATCCTGGTGTTCATTCACTGGCGAACGCAGCGCCTTAAACGTTCATTCACTGGTTAGTCTATCCTAAGTATATATATTTTCAATCTATAATATTTTAAAAGAAGTTTAAAAAAAAAACCTTAAATAGATGTAACTTTTAAAGGAAAGGTTTCTGACTTCCGATTGGACCTTTCCTTTTTCTCCGTTTGGTAACTTAATGTTTTGGTAACATTGGAAGTAATATAATCTTCGATGTAGGTAGATTTTTTACTGAGTGGAACAAGGATGTATCGCACAGTACGCGGAAAGTGTTACAACTTTTAAGAAACATCTTTTTTTTTATTTGAACCCCTCTCGTCTGTATAGCTGAATGTAGAAAGAGCCAATAAATTCACTGAAAAAAAAAGTGTTTTATCTTTTTTAACATAAACTCCAGCCGGCCGCCGGCGCAATGGTTAGTGCTCTAGCCTTTGGAGCTGCTTTGCTCGGGTCCGAATCCCGGTAAAGACATGGATGTTTGTGCTTATCAATAGATGTTGTTATTTGTGTCGTCCTTCTTTGTGTGTCTCTTGTGACTGTCTCTTCTGGCGAGCTGGGCAATGGGCTATAAATCCTACACTCTTCCTTCAATCGCTGTCATTTGTCATTTATGTTCTCCAATTGATTTCTTTTTTACTTTTTGTTAGAATAATTTAAGAAACACAGATAATAATTTATAGGATTGACCAAAAGTCTTTTTTGCATACCTCATATTGTTAACTTAAAAAACACCCTAAAAATTAGCTAATTGGCTTGTTTCAGGGCACGTATTTTCGTTCAGCTTTCTTTCTGAACCTAAATAAAGTTGAAGGTGTAAATGACGTTTATTGCATTTATCACTCAAAAGAAATAGGTATGCTTTCTGGCGTGAAATTTAAAAATTAATGTTTAAAAGTATTATAATGAGAAAAATTCTATTCATGTGAAAACTAATATTTTATTTGAAAAATCTAATCAGACGGAACGGTCGTTCCGCCCGCCAATCTCAAAATGACGCCAAGGGCTAAACGGCAGTTATGTATATATACAGAAAACATTTCGCTATGTTAACAGCGAAATTGATTTTATTTTCTACCAGGCAAACTAAACTTCGTAGAACAATGAAAAAAATACAGTAAAGAGGTTTCGTAGATTACTTTCAATAAAAAAAAATTGGTTATTCTAGAGTCGAAAACAGCGGAGAAAAAAAATATGGAAATTTTCGAAAATGAAATCTTTCGAGCAGTTTTAGTCAAATTTTGACCTAATTTTTGAAGTGACCTACAGCCATTACTAGACCATGAATCTGGAAGCGGTTTTTACTAAACGATTGAGAATGCCCCAATTCATCCCCTTTCATAAATTTGAAGTTTCAAAAATAACTTTTTCTATTTTTAATTAATTAAAATCTATATTACCTTTGGCTGTATGAATGCGCGATAAACAAGAATTCCTAGCGGCCTAGTACCTCCGAAAACGAGCCAAGGTTTACCGTATTTTCATCGAAGAGCCGCATAGCAGCGCCGTTAACTATTAAGTTATTATTACAGCTTCTAAAATATATGATTAATATAATATCTGAATAGACAGATTGAAAAAAAAAATCTAATTAATAAACGAAATGCTTCTTTTAAACTTTTTGGCGTTTTTATTTAGAAAACTTATGAATAACTCGAGTTAATGAATGGATGGACTAATTGATTTATGAATGTAAACAATCATATTTGCCTATTTGGTTGCCATATTCAGTTACCAATACCATTCAAGAAATTAATCTTTCTTTTTTATAAAAAGTAAAAGATTTTTTTCGCCTAAAACTTATTGAGGAATATTTAGTTATGTTAAAGTAATCTTTGTTTATTATTTTATGAAAACAATAATATCTTTTGTGAAAAAAAATAATTTTTGTGTGCAATTTATTGAGGAATATTTTATTATGCTAAAGTTATATTTTAAAGTGAATTTTTTTACAATGAGCTGTTACTAAATGTTAGCATTATAACACATAACCGTAACCTATACCAAAACCGACCTTAAGTTTGCGGCAGAGAAATGTACTAGGCGGAGGAAAGTGCGCAAACAACGCGGCTGGCACCGAAATTTCGCATGCTCCCATTGGTTGCTCCTTTGACCCTGATATTCGTGCGCACTGTTACGTCAAAATCGAAGGAAAAAATAATTAAAATAAAACTCTAACTGAAGCTAAACTAATAAAAATAATAAATTTATGTCTTGAAATAACAAATAAAATTATTTATTGAATATGAAACACCTTTTTTATTCGATTCTCGCACTCGAAAATGGGAAATAATTACCCATTTCCTCGTAGAACATTTGTATACTGCAAACTTAATGGCGGTTTAGGTTTTTTTTTTTAAATTGTACTTGGTTATTGTTTTTCGTTGAATAGGCTTTATATTTTTCAGTTTTAATAAAAGAAAATTGAAATAAATATGCCTTCAAAAGTGTAAAAAACAAGGCATAACAGACGGTTGCAGTAAACAAAAAATAAAAACTGCGATGTAAGCTCGAAATGTGTTGAAAACAGTGATCGGGAAAACAACTTCATCTAAGCGACTCAATGACTGAGAAGTTAAGCGCGTCCGCCTCGTGATCGCGGGTTCGAGCCCCGGCTGAGTCGTCGGATTTTCTGGATGGGAAAATTCTGGCCGCGCATGTCAAATGCTTATGTGGCATGTAAAAGATCCCTGGAGGGCCCATTTGGCCTGAGTTCTCTCGGGAAAACTAAATTTCGGCATCCATAGAGAGCACAGATTCATTGTAATCTGGGCGTCATTGGTAGCGAGAGTCGCCTAGATGGTGCCACAAAAAATGGCTCTCAGTTTTGGGGAATATGCCGAGTCTGCAAAGGCTTGAACGCCAGCGTTTCAGCACCATTAGAGAAAAAAAGTCATCTAGAAATTTATTTCTAGATGACGATGACGTTTTAATTTAATTTCATCGATGTGCAGTTCACTTTCACCACTTGCAATATTGATGCTCATTTTAGCTTCCCTTCGGCATTGTTCCCGGTTGTTATACAACTTTCCATAGACATTGAAATTATGTATTCTATTTAGTAGTCATATTGCCTTTGTATCCTTTGAACTAATTCATAAAACATGTTGGTAATCCTCCCTACCTTAAAAAGAATCTCATAAAATAAATTTTAAAAAAAAACTACTGATATCCACAAAAAAAAACTTCGTAAAAGTAAACAAACGCCAATCTAAAAAAAAAACTATTTATTTCATAAAAAAAAAGTCATCATGATAATTGTGGCTAAAAAAGCCGTGATATAAAATGAATGCCAATCTCTTGTGTAAAACTTCCTGGTCATGATAAATAGTATAATTTAAATTTTGCTGCTATAAAAAAATTGCACTGTTTGAGAATGGTGCCCATCTTAACCACCCTCTATACCTCTATATAAATGTATTGAGATCATACATTTGTTAAAGTTTTTTTTTAAAGTATCCTTCGTTATTCTGATTTAGTAATTCAAGTTCATTTGCGTGATTTAATTTTTTAAGGGGATTATGATGGGCACCAACCTCAAACAGTGCAATTTTTTTATAGCAGCAAAATTTAAATTATACTATTTATCATGACCAGGAAGTTTTACACAAGAGATTGGCATTCATTTTATATCACGGCTTTTTTAGCCACAATTATCATGATGACTTTTTTTTTATGAAATAAATAGTTTTTTTTTTAGATTGGCGTTTGTTTACTTTTACGAAGTTTTTTTTTGTGGATTACTGTTTCTTTTCATTCTTCGATTAAAAAAAAAAACGATCCTCACATGTATTCGAAAAAGAAAATAAGTAATTGGGATAGCTGTACTTTGTAAAACGATCAGTTATAATTTTACGATTTTTTTCACGAACAATGTTTTAAAGCTGTTAAAATCTTTTTAGTTATATTATAAATGGATTCTTGAAGAAAAAAAGATATCCCTCCAATAAATTGAGCAAATAAATTTGTTTATTGAATGTGAAATACCTTTTTGTATTCGATTCTCGCACTATAAAATGATAACTATTTACCCTTTTTCTCGTGGAACATTTGTATACTGCAAACTTAAGGTTTTGGTGTAGTGTCACCTTCGTCATTTTACGCAGCATAAAATTACGTTGACGATAATGGTTTGGCTTGAATTATCGTCGCACTAGAGCTACACGAGGGCTATTGGCGATGGGCGTCGTATTTTAGAAATACAGTCAGGTGACGGACCAACACCTGAATAGGCACCCATCGCAACCGTTAAGTGCGACATCGTACGCAGCGTTAGGACTTTGAAGGATAATTAACGTGCACTCCCTTACACGGGGTATTATTCGTCGGACATTTTTGGCTTCACGAGCCGTTTATAGGTTCTGGCGATGCCCGGACCCGAACCTGGGACCTTCCGCATGCTAGGCGAGTGCTTAACCGACTGGGCTCCCCAGCCTCTTGACAATAATAGCCCTCGTGAAGCTCTCCTGTGACATTCCTTTTTACAAAAACCTAAATCATCTCCACCAAATACCACCGAAGAGGTCAAAATCACCCTCGGTGGCGGCTGGTCACGTGACCGCGAGCCTCCCCAACCATTTGGGAGGGGAGGGTAGAGCAGCCGGCAAAAATCGAAAGCACATTTTCTTCCTCCTCTCGTCTGCTCCGGTAGTTCATCTCGGAACTCGTCTGAGAAGGACACACCGCTCAGTCCTCATAATCTTTGGTTCGGTTGCCTTGGAGACGGGGGATGGCCGATGTGACCGTTGTCTGACTGACAAGGTAAGATACAGTTTTTATTGGTTATTGTTCTGCAATGTAAATTAAGTTTTTTACCAGTTTTATAAATGGATATTCTCACAGATATCTAAAAATGATAAATGTTTATCCTATTTAAAAAAAAGCAATTCCGAATAATTAATTTAATTATTTAATAATCACATTTAAAAAGTGTATTAAAATTTGAACAAACTATATAAACACGTTATCATGAAATTGTTTTATTGTATTAACTAATGTTAATGTTTATTTTACCGAAGAAAATACTTTACTTAAAAGTTTTGCTTCGTAATTTTATTGAAAGATTTGATGTATTTTGACAGTTTAGACACCTGACAATTTGCAAACATTTTTTTTTGTGTAGTGTAATCGTTTCCGGCTGCCTATTTCTAGCCTCCATTAGGATCTTTAAAACAGCCAATAACGTCTCGTAATTTAGAACCCTGGTCAAGTGAAGTGTTTTTTTTTGTTTGTAGCTGCATAATCCTTTGTTGCCACTTTTTAATATAAAAATTTCATTTTATCAGTTTTTTAAAAAAATTTGTTTGCTTAGTAACGCTTTACATTGAAGCTTTTATTTAACAAAGTCTTTACGACTTACGCACACAAAACTTCAATTGAATATTAATGCTTCCAAATTAAAAATGATATCAAAATTTTGCAATTGAACACTTATTAGACCACTTTCTGCTTTTGTGTTCGGTAGGATTAAAAAAAAAACCTCAACAAAATAGGTATTGGCTTTCTGGAAATGTCGGTTTGTTCGTACTCCCTTAATGATCTAAATTCGTATCTACCCATTGGATCTGATTTTTTTTGTTAGATAGTATGACACCAGGGCTTCTACCTTTTGTACGATAATGTCCGTCTGTCTGTGCGTTCTAACACCCATCTTTCTACCTGTCTATGGCCTGCTCATTTAAATATTGTTCGAAATTAGTTTCTATTCACTTTAATCATTGTTGTGATATCAACAGGTGGATGGGAACCATTATTTATTTAAAGTGTATATTTAAAGGTAATTTTATTTATTTTTCATTTTGCCAAGTTTCTTTAGCAATTCTTGCGCAAAATCTGATAGGTAACATTTTCATCATCAAAAAAAAAAAAAAAAAAACTAAATTAAAAAAGAAAAATATAGCAAACAAATATAAGGAGGCAGGTTCAACATCCCATAAGATTAAGAAGGTGCGAAAAAAAAATTGAATTTAACTGTTTATCAAATTGTCTTTTTGACAGCTGAATATTTTAATATGTTTCACTAGAAAATTGCTAGGAAATTAAACTACATGAGCTTTGGATTTTCTTTACTTACTGGTGAAGTACTTCAATTATTAACAAAAAACCCTGCAAAATGGAATACCTGTTTAGAAAGCATAATACGATTTTGCAGTGCTTTTTAAACACCATTGCCACTCAATCATCAAACGAAAAACTTTATTTATTTGAAATATATAAAAAAAATTATTCTTGCGACACAAGTAAGTTTAGAATGACGTTATAGCATGTATCAGCGCAAGATTCATTGATAGTTTGCATTATTTGTTTAGAAAGATGTAAAAGGTGTTTTTGTTATTTAAAAAAAACAAACAAACGTGATTTTTCTGTTATATTTATCATTAATTAACGAATAAATTTTTCAATACAACCTATTCCTACGGTTAAGTTTTTTATTTAGTTTTTTAAATGGTATAAAAAAATTTGATTTGGTGTCGATAGTTTATGAAAGTGAAATATTTTTTTAATGTTGTTGTATATTGATGTGAATTCTTTTGCATCCATTTAAAAGCAAGGAATATATAAAAATTATTCTTCCAAATATAAATACATTTTGAAAACGATGGGAATAATTATTGAATTTCCTAATTAAAATAAATAAAATAGCCTAATTTACAGTTCAATAAATTTTGAATTAGAAATGTATATATATGTAAATAATATGGAATTAAATGTTGTGTGCTTGGCACTTTTTGTCGGAGTGTCATATTTTGTAACAAACTTACTTGTTTAGTTCACAAACGTAGCGTGGAAGCTATTACTACCCGCAATGCTACCCTATAAGATTTACGAAAGTTGAAAAATTAAAAATTGTTCAACAAAAATTAAATAAAAACTGTACCTGTATTAAAAAAAAATTAGAGACGGGCCAAACATCGTAACTAGCTCGGCCGGTGTCCGTCAAAAAACTAATAGTTCCAAATTGACTCCCTAATAGTCGGATATCCTTACTTAAAAACGTGTTAGAAGGAAAAACAAAATGCATTCCGTTCGAGATGGACACAGAACTAAAAAAAGGAGGAAAGAACGCGTTTGGCGTGTAATTGGCACTTTGGTTCAGTTTCCGAAAGCCCTTGGCCTTCTGATGCATGCTGGAGCAGCTACTTTGCATAATTGAAGATCTTAGTGGAAGAATGTGCTAAGTGACATTTTTGAAAAAAATTAGATTTGGGGGGGGGGGGGGGGCGTGTCAATGAACATGTTAATATCTCCTTGAAAGACAACAAAAAGTTTCTGGAAAGAGAAATCTACACTCTCAAAAAATGAATGCTCAAAAACGACGAAGTTTTCCTTTATTTTGACGATTACGTTTGCTGGCAAATGCTCCGAGTTTTCCTTTCCTCAAATTGAGGAAATTTGAATCGTCATTTTTATGAGGATTTGAATGTCGTCTAATCTAAAGAAATACTTCGTCATTTTTGAGCATGTGAGTGCAACAATGAGATTCAGTTTCCTCAAAATCAAGATGCAGAATCGTCAAATCAAGATCGTAAAAGTGAGGATTCGCGTTTACTTAAAAGTCACGTGATAGTTTGACGAAGCATTCTTCAAAATTAACGAAATTAGGTTTGAGGATTCATGAATCGTCAAAAATGACAGTGTTATTTCCGAGAGTGTAGTTTAGTACATTTTATGCCTTTTGTAAGTCCGTTTTTAACGTATCTAAGTGTAAAAGAAAAAGTTGAAAGCCCGTTTTTCCGTTTTTATCTTTTTGGCACTTAGCACGTTCTTCCACTGAGCCCTTCAATTGGGTCTTGTCGGGCTGATCAGTACTTAGAGTCTATGTTAAAGACTGTGCGAATGAGATAGGTTTTTCATAACGACGATTGTCAAACGAATTTAGCCATGTGAAAATAAACTTTTTGACTAAGTTTATCTAACTAAACTCAATATGACAAATAGAGTCAATGGCAAGCAATTTATATGAGACCTCTCGACTTAAACGAAAAATGAATTAAAAAAAATTAAATTAACGTTTTTATTCGCTCAGCAATTTCGGACGATTCAGTTAGGGTAATGAAGCCAATATTTAATAGCCTTTTCTGGCTTCCCTAGGTTGTTGATCTTTGATTTAATTTTTCCACAGCCAACGATTGAGAAAGATTTGGGAAGTCGAAGAAAACTGAACTAAAGTTACGTAATATAATTGTTGCGAAGAATAAGTTCTTTTTAAAAAGCACATGTTTTTTGTGACCCTACCAATTGTAAAATTTCTTTTCCGGTACTTCTTTACGAAAATAAACAGGTCAGGGTTTTAGTTTTGATGGAAATAATCTATACGCAGTGTTGATTTAGTTTTAAATACACAATAACCAAAATGATAATTTTTACAAATGTATAGGTCGCATTTATTTTAGGTTATATTTTTGCAGAATTTCAAGATGTTTAAAACTTTGTATAATAGTTAAAATTATGAATTAAACTGAGATATTTTCGGATCACTCAAATGTATTTCAAGTAAAAATGCTTGGCACAAAAACATTTTTAAGTCAGTAGAATAAACACTTAAAATATTAAATCCAGGTAAAACATGCATGTAACTTATATGTGAAGGGCAAACAAAAGAAAACAATATTAATTTATCACTTTCTTAAATAATTACAACTTAGTAATGATAAACTTTTGGAAACCCGGCGGATAAACGGTTAGGGTGCTAGCCATAGGACCTCTGGGTTCGGGTTCGAATCCCGGTGAGGCATGGATGTTTGTGTTTGTCAATAAATGTTGTAATTTGTCTATGTGTTTGTGTCGTCCTTCTTTGCGTACCTCTTGTGACTGTCTCTTCTGGCAAGCGGGACAACGGGCTATAAAGCCTATGCTCTTCCCTTCTAGAGGGCGCACTCACTGTCATTTGTCAATGAGAAACATTTGAGGAAAACATCTGCATTTCTTACAAGAGATAGGATGTATTCTTATTTTTACAAACTGTTAAAAATACTGCGAGTTATTTCTTTAACATTTCCATCTGAAAAGAAAGGGAGTTAGAGTCGGTAGTCAATGTAAGAGGTGTACTTTCGTTGACAATATAATGGCAATGTTGACGACTGCGTTATTGTGAACACTATTTTTATGTAACCTCCCATTTGATTTAGTATTAATGACCTCCTATTTGATTTAGCATAAATGACCTCCTATATGATTTAATATTAATAATTAATATTTTTTATATGTTTGTAAGAAAACTAATGAAAAATATTGATTATTAATTACACTCAATTCTCCGAGAATTGAAATTGAGTTATAAAGATTGCCTTTTTAGATAATTAGAGTTATTGTTTTTTTAATTATAGAATGTTTGTTGAATAATTTTTGTTTACGATTTCAAAGATCGAAAGGATTAATTTAAATTAAAAAAATGCATTATTGATATATTAAGCAAATTAAACCAGTTTTTGATTGATTTATCTATAGGTAGTTGTTGTATTGATATCATTCCATGATAAGTACTATAAGTAGGTTTATTTCTTTTACCGCCTTGAGGTACAAGTTGGGGTTGCTAATGTTTTCTTTTTATTTCTATCTCACAGATTGGTTTAATACAGAAAACTGTCCAAATGTTCATAGTAAATAAGTAAAAAATTTCATTTATTGACTTTTGTGCTTTTACAAAAATTATAAATTATTAATACCTAAACTATTAATAATATATATTAATTGGGATAATAGTCACAATAAAATGTTTGGTTACAGATTTATTAATAACAATTTCAAAACAATGGGAGCATTACGCTGTTAAAAAAACCCTGTTGTTTTTACAGTTAAAAACCGTCAAATTTAACGCCAGTTAATAACTGTTTTATTATAGTTTAAAACTGTAATTTTTTGCAGGAATACTGTAATTTTTTACAGGAAAGTTGTATTTTTAACAGGGAAAAACTGTTAATGTAGCTAGGAAAAACTGTTAATATAGCTAGGAAAAACTGTTAATTTAACAGTTTCTCCCGGCTAAAATAAAAATACCCAGATCTAGATTCGCGACCGAGTATTTACTTTGTCGCAGACAGTTCAGTATTGGGCTCGCAACCAAGAGGTTCCTGGAAGAGGTACGGGCCGTGCCCGGTTTTGATCCAGGAACCTCTTGTGTGCGAGTCCAATACCGAACCGTCTGCGACACAGCAATTACTCGGTCCCTATGGCTAGTATCGGGTATTTGGGCTTAACGATGATCTCAATCACGTGACTCTTTGCTCGTCTAATTTAACAGCTTCTCCCTGCTAAAATAACAGTTTCTCCATGTTAAAGCTACAGTTTTCCTGTATAAGAAATCAGTTTCCTGTAAAAAAATTACAGTTTTAAACTGTAAGAAACATTTATTAACTGGCGTCAAAGTTGACAGTTTTTAACTGTAAAAACAACAGCTTTTTTTACAGTGTAGCAATGCGTCTTGAAATAATTATTGTACTGAATAACCGGGTGAGAGAAACGTAAATATTCTTTTTTTTAATGGAAATTTAAAAGCCCATATCGATGATACTAACCATTGTGATCTTACATTAGCTAGGAGTTTGATATAAATTTTTTTATTTTTAAGTCTACTTCGTTTTATGAGTCTAGTGTACTTTATAAAACTCATTAAAATTGCCGCCAGAAAACCTTTGAACAGTCGGGACCATATTTAAGAATCGGGTGGTTCCAGACAATTATGAAAACTTTTCCTTGAGACGGTTATTTTTCGCTTTCTTTTGTAAAATAGTGTTTGAAAAATTTTTCAGTTTCTTTCATAGAAATGAAAGGGTTCTTATTTCGTTGCTCGAACCAGAAGGATGTCTGCTTTTAAATTTAGGGGAAACTTCCACAACCCCTTTATTCATTTTGTAGACTTAATCCCCCCCCCCTTCAAAAACATTATTTTCCAAGGCAATTTTCTGTCCTTTCATATTTTCTTTTCACTAATTTCTAAATTTTTATAGTGTAGTTTAAGGTTTTATATAAGGTAGCTGAGGAGGCTTTATTACTTTATGTAAAATCCGTGATGGCGGTTTTGAGTTAAAAAAAAAGAAAAATATCTGGTTGGTTGTCATTTTGAAAATATGAAAATACCTATTGTATAAGCACACGGGTATAAATTGTGAGGTTTGTGATTGTAGAGACTAAAGATCGTGATCTTATTGTTTGTCTTGTGGAATATGTCTGAAAACCTGATGAATATCATCTGCATTTTTGCTGGCGTCATCTAACTATTTTTAAATATACGTTGGAGTTTTTTCAAATGCTACAGTTCGAAAGTTCCAAAGGCCCTCGCCAGATAAGACGGTGAAAAATGCCCCCATTACAATCGGGCTAATTTTTTGTCTGAAAATACCTCATAGTATGGACAACTTCTCAGCCAAGTTTCAGCTCAAAAATTTGACGCATTTTTGAGTAAAAAATTAATGTTTTTTTCTTTTTAAATTGATTATTCCCTGAATATATTTGATAAATCCAAAAAAACTACTCATGAGTTTTTAGATATCATTGAGTAGTATTCTCAGAAAAATCCGCTCAAAAATCTGATCGAGCGATCATTCTTAAAAATGCATTTTTATTTTTCAAAAAAAAATTTCATGCCAAAATCGTTTGGTCACAACTTAGGATTTTGTCTCTACATTTTCCTCTATTATCAATCTATAATATATATTTTTTTCAGATTTTTAAAATTATTGGACGATAGTTTAAAAAAAATAAAATATTCTTAAAACCTGACTTTTCGCACTACTTACTCGGCAGATGGCACTCCTAACAAAGGCGGGGAAATTCAATCTGGGAGAATTTCTTTCGGACTAAAGAATTTAGCATAGATTTAGAAAGTAGCAGATCTGCCTCTAGGGGGAAAGGTGAAGCCAATTGTTAACCATTATCCCATAAGGCAGTTCGCAAGCTCTTGCACATGGCATGCCATACGCCACCAGATGGCACCATGAGATAATTCGACTAATAAAAGATATATATTCAATATTAACTAATTAAAACTTTTTACAAGTTTCGCTAGCATAATTTTATAGCTGCATGCGTATTGATAATTTCTGTAAGGCATGAGGTATATATTCACAAAAGAAGCAAGTTAAAAATGCAGTTTTTATTGTATGTAACTCTTCGGAAAAACCATTTTTGTGAATCAGTATCCCGTGATGCATTGCGAAAACGACGAAATGTGGATTCATCACGCATCATTGCGTTGTACGGGATTGCGCAATCGGTGGGCATGCTATTTCTAAATCTATGGATTTTAGAGCAAAAAAATCAGGCTTTAAGAATTATTTTTTTAAACTATCGTCCAATAATTTTAAAAATCTGAAAAAAAATATATTATAGATTGATAATAGAGGAATATGTAGAGACAAAATCCTAAGTTGTGACCAAACGATTTTGGCATGAAATTTTTTTTTGAAAAATAAAATTGCATTTTTAAGAATGATCGCTCGATCAGATTTATGAGCGGATTTTTCTGAGAATACTACTCAATGATAACTAAAAACTCATGAGTAGTTTTTTGGATTTATCAAATATATTCAGGGAATAATCAATTTAAAAAGAAAAAAAACTTTAATTTTTTACTCAAAAATGCGTCATATTTTTGAGCTGAAACTTGGCTGAGAAGTTGTCCATACTATGAGGTATTTTCAGAAAAAAAATTAGCCCGATTGGAATGGGGGCATTTTTCACCGTCTTATCTGGCGAGGGCCTTTCTTGATCCAACTGTCCGAAAGATTTTATTTTTTTAAACAAAAAAAATTACAAGCACTGTGTTTTTATTGGAGGTATTTGGCGGATGATTTTTTCATTTATTTTAAAACTGAGCTTGCTGAGTAGTCTAAAAAACAATTATGGTTCTTGCTGATTGTCAATTTGTAAGTGTGTTGAAAATATTCATGTCGATCATGAGTTTTTACAAACATTCATTGTAGTATTATCTCAAAATTCGTTTTGTTATTTGACGCTTGAAATAATTTTTAAAAAAAAGCACTTTTTTAAATTAGAAATTGAACATTGAAAATATTATCTCCGTATTAAGTAGCTTTAGGCGTTTGGAGCTAATTTTGACGATTGCCCATGCTGAGTAGCTAGATCAACGAAGAATTATCAGTTAACATTCTTAGCAAGTTTGGTGCTCATTATTCAGAAAAGAAGGATTGAGTTGAGACTGATGAATAGTTATCTGAAACGTGTATGAACCCTGGTGGCTTGTGATTCAAGCACACAAACCACTACTCTATCACGGCTACCAAAAAAGTACAAAATGAGCTACAATACACAATCCATATACTATCTATAGCATCTGAATTATCCAATTAACTTTAATTAAAAAATTAATCTCTATCACAAGAAATGTTTAACATTCTTCTCATAAATGCTCTACTTCCAATCACTGCGCTGTGCAAGTGTGCAATCCAAAGATTCCTTACATATCTACCTTCTGAGTAATCACTTAAGTAACTAATTTCGTAGTTAGTAGGCAGATCACCTCAGAGAAACAGTCTGAATATCCGATTGAGCTATACTTCCCGCCACCCTTATTTGAAACACTTTGGGGATGGAAAACTGAAACCGGTATTTTTTGCCCTCGGTTTTGACAAAAAAAAAACGGTTTTTCATAAAGCCGGTCTTAAGGTTCAGTAAAACCGATGAAACCAGTTTCTGGAACACCGGTTTTTTTCTGAAGAAACGCCATCCCTACCACTTCTTATTTGGTTGGCGGCAAGTATACCTCTTTTAAAACCCGAGGCTTAATTCGCTAAGTTTTTTTTGTTGTCTTCTTGATCCTTTTTGTTCAAGCAAATGCATTCGTCGGCTTGTCTGATGATGCTACATGGTGCGTGTCTACGGAGTGGGTGATGCCTGCTTCGAGGAGCTTTGATACGGATAACTTAGATGTTAATATTCTGTTGATGTATGGGTTTTTATTGACGCTTTTGATGAATATATTCAGCATAAATAAGGAATTTGTACTTTATAAAACTTTTCCAACGACACAAGAGGATGAATGTCTGTTTTGATTTCTGATGTTAAGATGGCGCAATGGCCGATTGAATTTTGGCTTTGGCAGCTTTTGGCGAAGTTGAAAATTTAACGTAGGGTAGCTATTCCCATCCAGTTGTATGGGTTAAGGTTAGTTTGAATAATCGTCGCAATAAAGCTACACACGAGGTCTATTGGATGGAAACGTGAGCTGAATGAACGTGAGCAGGTACCCTTTGCAACTTTATAGGGCGACATCGTACGCAGCGTTGGGAATTTGAAGAATATTCAAAGTGCCCTTACACTACACGGGGTAATATCCTTCGGATATTTTTTGGCTGCACTAGCCGTTTATAGGTCGGCAGCTATTTTCGCGATGCCCGCACCATGCAAGACAAAAGTCTTTACCGACTGGGTCCTAAAGCCCTATCGAGTTGTATGAAATATGATGTGGAATGTTTACCACATTTGGGCAGTTTCGTTTTGCGATAATCGTGAAATAGACACATTCCATTATATCATATAGCTGTTCTGTCAATTTGAACAGGGGCCTATGGGAAAGCCCTTAAACTCCTAGAAGGACCTGGATAAAATCCACCCCTCCTATCAGAATGGAAGGAAATTATAATATCCTGCAGGAGTGGACCAAAAGTTTACATAGAAACTACTAATTATTGTTATTAAGGGTACACCCGTGCAATGCCTGGTTTATAAAGCTATAGCTTTTGATAAAATTTATTATTTTATGTGTGTGTCATGCTCTCGTTTGTTCTGTTTTGGTATTATTGCAGTATTTGTGGCACACGATTTTAATTATGAAAAAGGTTAAATGGACTACAAAACACAAATTTTAAGTTTTACTCACAGCGCTACAAAACGTGAGGCATATCTAATTTTGATTGATAGCTGAAAGAGCATTGCAAATTGCAATAAACATTTTATTGTTATTGGACTGAAACTTAAATTCTTGCATGGCTTAATTGAAATTGAATCTAAATTTAGATCGCTAAAACAGCTAGTTGTTTATATATTATTAGAATAAAATTGGGTAATGTAGAGTAATCAATATACGTAGTTAGATAAAACAACCACAATCTAATGAGAGGTCATGGATGCAAATAGAACGTAATTTGAACAGAAAAATAAAAGAAAATATTACTTTTAACAACAATAATTAGTTATTATTTGTTGTTATTTGTGTTAAGAATTTTGTTTTGACTCTACTTTAGGTGTCTATAGAGGATAGTGAATAAACAACATACACTGTAAGAAAAACCCTGTAAATTTACGGGCATTTGCCCTTCAATTTTACAGGCAAGGGCAGTATTTGATGATATACGGTCTGACCCACTAAATAAACGGCCTTACCCCTTAGACTGTAAGAAAATAAGGTCGATTCCCGTATTTTTTACAGTTTTAGCTCATCCATTAGCTATAGGAAATTATGGCATGAGTGTTTTTAACGGGTTTGGACTGGAATCTCTGCTACCTGTGCCTGCCCGTAAATTTACTGCAATATTTTTAACAGTGTAATAGATCAATCTTGTTGGAAATTGAGCTTTGATGTTGTTTGTCAATTGAAGAGCTTTGTGGAAGAACGTGCTAAGGGACATTTAAAAAAAAAAGAAATGGGGATTTATGTGTCAATGAACATATTGCTTACTACTTCAACGATAAAAGTGTTTCATTAATACACTTTTTACGCTTTACAAGTTTCAATAGATCTGAGTGCAAACGAAAAAATTTAAAGCTCATTTTCTCGTTTTCACTTATTTGTCACTTAGCACGTTCTTCCACTAAGCTCTTCAATTGTTGTGGTTGTGAAGTACTGAATTGCAAAGTATTTAAGTGATCAAGGAAATACTCAATTGCATTCCATGATCACAATTAGTTTTGACCACTTTGCTTCTAAAAAAGGCAAGGATGACCGTACAACTAAGGATTCCATATTCCTATTACATATTACACGTAAAAAATCCTACGCAGTGAAAGTGTTAAGCTATCCGCCAAACTCAATTTCGAATTATTAGATTGCTTAGTTTTATATTTGCAGCTGTATTAAACGGTTCTTCATTTACAGCCCATTAAAAGTAAAATAAAAAAAAAAACTGAAACTCAGTGGACAACCATGACTTAAAGACTTTTTTTCATAACATACAAACCTTATTATTGTTAACAAGACATACCATTTACAGAAATTTTTGGAAGGTCATAAGAAAAAAATAACCATCAAAAGTATGAACCATCGAAAATTCCAGTAAATTATCGGGCCATTACAGCGAATTTCCATAAAAGAAAAATTCAATTTCACCAGAAATTCACCCACTCCTTTTTTCTCATATTATTATTTTATCTGTTTTCTTCTTAAACTGAAATTTCTTTTTTTTTTTCACTGAAAGAACAAAAACACTAAAATTAAGTGTCTCGCCTTTAGGCATCCCTGTAATTATAAAGCGATAAATATAATACGATGATATCGCTTGTTCTTGGTATTTAAAGCTTTGTTGGTGGGCCGAGATATTTGCACCGTTTTTTCGAAGTCACTCCTCCTTTCATCATGTTCGAAGAAATCGTGAAATGCGATGAAACACAAAAAAGTAATAGGAATTGAAAACTTAAATGCAAAATCCACTACGGGTTTTGAGAGTTAGTATCAGTGGCTTTGGGGATCTTCGTTTAATCCGGGTAAGCCAATGTGCAAGTTTTACACCTAAACTGACATTACGTTTGCAGTATACAAATGTTCTACTAGAAAAAGGGTAAATAGTTCTCATTTTTGAGTGCGAGAATCGAATAAAAAAAGGTGTTTCACATTCAATAAACAATTTTGTTTGTTATTTCAAGACATAAATTTAATATTTTTATTAGTTTAGCTTCAGTTAGAGTGTAATTTTAATTATTTTTTCCTTCGATTTTGACGTAACACGGCGAACGAATATCAGGGTCAACGGAGCAACCAATAGGAGCAGGCGAAATTTCGGCACCAGCAGCGTTGTTTACGCATTTCCTCCACCTAGTACATTTCTCTGCTGCAAACTTAAGGTCGGTTTTTGTATAGGTCTTAGTGGCTCAGTGGCTGAGAGGTTTAATGTGTCGGCCTCGCAATTCCAAGAGTCTTCAGATTTTCTGGATGTGAAAATCTTGGGCACGCATGTTGTCATATGATTATGTGGCATGTAAAAGATACCTGGAGGGGCCATTTGGCTTGGGTTCTCTCAGAAAAATTATATCTCGACATTCTTCAACATCCACAGAGAGCTCAGATTCATTGTAATCTGCGCGTCAAAATTGGTAGTGAGAGTCGCCTACATGGTGCCACAAAAAATGACTCTCAGTTCTGGAGAATATTCAGAGTCTGCAAAGGCTTGACCGCCAATATTGCAGCCCCATTGGAGGAGGAGGATGTTTTAGGTCTTGTGCGGCAACAGAAATGTTGAATAAAATCTATTTTCTCGAGCCACGATTAGTGAATCAATGTTACTTGGGAATAGAGCAACAATCGCAGGCACTTACAGGAGACATAAATGAAAGCTGGGAGGAATACGTTATTTTGGCAATAAATGAATAATACATAGCTCGCTGTCAAGTGATGACTACTTCTGAACAACGAACTTGTATGGAAACCATTTGAATTTTTTTAAATTTTTTCTAACTCGCACATCCTTTCAATTTTATTATTATAGATGATGCACTAAAGCATTGAAATTTAACATTTTGAACATTTTTAAAAAATATAATGGGGCTGCAATATTGGCAGTCAAGCCTTTGCAGACTTGGCATATTCCCCAGAACTGAGAGCCATTCTTTTTGTGGCACCATCTATTCGACTCTCGCTACCAATTTTGAAGCCCAGATTACAATGATTCTGAGCTCTCTGTGGATGTTAAAGTATGCCGAGATTTAATTTGGTCGAGAGAATCCAAGCCAAATGGATACTCCATCGATCTTTAACGTGTCACATAATCATATGACATGCGCGCCCAGGATTTTTCCATCCAGAAAATCCGACGACTCAGCCGGGTAACATTTTGAACAAAATTATTTTTACTATGCATACTTATGCTCAGTGATAATGTATGGCGCTAAACATTTAAAAATACCATACCATTTAAAAATATCATACCTAGATTGATTTATCCAACGAGTATAAAACCAGACTGAAACTTTTTTCGAATTGTCATCCACATGAGTTTCTAGCGGTGTTCCCATTTAAGCTAATATCTCATCGAACGAAATTGATATCGGTCCTCCCCATGGGTTAGAAAAAAAAAAAAATTGATCTCACCTTCACGATTTTCTCTTTCTAGGTTAGTAAATTCAATATTTTATTTTTATAATTGTTATTGTTGTTTTGCTTTGTATAATGTAGTTTTTTCTAAACCAGTACATCTTATGGTGATTTAAATGCTTTGTAGAATCACCTAGAGGGGAACTGAAAATATAGAAAATGGATTGATTTTGAACATTGATAACTTTTTTGGCGTTGTTAAGAAAGCTATGTAATTAGGGTAGGTTGTTTTTGGATTAAAGTGCACTGGTCTTGTGAAAGCGTGCATGGTAACTGTTAAACAAGAGCTACATTACTTCAAGGTACTCCAAGCATTACAAATATATTTATACTGGTTAGATATTTAAAAAAAGCTAAACTTTTTACAATTTTTGTAATAAAAACCCAGCAATAAGTTTTAGTTTGAATAAATAAAATAAAGTATACCAAGCATTACAATAATAACAACACATAAAACTTTGCAAGGCCCCAAATAGTTAATAAAACAATTCGTTATTTGCCTTTTCTTAATTTATTTTTACAGACCGTTGATTGTCATAGCACTACATACCACTGCGCCTCTCAACCTTTCTCAATCAAATGCACCTTACTCAAGGACAAATATCTAATTCAAGGTAAAAAAAAAAAAAAAAAAAACTAAATAAATCTCAAAGCAATCTACATCAGGTGTACAATAAAAACCAACACAATCTTATCAAGAGGCGTCCATCCGAAAATGATTATGTATATTTGAGGGGAGAAACTTGTGTTCTGCTTGAAATGTGTAAGAAATACAGCGAAATGATAATGATAATAACAGAAGAAAAGAAAAGGAAAAAGAAATAAGAGATGAAGCGATAATTTGAGGTATGGATTCTGAGAAATGTAATGATGGAGACAAGTACGGGGTACTCAGTGACACTCGTCGTTGCTGGTTTTCTTGAAATAGGGATAGTAAACTTAAGAACAATGGTTTTGTGTATTTGTTTTAGAGCTATGTGTCAAAGTACTCAATTACACTCCTTGATCATAATAACAACACATAAAACTTTGCAAGGCCCCAAATAGTTAATAATATTCCATAATATTCCATCCAGAAAATCCGACGACTCAGCCGGGTAACATTTTGAACAAAATTATTTTTACTATGCATACTTATGCTCAGTGATAATGTATGGTGCTAAACATTTAAAAATACCATACCATTTAAAATATCATACCTTGATTGATTTATCCAACGAGTATAAAACCAGCTTAAATACTTTGCAATGCCGTACTTCACTAACACAACAATTGAAGAGCTTATTGGAAGAACGAGCTAAGTGAAAAATGAATGCTCAAAAACGACGAAATTTTCCTTAATTTTGACGATTCCGTTTACTGGCAAATGCTCCGAGTTTTCGTTTCCTCAAAGTGAGGAAATTTGAATCGTCATTTTTATGAGGATTTGAATGTCGTCTAATCTAAAGAAACATTTTGTCATTTTTGAGCATGTGAGTACAACAATGGGATTCAGTTTCCTCAAAATCAAGATACAGAATCGTCAAATCACGATCGTAAAAGTGTGGATTCGCGCTTACTCAAAAGTCACGTGACAGTTTGACGAAACAATCCTCAAAATTAACGAAATGAGGCTTGAGGATTCATGAATCGTCAAAAATGAAAGTGTTAATTTTGAGAGTGTAGTTTTCGTTTCCAAAGCGTCACTTTTTTCACTAAAAGTGAGGGGAGTTATGATGCAACGAAGAAGGGCTCGGAAAACAGCCCGTATTCCCGTCTTCGGCGGTTGAAAAATTTCCCAAGGACGACGAGTTTTTCGAATGCGACGTCCTCGTGGACGGCCATTTTCCCATTACGTACAAAAAAGAAAAAAACACATTATTCACTGGCAGGGCCTGCTCTAGGAAATCTCGGACTATAGGCACAACTTATTTTTGGGGCCCCTTTACGAAAATGTTATGTATGATTTTTAGTAGCGATGGTGCTATATGACCAATGCATCAAATTGCAACAATTTTAACTACAATTTTATTGGCTTCCTTATAAACATCGATCAAAACTTTCACGTTAGGTCAATTTTGTTAGACAAATTTGAGCAAAAAACAAAGTGGAGTATCAAAATTATTTTTAGCTTACTTATATTTTGGGGATTTACAGCATTTAGCATAAAAGGAACAGAAATTTAGGGGCCCCTAAAATTTTGGGGCCCTAGGCCCGGGCCTAACGGGCCTTATGGAAGAGCAGGCCCTTCTCACTGGTCTCAATCAAGAAGTGCTAATCGCAATATTATAAACAGCAGCCTATATAGAAAAGCAATTTCAGATTTGTGTACAGAAACATCTGTAGATCATTGGCTTGTTTGCGGAACTGGAATACGTCATCTTTCATAAATTTGACTCATTTAAAAAAAACTCGGACAAATTGTCCTTCTAGATATCTAAACTTTTGTCATTTAAATTATTTCATTAAATAAATATTACTTTACTTTAAGTAACCTAATATTTTTTTACTGCATAATTTAATTCCAGTAACTAATAATTCACTGTGCAATTTTTATAAATGTTTGTAATAAATAAAAGAAAATGATTTTTATTGGTATAAAAGCATTTTATATAATATAGAGTTAGATGGGTTAGTTTCGAAGAAGGGCGGGTATATTGTTGGATAAGCTGCCATCAGGGACGGGTAAAATTTCTGAGTATTTTCGAGCCCTTCAACGAAGCCACTTTCAACAATTTTTACTTTCAATTACTCAATACGAAAAATTAGGTAATGTAAGTGTAGCACTGGGATTGAAATTACGAAATGGGGTTTTGATGGGTTTCTTGTACATATTTTGGAGGGTGTTGATTTTTTTTTAAACATTCGTCTGTCTGTCTGAAACCGAACTAAAAGTGCTCTAGATCTAACATTTGGTACTCGAGTTCTAGTACTTGTGGGATAGATAATAAGAGTTTGAAAATTGCGCATGCTCAAATGGTAGCTACCATAGAATTTTACGTTTTAAAGTTATTGAAATTGCCTTATAAAATGCATAATTACAGCTAAATATACATTAATTAATGATTGATAATTAAAATTCGTCTAGTGTTGCACTCTTCTTCCTAAAATTATTCCTAAAATACCTATAAATTTCAACACTTAGTTGCGTTTTACAAAAATCCAAACTTTTAATTTTGTTATTTTAATAATAAAAAAACTTTTTATCCACACAACATAAGTCAAGGTAAAAACGAGATACGAAGTTATAACAAAAGCAGGAAAAAAAAACTTTATAAACTTACTGTAACGCGAAAAAAAACGAAATTGGCTTGATTTACCAAGATAACGTGATGGACATAATGGCCAAAGAGAGGGTGTGGTCAATATTTGAAGTCAGCAGGGGACTCGAATGAGACTCGTTATAAAAGACCCGGCCGCCAAGACTAACTCCGTACCTGCTGTCTTAGGTTAACTTGAAAGAAAACATTGAAAAGAATACATTAAAGGAAGTTTTGAAGAAAAGTAAATAATGTTGGAAAAATAGCAGCAGGGTTTTTCTTGGTCAAGGAGAATGTTCAAGTACGGTAAGGGTAAAGGGATAAACGTAATAACTAGACTTTTCTTGTGTAACTGAATAAGTTATGTGTAACTCAATCATAAAAACGTTATGTGTAACTCAATCATAAAAACGTAAGTAATGTAAGTATGAAACATAATACTCAATAAAACGTTACAAATTATAATTGGTGAAAGTTTAGAAAATTTTATTAAAAACTGAATTAAAGGAGATTTGTTCAGGGATGTATAAATTATAGAGGGATACTTTTCCAAATTATTTTAGTACGTTAATTGAAGCAATTTGGTTTTTGTTAGTTAACATACCGTTATTTCAAAATTAATTTAGTTACTATCGAATGGGGTAAGTTTTGGCCCTGGATGATAATTTGTCTCAAGCTTTTCAAGCTGATAATATTTCATCAAATGTACTATTTAAAGATGCAATTTCCCTTTTCAATTAGTAGAAAAAAAATATTGAAAAAGAAAGTTTATCCTTAGTTTTATCCTTGGGCCAAAGTTATTTTTATAAACCAACGTTGAGCCTTTCGACTGTAAGTTCATTTATTAAGCTATTAACCTTTTGGTGTCTTTATCTGGTTCTTTCTCCATTACTATTGTTTTCGGAGATAAAATTTTCAAGAATTTGTAAAATGTCAAAATGCCACGAATAGCAAAATAAACAGTTCATAAATGCTCAAAATGAGTATAAATGGCTCAGTTTAAATTAGCTCAAGAGACATGAACATCAGACATTAACTTTTTAATGAAGATTTATGTTCTGAATCATGCAAATTCAAATACTATAATCTACTCACGTTCTCAGACTGGCATAACGACAGTTTCTTGTCGTATCAAACGCTCGTGTCATTTACTGCCTTATCTATGCCATAGAATTTGACAGGGAATAAATTTAATTATAAATTAGATTTAATCGGCTTCAGTATCATATCATTTTGATTTTTTTTCTCTATTTGGTAAATGTGATTGCATGTCTTGATTTATACCCGTTACTCGACATTTTGAGTCTGGCAATTCCTTTGGATGTATTCATTCATGCAAATTTTGTCCTTCCAACATATTAATAAAATTAAATTATCCGACTTGAAATAATACTTGTAATAAAACTTGTGACTTCACCTACAATTTTTTTAAATTAACAATAACATTCTTAAGAAAAAAAAAATTATAAAAATTCA